>JAOWCC010001589.1:69479795-69935655 GCA_030867875.1 Actinernus sp. WN-2022 | reverse complement strand
CATGCATTATAGCAAACTAATAAGTTGTTTAATGTATGAATTTGCAAAGAACTGAATTATGGCAACCAAGAAGCCACTAATTTCAGTTATTTTTACTCCGCCCTCAGTACAGTCTCATATTTCTTACTTTCTTGTGCATATCGCGACGTTCTTTGTAGATTTACATATAAAAGTTAATTGTTTCTCGGTATTTACAATCAAATGTTTAGCGTATCACAGTTGTTTTACATAATAAAACAGATATTACCCGGCTCTACGCGATCGATTTACTGGTCAGATCAGAAGACATTCCGGCGTTCTTTTAGCCTTTAGATTCCGTGATAATGTGAGTTGTATTATTATAGTTTCACTAATTTCTTTCGAAATACAAAACAATTATGTTGAATATTATGCATGTAGAACTGATCAAGCAATTCTTTTCCCAAGTCATGACAGAATTACTCACACAATACTCTGTTCATTTTTTCGGTGTATTACGGGTGATTTAAAACTCTTCTCGACGCTATTAACTGAGGTATGTAACATTTTGTACAAAACATTTTAAGGGACAAGGAGAAAGAAACTAAACAGTTAAAGCCGTTGAACTGAATAGTTCTCTTACCGAACTGCTGCGTGCTTCGTTAAAATTTGCATTAATAACGTTCAGAGGAGATGCAAATTTTGTGGATTCTGCTCTGGTCCAATCTATAAAATCCCCAGGGCAAACTGTTTAAGTGTTTACCGTGTAAAATGAAGTTGTTTATTTTATTTATTTATTTATTTAAGCCCACCAGTAGATTATTGAACTGACTGGCTTGCTTTGTTTGATTAGTTGAGAAGACTCAGTAAGTACCGTTACATGAGTATGGAGCTAGTTTTGCATGGAGAGTATAAATATTAAACATATCATAAAGGAAAGAAATCTATCATAAAATAAGTTTTAATTCAGTTTAATATTTCGGGGACTTCAAGATATAGGCATCATAATTCCGCAGCATGTTCAGAAGTGTCTCCTTGATTTTTAGGTTAAATTGAGATGTAACGAGTGATCTAAGAGATAAGGGTAGACCGTTATAGATATGTGGACAAATTCTTGAGAAAGATCAGTTCCAAGTTGCTCTGTTATTGAATACCGCTCACTAAAACGTTTTCATTTGTTGTTCAGTGATCGAGTCCTGTATACATGAATTCACTGGTTTTATAGTTGATTATGTATGTCCTACATAAGTCTACGAATATGCTCGGGAAAAACAAATGATAAAGGCAAAATTTTGGATTGTAAGAATCTCTGAGAAGATTTTTTATAGCTCTAATACTGCACTGTGCGTAGAGAAGATGCATTTTCAGTCAGTGGATTTACTGCTTTAAATACGGCACTCCTAAATAACAACAATATTTATTTGCACCAGCACGGATAAGATTATTACAATAGGTAAAGATACTAAAATTATGGTACAGGTTAAGGAAATAGCTTACGCCAAACGAGTCCGATAACCATTCAAATATATAGTAAATAATACTGGATCAAAAAGATTTTTGGCGCCCACATACAAAAACGAAACACACACACAAAAAGGGGTCAGTGAAATCATGACACACAATTACATTTACACAAGGCTTGTCTGAAAAAAAAAACTAATAAGGGGGAAAGCGTTAGAAACAGTCTAATAGTCATTAATTCTACTTATTTTGATTTTGTTTTTGAAGATTAATTTGCTCTGATTTTTTAGGTCATCATCAATAGAGTTCCAGGTCTTAGGGCCTTGAAACCGAAGGCCAAATTTACCATAAATTGGTAATTGGTTGGTACGCGTTCCAAACCGTGTCGGCACGGCACCCTTATTTTTGTCGTGTAAATGAAAATATTCCGCCGGGTACACGTGCCCGGGGTGTTGAATTGAAGCCTCGGCCGAGAATTTTTGACACGCCATAATCTTTCAAAATCCTTCAACAAATGTTGAACCGATGTTAACGGAGTGTTGGACGACAAGCATTTTGGTCACGGCAGTCCTAAATTTTGGACACGCGTGACAAACGTCACAGCAACCCTATTCATTTTTGTCGTGGAAATGGCGTGTTCCGGGTACGCATGCCGAAAATCTAGGGGTTCAAAGTCCAAGAACTACAGATCTCACTGTTGGATCCAACGTCCCATCGGATATAATCGCCGTATACTATTTTTGCTGTTTTATTTTATTTTTCGACCTGTGTCATGTCTCAAGCATGTTACATCGGCTTCTCTTGTTAAAACTTTTATGATCCCCTATGAATAAATTAAAATTTAGATGACCCCCCTATAAAATTCAGCTCAAAACGTTATTGATCTCCCTCCCCCCAACAAAGAAGATGTATGCAGTTTGCATTCTTTCTTGCACATCCACATGTAATCTATTAAGTTTACTATTTAAATGTTTCTAGATTTATGGTATTTCCGATCCCATGATACAATACCTTTTTTTTTAGGAGAAAACATACATGTATATATACATGTATTCTTCTGGAAATCTCTACCTCACCCTCCTTCCCGGATGGGTACTTGAAATTGTACTGATAATTGCATTCTAGTGCATCAATCAATGAAAAAGAGCTCAGCATTGGCATAACTAATCTCCTGAACACCACTGAATGCGTTATCTGTCCCAATGGGGATGTACCTTTGATCATGGATTGAGCTTAGAGAATACCATCCTGCGTATGAAGAACACAAAGCAGACTGTGTTTAAATACTGCGAGGGCCGAAGAGCTGAGCCTAAATTTTTTAGATTTTACTACTCTCTAAAACACTGGTTTCCAGCTGTGTCCTGGAGACTATAAAACATTAGCATTACAACAACAATTTCATTACATTTTACATGACAGGTACGTCAAAACTTTGTGATGCCCCCTCCCCCCCCCCCCCCGAAGGAGAAGGTAAAATCTTTGATGACCCCCCAACAAAAGCACTTAAAACTTTTTTTGCCCCCCCCCCCCCCCATGATTTAACCGACCCCCCCAAGCCATAAATAATGAACACCACTCCCTAAACACACACGCATATATATATTTCTTTTTTCTATTCCTTATCTATTGGTTTTGTTGCATTTGTTTTTCATAGAAAGATGATTATAAATGTAGTCTTCATACAGAACTTATGACTTGCCAACACTGTTCATTCTATTAATATTTAAGTATTGCTCTTAAAAAAATATAAACCTACTTCCGACCCTGACACACACGTAATTAATCTATCTTTAGAAAAATGACTTGATCCAACATTTAAAAACCACTGCCACTGCTTTTCAAGGATGGGAGAGAAAATTACTTCAAGTAACCTTTTTTCCCGTACCTTTTAGGACTAGACATGGGCATGCCGTTTTGTAGTAAGCAGGGTGAGCCTCGACCTCGCGATGGTCCGTGGTCCTGGGTGATATGTTCAGTTGGCTTCACCATCAATGTTGTGTACTTCGGGTTCATACTCAGCTTTGGAGTTTTACTTCCGGTACTAAGTGATCACTTCGGAGAGAGCAAGGGGACGACAGGTAGGACATATAAGCCTGGGAATACGAGAAAACATAGTTTCGGAAATATCATTTGTGACTTTTTGTGTTCGCTAAATGTTTTCTTGTTTGCCCCCTGTTGCGAAGCAAGACATGTTTCTGTAACATTTCAAAACATGTTTTGCTTCGAGAAGCAAATGTTGCTTCCACAACAATTGTTTCCTCATTTGCTCGCCGAAGCAATAATGTTGACTAGATACCAGGGCTGCGCAACAATGTTTCCTCGTTTGTCATTTGCACACCGCGGCAAAACATCACGCGCATGCGCTGTTGATGAGCCGCACGCGTCTGATCTCCCCAGTTTCCCGCCGAAACAGAGGTAATCACCCCTGTTTCTAATTTTAAGTACATATGCGTATTTACGTTAAATGTTTCGCGAAAAATAAGAAAACTACTAGATAAGCTGAACCTCGCGCCGTATAGGCGCGGTTAGCTAGGGGGGTGCGGAGGCATGTATCCCAGCCAACGAAAGGGGGGAGCCTCGGCCCCTCCCCTAAACCGCCCCTGATCTGTATTTTAACCCTCTACTGCACTTTCAGCTTGGGTTGGCTCCCTTGCCATAGGACTAACTTTCTCATTGGGGCTGCTGTCTGTTAAGCTGTCATCTTACTTCGGTCATCGCCTGGTATCCATTTGCGGTGGTTTGGTGTGCATATTGTCATTGGTGATCAGCTCTTTCGTACAACACATGACCGTCTTGTTCTTCTCTTACGGGTTACTTTTTGGTATCGGAGGTGGCTGTATTGTGAATACCGAAGTGATGGTGATAAATAGATACTTCAAAAAGAAGCTCGCACTAGCCGTTGGCATCGGCTCCTCTGGTGTTAGTCTTGGAGTCATGGCTGGTGGACCAACGTTACAGGCTCTCGTCGATGGTTTTGGTTGGCGAGGGGCACTAAGAGTTATGGCGGGAGTAATGTTCTCGATATGCTTACTTAGCCTTACATATGATCCAAACGTACAACAAGACACCGATGTATCTCCGAATGGGGCAACAGTTCAGGAACAGAAATCAACAGGAAAGAAGAATAAGGAATCTTTAGATTGTTCGGTGTGGGTAAACCCCTCGTACACTATCGGGACGATAGCAATTTTCCTGACGGCCTTTGGGTTCTACACACCTTTAATTCATATGGTAAGTACAAATGTACGATGATCCACAAGGGACACGCTGCGAATAGTAGGAATAAAAACGGAAATGCTACAAATAAGGATATGCTGCAAATAAAAGTTAAATGCTGTAAATCAAAAGGTAATGCTGTAAATACAAATATGAAATGTTGCAAATAAAAAAGAAATGCTGCAAATAAAAAAGAATGCTGCAAATATAAAAAAGGAAATGCTGGAAAATATAAAAATAATGCTGCAAATAAAAAAGGAAATACTAGAATAAAAAAGAAATCTGGAACAAGAAGGAAATGCTGCAAATAAAATAATTGGGCAAAATAGACTGGACACAAACTTCCGATCCGCCATCTTGGATGGAAAAGATAGTCAATATTTGCAGTTGAAAACCGTTCTTGTCTACTAGTGCAATGGTTTGCTTAGATGAAATTATCTTAGAGGGCAAGTTCTGTCGTGGTACGGATTGGAACCCAGTGAATTATGTTTTATCATTTAGTGAGTCAAAAAGGAATTCAAGTCCGTGAAAGCCACCAACTCCTGCTGCCATAGCTGGGGATTACAACTTTCAGACATGGTAAATACTTTTGAGCAGGAAATCTTGAGGGGATGAACACAGAAAGTCTTTTTTCTTGGGGTGTTTTTAGCCGAAATGTGTGAAAATTTTCAATAGACCCAGTTCGCGGTAAATTCTGACATTTTGAAAGGGGTGCAAATATAGTGCGAAATACAGTGTTTGTATGGGAATCGATGGGAATCCGATGCCAAATAAAATCCGTCAAATCGAATTTATGAAATATACTTCAGATACAAACTTAAGATACCAGGTAAAAGATTAACATATCGAAATTTGAGGGATGTAGCTGTGCTGGGAAGCGTGCAATCGTGTTTTCAGTTTTCCATACATTGTTTGTAAAAACGAGTCAAATTTATTAAAATAAGAAAAAATATAATTCCACAGAACAGTGGGTATTTACAGTCCAAACAAACATACTTAAAGTGCGCCTAACGTTTATTTTGTTATCATCAATATCGATTCTACATCACGTTTTGAGTACTTCTGTGAACAAAGTTTTGCTTTACAGAGAATACTCTATGTTCTACGCTTGTTTGAAATCGTGAAAATGTGACCTTTCCTGACCCACGACCGCGTAAGTAAAAGCCTGGGTCGATCCCTGGGTAGACGTCATATAATTAATTTGACTTTGCAATAATTTGAATAAATGTTGACTAAAATGACTTTCTTCTTTACTAACAACTCGCACACAGTGTATATTTTCTATAAATCAATGTTGTTGTGATAGAAAGACGCCATGGCGAATAATGCATTAATGAGATGACGTCATACCCAGGGATCGACCCAGGCTTTTGCTTGCGTGGTCATGGGTCAGGAAAGGTCACATTTTCACGATTTCAAACAAGCGTAGAACATAGAATATTCTCTGTAAACCAAAACTTTCTTCACAGAAGTACTCAAAACGTGATGTAGAATCGATATCGATGATAACAAAATAAACGTTAGGTGCACTTTAAGTTACGACAAGTCTGAACCGTACATTGAAATATAATTTGGCGTTTCTTAACATATAAATATAGATTGGCTGTTAATTACCTCTTTCCAATTTACCATGATTGGAATTAATTGTGGTTCCTTGACCTCACTTTTAAGTATTTGAAAGACGTCGGGGGGGGGGGGGGGGGGGGGGGGGGAGGGGGGAGGGAAGGGTTCGACAGAGAAAGGGGAGGTTCGGTGGTACCCCCTGGATCCGCTCCAGAGAGAGGTCTGCATGGGTTATTCTTTCCAGTACTCACTATATACTTCCCTTAACTTCACCCTCAAGAACTGAAATAAGAATAACCAAAAGGCATGCCTTGAAAACGTTTCACCTTATCTATAGTGTGGGTATCAAAATCATGTCCGAACAAATCTCATCCAGAAGTTAGATTTTGTTCATAAAGACATTTAGACAATGAGCTAATAGCAACAGTACTAAGGTGGAGGAACTAATTTTGCGGTTGTCGGAACTATCAATAGGCAATATTCGTATTGTCAAGGACGAGCTGGAACGAGCACTCAATGGAGCATAGCTCATGCGGGGGAATGCACTAAAAGCAGGGGCGTAGCCAGAGCTTTGCATGTGGGGTTCCGAGTCTGGCGGTCCATCGTCTTACAGAACTCCTGAAACCTCCCTATGGCTACGCCCCTGAATAGCTATTTAGCATTAGAAAAGAATTCCCCGCATGAGCCTCCATTGAGTGCTCGTTCCAGCCCGTCCGTGACAATACGAATATTGTCTATTTGCTATAAGCAATTTAGCATTAGAAAAGAATCCCCCGCATGAGCTTCCATTGAGTGCTCGTTCCAGCTCGTCCGTGAGAACACGAATATTGTCTATTTGCTATAAGCTATTTAGCATTAGAAAAGAATTCCCCGCATGAGCCTCCGTTGAGTGCTCGTTCCAGCTCGTCCGTGAGAATACGAATATTGTCTATTTGCTATAAGCTATTTAGCATTAGAAAAGAATCCCCCGCATGAGCCTCCATTGAGTGCTCGTTCCAGCTCGTCCGTGAGAATACGAATATTGTCTATTTGCTATAAGCTATTTAGCATTAGAAAAGAATCCCCCGCATGAGCTTCCATTGAGTGCTCGTTCCAGCTCGTCCGTGAGAACACGAATATTGTCTATTTGCTATAAGCTATTTAGCATTAGAAAAGAATCCCCCGTATGAGCCTTCAGTTGAGTGCTCGTTCCAGCTCGTCCGTGACAATACGAATATTGTCTATTGCAGGACAACATTGATGAAATATCAGTGATGAATATCCCACTTTCGATATATGCTTCACTTGTCACACACAAAGGTTTCAATATGAGGCTCTGGGATATATAAATTATATTTCTTCTATTCTCGAAGAAAATAATAAATTTAATCTAACTACCCTGGAGCGTCATCGTGAAACCTGAGCCCGGTTGTTCGAAGCAAGGGTCAGCGTTACTCCGAGGCAGAGATGCCAACCCCAAGAGTTATAAAAGCGGAAGATTTTTTCCGAGGGTAACTTTTATGTGCCCCTCCTAATTGTTCTCATCTCAAAAATCCACGCAAAACAATGTACAATGTATTTTCTTTATATAGCGTAAGTCTCCCGCCAAAAGCGGGAGATTTTGCATCTCTGCCGAGGGTAAACTGTACAGATTACAATTACAGATTTAGTACTATCCTAGGGATAAAGTTACTCGAAGTTACTCTTCAAACAACCGCCGGGTCCAAAATTATAAGTAGTCTCGTTCCCACACCCCATACATTAAAATACGCGATGTACTGTGAACGAAACGGAGCAAGAGGAGTCTGCCCAATTGGTTGACAATCACGTAAACACATTGGTAATCGTATGAAGTTTTTAATCTATGAGGCAATAGAGGGACCAAGAAACAAGTAAACCAACAACAACAATAACTTGGATTTCTCCCCGTTCGGCCTGTTTTTCAGTATCAGTAATTGTTAAAGCATTTCTAAATTTCAGGTGAAATTTGCCAACGATCTTAGCATCTCAAGCAGCAAGGCATCTCGGTTGTTCATATACTATGGAATCTCTTCCACTGTTGCTAGGTTCATCAACGGTCAAGTCATGAATAGACGATGGCTGACTCCTGTATCAAGTGTTCAACTCTCGGCAGTCGCAATGGGGACATCGATAATTCTATTTACGCAAGCGACACTGTACAGTCATTTTGTGGTTTTCGTGGTTTTCTACGGACTGGCTTGCGGATGCTTCTCCACTGCAGAGGTCCTATTTTTCTTGACATGTCTTGGGCCAAGAAAGGCTGCGATGGGATTCAGTATTGGGTTGATGGTGTCTTCTGTTGCAATATGTGGGGGACCCATGGCTGCGGGTAAGTTATCGTTTTAAAACGTCAAATAATCGGCCTTGTCAGACTTCAGCCAGTCGAGGAAGCACTTGACTGAGTTTTGCACGTAATCATCTTTTCATACAATCTCAGCAGACTTTAAATTTTACAAAGACAATCAAGATTGACAGATCATGCCCGTTGCAAACTTTTGGAGCGGTCCCCCGGTGTGACTCAATACAAACAGTAGCAAATCTTAGAGCCCTTAGATGAGGCCACAATAAGGCACCACTGTGCAATGTTGAAGCAAACCTAATGATGAGATGTCATGGTACTTAATTAGAGTATTATAATTATATGCAACTAGCAGGGACCCGCGGAACTTACATGAAATCAACAAATATGATATACTGTAGTAACAATGCAATGGCGCCAGATTGTATACTGGAGGTTTTTAGCGTGTTGATGTTTTCAAAGTTGTATTTTAATATAAAAAAAGGCAATAATATTATAGTATCTGTGACGTCACTCTGTAATAAATACCAAAACATATCTGGGAATATTCGTGCTATTTAAATTAGCTTCAGGACTCTTCGTTTGGGCCATAGGGGCATTTTAACATGATACATTTCAACTCAAAGCATCGAAGATGGAGCCCGAGTTTACTATTTTGTTTGTACTGCCCGATTTTCCTTGTGAAAACCGTGAAGAGTTTCAGCGTGGTGGACGCATGTTTTCGGGATAAACGGTGAGTACCAATCTTTTTAGCCTGCGAAACAGGCCCTCGGTGTTATTTAAACGCAAAGAAAGTGATAAAATGATTTTGGCCGCGCGAAAATGGAAAAAGGAGACTGGCAGCTCGCTCCCCTCGCACCACAACGAATTCGCTTCGCTCGCAGGTACTTTCTAGGGTCTCACCTCATTATTATTATTATTATTATAAAGCGCCTGTTCTGCAGTCTACAAACTTTTTATTATATCGCATGATTACATATTTTTATCGGCCTAGCCAGTATTTCCCCTCGTTCCCTGAAGGTTTATCTTGAGGTGTGAGACGTGTGAGCATGGTAGACCTTTTAGATTTATAGGAACCGGTCACCGGTCTGCAGATTCTTGTCTTACCGTGTAACGTGATATCAGTTCAAGCATAACTCTACCAGGCTCTTTTTCATGCCGGATGATTTAGAGAAAAGAATGCACTACAACATTTAGCTTTTGAGAGAATATGGCAATGTGTCAGGGGTGAAACTGTATGAGAAACATTTTCACAAATTCAGATTTACGCGTATTCCAGGATTTAATAAGTCGAACAACTCAAGGCCCTGAAGATCATGTTAACGGCATTGGTTGCACATTTGTATTACTTTTCAATCCAACCTTTTTGCTGAAAGTGATCATGAAATGTTTGTTTTGATTTTCAGTTTTGTATCAAGAAAAGGAGAGGGAATGAGTTTTTAAAATTGCTTCTAAATTACCGTATGGTAATAATGAAATGTAATATTAACAGACTATAGATTGATGAACAAGCTACACATTCACTGAGTTTATTTTATGGCAAGATAACTTTTTATCAAAAGAAACCTATTTCGATGAATTTACCACCATGCTTGCGCGGCAAAGGAACCACAGGTATCCCACACGAATGAAGATTTTGTTTTTCAAGATCAACATATTACCAGGAGAAAAGTGTAATTTCTTTATAACAAGTATTTTGCAGGTAACAGTGCACGTGCTAATATATCACTTAAATCACCAATGAATTGCGATCGCGATCCTACGGGAAAGACTTTACAAGAAACAGTCACGTGCTGATATAATTATCACTTCAATAACCAATGAATTGCGCTCGCGATCCCATGGGAAAGACTTTACAAGAACAGTCACGTGCTGATATAATTATCATTTCAATAACCAATGAATTGAGCTCGTGATCCCATGGGAAAGGCTTTACTGCAAACAGTCACGTGTTGATATATCACTTCAACTGACCAATTAATTGAGCTCATGAACTGATGGACAATCGATTGGATGTGGGAAATAGCATTTACAAACAGGTTTTGCTAATAACACTACCGATCTCGTAAAAGGCCTTTAAATAAAGGATGTCAGATCTTTTGCCATCCAGTACAACTACGCGATTGCATTCCTGCAAAAGGCCCATTCTAGCAAGCAGCCAGGGACGCCGGGCTTTTTTGTTCAATTGACACCCAACCCCGAAAAGGTACCGCTTTACATAGAAATGTCTGTGTTTGATGGTGGATACCCTAAGTGGTACCAAACTCCTGATTTTGACCCCTAAAAGGTACGACGAGCATCCATGTACCCCTCACATAAGGGAGTCCCCCCCCCCCGGGCCAGGGACTCCTTGTGACCGCAACGAACAAATTAAGAGAATCAGAGTTTCGATTTTTTGTGAACAGACAGTTCAAGATTGTTAAGTTTCACCTCAATTTCATTTCTTTTACAATGTTTCCTGAATTATAACTGTTATGAAAGTATTTACCTAACGTTTGGTTAATTATCGTAACTAAATAAGCAATTATTGGATGAAGTTCAGCATGATAGCAAAAATTATCAAGACAGCGGTCTGTGTTATCTGCCGAAGCCGAAGGCTTCGCTTAGCTCTTCTTCTCTGTGGAACGAACTACCTACTGAACTAAAACTAGCATTTTCAAGAGCTTCATTCTCACTCAAATTAAACTCGTACTATGCGGCAGTTTAGACTCGATGTTTTCAATGATTGTTTTTATTAGTGCTCTAGTCGTTACTGTTATTAATTATCTATTTATTTATTTTCTTTATGTGTTACCCTCGATAAATAAAGCAATATTATTATAATATTATTATTATAACTACAGATAATAGCAGTGTGACGTTACAACCTACAGATAATATTGTACACATGCGCAGTCAATGCTATAGCCAGCTATTGAGAATTAGCTGTGTGTTCTCAGCTCTCTCTCAATCAAAATTGAGCCGGATAGTGAGTAAAATGTATAATAATGTTATTCCGATCTTTTCATCAGGTTTCATAGCGGATCAAATGGGTTCATATATTCCTTCGTTCTACATTGTTGGTGGTACAGTTCTCCTCGCTTCAGTGCTTCCTCTCATCCTTCATTGTTTCACATTTGGAAAGACGAGGAACGAAACGGAGAATGATGTCATGTGGGAGAGTCAAATGACACTGATTGGCTCACGGCTAGCCAATGGCGGCTCGTCTCTCTATGTCGATGGTTCAACTCTTGCTATTGTTTGACCGCCAACTCTCATCGACTGATTACCATCCGTCCAGATGTTTTTTTTCTATTATATTCTAATTCGCCCTCGCTCAACCGAATATATAAGGGTTAATCAATGGCCATGAGTGTGATATGGGATTTATCATAGCGAGTAATGTTTAACGGCCGTTAAGCTTTACGAGCGATGATAAATCCCATATCAGTTTTTGTATAGGATCTAGGAATCCGATGCCAAATAATTTTCGTAAAATCGAATTTCTGAAATATTCACTGTCTCCAAGATAAAAGATTAAATGATCAAAATTTGAGGGTTGTAGCTTTGCTGGGAATTACGAAGCCTGCAATCGTGTTTTCAGTTTTCCATACATTTTTCTTTAGAACGAGTCAAAGTCTGCGACAACATTTACAGACAAATGTATGGAAAAATCAAAACACAGTTCAATTTTAAGGAAATTATTTGCCATGTTTGCACCCCTTTCAAAATGTTGGAATTAATCGCTGGTCTATGTTTATAATATGCAGATTTTCGATTGTTGGGATGACAAAAACCGCTCGACCATGAATGGCTATCTCTTAAGAGAATGATAATATTTACCTGTTATATCGAGCATAGAATATATAGAAAATACAAAAAAAGAACCGTAACATGAACACAAAATGGCGGGAGCCATCGAAGAACCTGAAACTTCATTGCATAATGAGCCCTCCGCGCGAAGCATGCTTTGTATTTTTAAAATGGCCTACTTTAATTAATGGGCCACCGTACAGATCAGAGCTCTTGCCGATAATGGAATGACAGTAATTTGCATTGCAAACTGATCACAGGACATAGGTCGTCAAACTCTGGCGGTTTGACTTCGACGTGACAATTTTTTATCAACTCTCAACTGATTTCGAATTCAACTACTAAGGACATGTGGCAAGAATAGCCAGGATTACTACACACGAGTCCAAAGCTAAGGCACTGCTGAGGTACTTTCAGTTATGTGGGATTTGCTCTCATGATCAGTAAGTTTTTATTCGATCCAATGAAGAACTTTGGTAAGCTCTGTAAGCTTAGAATACCGTTCAACATAGCACGATTCCCGTAAAAGTTATTGTCAATGCAATGGGATAAAGATCTTTTGTCGTAATTTGCTTGTTTCGGACTCTTTCATCAACTTCAAATTGCATAACTTTTGCAGGAAGTCGTGCGGATACTGTTGAATGGTACTCTAAGCTTATAAATTATTCACTGACAACTAAGCTTCGTCATGCATTATGTGGCCATGAGATATAAACCAGTTGAACGTATATTGCGATAAACTGCGAAGAATGCTTGTCATAAGAAGTTATACATTAGAAAGAGAATGAATTCTGCACGTTAAACATTTAAAAGAGCTTTCGTGCTCAAATTAATATATGATACGTGATTAAATGAATTACTACTACTGAAGCAAGTACTATTACTAATGGCGTTATACAACACTTTTAAAAGCGTTCTAGATAAAGGCTGGGTGAAGGGATCTCATCGATTTTCTTTGTTCGTTCAGGCACATTTAATCCCAAATTTCCCTCATCAACTAAAACTCCTCACAGTATACTTCTTAAATTTAGTAGAAACTAGCCTGAAATACAGCCGTGCCCTGTATGTGGACTCTGGAACGAGCACAGGAAGCCCACACAACGTGTTTGTATTTAATTTTATAGGAAATGCATGAGGTTACACCGAAAGGTTTGAAGTGTAGTGAAATATCGTGAAGAACATTTATATTTGTATGCAAAATAAACATTTTACCTGGTGTGTTTTGTCATTCATGTGGCCTGAAACGCTGAAATCTTAGCGATTTTTGAGGGTTTTGCCTTCGCTGGTCACGCTGTTCACTTATACTCTACCTCTTAAAGAAAGACAAGGGTGGAAAGACGGATTTTGACCAGTTCCTACTCCGAGGCGAGAAAATCACATCGCCCGGCTTCCAAACCCAGCATGACTAACTGATTATAGATTTTCCCTTCTTCTCGTACCGGCCACGCGAAAATCCGAGCCAACGGCCAAGCGCTAGGCGATCGAACAGGTCGACTGAAAATGTAGCTTTGAAAACTCTCCGAAGCCATAACAAGAATTTGGTGTGTAATCCGGAAACGGTCATGCTGTTTGCTCCATTCGTGAGGCAGGTGAGGTGGAAGGGTCAAGACACGCTTGTCTACGTACGCGGATGAGTTTTATTTCTATTTTGTCCTTCACTTCTAACCATGTGAAGCATAAATAGTGATCAGCCGGTTTGAACTAACTACAGGCTACCCAAGCGTAAGGTTTTTGATTAACCGTTTATTTTACAAGACTTGACTGGGAATTTATAGAGTTTTTAGAAATTGCAATAATTCTGTAAATATTTAAATAAAAGAAACAAGACTTTACTTGTGTGTCTTTCAGTTATTGGGCTGTGTCTGTGTGCAATTTCAGCGCATTTGGGCGATCTTTTCTTCCCGGCAGAACCGGGCCAGTACTAAGTAAAGTCTTGTTTCTTTTATTTAAATATTTACAGAATTATTGCAATTTCTAAAACTCTATAAATTCCCAGTCAAGTCTTGTAAAATAAACGGTTAATCAAAAACCTTACGCTTGGGTAGCCTGTGAACTAACCGGAGAGATTTCATTGTAGTCAGGTCTCTTAGGGTCTTGATCGTTACAGAGCTGACAAAAGCACCAAACTTGGCATAGTTGTAGCTTATGGTAGTACTATCAATGTTACAGGGGGAGCCCAACGTAAATATTCCTTTAAGGGGAATTACGGAGGATTTACTTTTTCAAATTTCACGAATTGGGTTCCCTGTGGTACTTATTTTAAACATATTTATTAAATATGTAAAAACGTTTTAAATAAATTTTGAAAAAGCTATCTAACATTAGAATGCATTATCTGTCATGACTGTCGGTTACAACCCCGAATCTTAACAAAAAAGCTACTTTTCGGCATCTCTTTGAAATACTGGTGCCCAGTCCCACTCGGCCATTGGCTAAATCCAATATGGCGGCGCTCAGGAGTACCTACAAAACCTGTACGTATTTCGCTATTAAAAGGCCATAATCTTGCTAATTTTATATTGCAATATATATAAAAGTTTGGTTTAATAGTTTTTCTTTCAATTTTAAGTTTTTTTTTCTAAGTAATTAGCTAAAATTCATCGAAAATATAACCGTTTCTAATTTCAGAATCGGAAATGGAAATATCTTGGACTCGATGCATCATATGCCAAACAACCACAACAGAAGATTTAAGATGTCCTCTTAGAGCATGTGGCCCATGTTATGACCCCGTATCAGTCTATGCCTCTTTTCTTCAGAATGTTCTCGAGTTTAGCTCACTAGGTGCCCTGCCAGTCAATGTTCCCTTCGCTCTTGATATAGACACTGATGTTTTAATTAAAAACGAGGCGTCTTGGCACAAGTCTTGCTATTTGAAATTCAATTTGTCGAAGCTACAAAAAGCCAAAGAAAGAGTATCTAGGAAAAGGGAGAAGGAAGAAGGCCAACCAGAAGAGGAGGAGAACGCCCCGACATTAAAGAATCGGCGACAATCACTAACACACAATAAGGTGGACTGCATCTTGTGCGGTAAGGGGGGGAAGCTACATGAAGTCACCACTTTTTCGACTGACCAGAATATCCGTCGCATGATTACTGAAATTAACGATGCTACGCTGATGCCAAAGATCTCAGGAGTTGATCTCATAGCTGCTGAGGCCAAATATCACCTTAAATGTTTGACTGATCTAAGAAATCGGTATAGGAGTCAACTCACTAAAAAAACGACAATAATCTTGTGAAGAAGAGGATGAGAGGATTGTGGAATCTCAAACATTCATTGAGTTGGTTGAGTATATTGAGAACTCTGTTGAGGACAACAAGCTTCTTTTTATGCTATCTGAATTGCATTCACTTTATATAAGTCGCCTTGAAGCTTCGGGCGTTTATAAGACTGTAAATAAGACTCGACTGAAGAATTCATTGTTAGATCAGTTTCCTGATCAGTTTCCATAATTTTCACGAAAGCATTACAGGGCATGGTTAAAGATGCAATCAAGAAAAAGGACTTCTCTGAGGACGCCACGATACTGGCCAAGGCTTCCGCAATTGTAAGAAGGGACATACTTAAGAAGAAAGGCTTCAACTTTTCTGGAAGTTTTACTACAGATTGTCAAGAAACGTCCACCCCAGCAAGTCTGAAGTCGCTCATTTCTATGATCCTGAGAGGTTTGGACATTGAGAACACTGAAGCTCAAGATTCCCAGCCATGTTTAACTGTGTGCCAGACGATAATTTTCAATGCAAAGGAACGAAGGGGAAGGTCAAAAAATGGACAGACACGACATACCAAGTCCCGCGAACCACCACTCCCATTATACATCGGATTTAACATACACGCAACAACAAGAAGCAAGGCGCTAATAATGAAGCTTTATCAGCTGGGGCTGTCAGTCTCATACCAAAGGATCATGGAGCTAGAGGAATCCCTTGCCAGCTCCATAAGCGAGCGATTTGTTGCTGATGGGTGTGTAGTACCTACTAGTTTGAGAAAGGGACTGTTCACGATAGGAACGCTGGATAACCTTGATCATAATCCGAGCTCGACAACCGCTGCATCGTCATTTCATGGCACTGGCATCAGCCTCTTTCAGCTCCCAACGGCTGGAAATCATGGGGAACCCAGAGATCCGATCCGTTTACCATCACAAGGATCAGGACACTCACTACCAGAAGAGTACGCCGTTGTCCACCCCGTCGAGCTAAGCACCAACAGTTCTGTAATACCAGCAATAATCACGAAAGAAACAGGGAGGTCTTTGAACATTGAGGAAGGGGAAGAAAAACGATGGATGGAGGAGACCCTTGTTAAATTGGACAAAGAACACGTTGTGGCTGGTGACAAGTTGACGTGAGCAGCCTTTCACTCGGCAAAGCAAGTCGAAAAAGACCCGCCAGCATTAACTGCACTGTTACCCCTTTTTTACGAGAAGGCAGCAACCCAGCCATGATAAAGCATGGGATGGATGTAGTACGACAGGCGACAACCTTTCTGAACCCGGGCCAGGTCCCAATCATCACTGTAGACCAGCCTCTATTTGCCTTGGTGAAGATGGTGCAGTGGAAGTGGTCGACGTCACACGGAGAGCAGGCATTCGTTGCGATGATGGGTGGTCTCCACGTTGAGATGGCACTATGGAGTGTAATTGGCGATTTGCTAGATGCATCAGGATGGACCACCACCTTGACAGAAGCTGACGTGGCCTCGTCTGGTGTGGCAGATTCATTCCTAAAGGCATCACATCTAACAAGAACAAGGTATGATTGGATTGCTGTTGGTATAACTAGTTGTTTTCTCACCCAGTGAGAGTTGCTTTTATTGTAATGAAACCGTAACTGTATACTTTTAAATTTCAGGCATGCTCACCAGGTTACATCTCTTGCCCTGCATATGCTAAGGAAAGAGGCATTTTCGACGTGCGCTGATGACACTACAATGGCTACATGGGAGGACCAGAGAAAAACAAGGAGCCCGACGTTTCTCTTCTGGGATCTTATCTTGAAGTACGAGACCCTGGTTCTACTTGTTGTACGTACACATCGCCAGCGTAATTTCACCCTGTACGTGGAGGCCCTTGAAGAGCTGATACCATTATTCTTTGCACTGGATCACGTCAACTACGCCAGGTGGGCACCCATCCATCTTCGAGACATGAAGTCCTTGCCTGAATCAATCTCCAAGGTATTCCAAGAGGAAGGACGATGGGTATTGTCGAAGACGGGCAATCGGCTCTCCGCGATCCCCTTTGACCAGGCGCACGAGCAGGAGAACAAGGTTGTAAAGAGTGCAGGAGGAGCCGTTGGCCTTACGGAGAACCCTGTTGCCTTTAGGTAAACTCATAAAAAAAATTTTTAAATGCATGTTACAACTGAATTCGATTCATCGCGAACTTTCATTTTCAAAATCCTGGTTTCGTTTTAGATCTTGAAAAGATGGCATAGTAAATCAATCCAATCCATTCGAGCGACTCCTGTATTATCAGAAATCCATTTGCCTGCACTAGGGGACAGGGCAAGTAATTGATAACAGGACAAGTAATTGATTGTCCTGGACGGTTTAATCGACTACGCGCTATTATGAACACAAAAATTCAGCTTGCAAGGCAGATGGTTGCTCTGGAAAATTTGAATGCGTTAGTTACAAAATATTGACTAATAGGGATAAAAGCAATAACTTAGTTTCGGCTGAGCAATTATTATTTTACATTTTCTATTTTCAGACGATGGATGCTTTCGGGCCCCGAGACAACAAGGCTTCTGCACCAGTTCGAAGGTCAATATCTAGAAGATAGCGACGAGCATGGTGGACGTCTCAACCACGAAATGGGCCTCAGAGCACAAAAGACGTTCAAGCAGTAGGTGAATAATCTAGTAGATGTCATGAGAAAGATGGGAAACCCTTTCCTGGACGACTTCCCTGAGTTGGTTACACTGGATAGCCGTGACTGTGCATATGATGACGTAGCTATAAGGCCGTGATGAACCACCACACCCTTGGCCAGACCCAGTATAGGGAATATGTAAAGGCAGTTATAGAGGACCGGACGACCTCCATTCACAACACCATTAAGAGGAACAAGATCCCCCTTTACAAGGAACAACCCCTGCGAGACAAATCTAAACAGACGGAGAGAATAGCTGCACTCCAAAATAATGTTGCACTATTTGCACAGCTGTACATCGCCATGCAGAGCCGTAATGCTGATCTCGAGGAGTTATTCAGCCATGACGTTCAACCATTCCCTCCCTCCTTATCAGAATTCGGCAATCTTCGTCCACCAAGCGCTAAATCGGACCTCCTCGAGTGCATTATTCCATCGACTCAGCCAGAGCATCCCACGCAATTTGACTGCAGCGTTCTAGACGGAGCTGTCGTGGTCCACTGCCTTCCCGTAACTGGTTCGAGCACCTTTGATGATTACGCCCATAACGTCTTCATTCCCCACCTCAGCAGCCAGAGAAGTAGAAGAGTGGACGTTGTCTGGGACACATACATACCTAATAGTCTCAAGGAGTCCACCAGGGTGAAGAGAGGCAAAGGCGTTCGACGGAAAGTAGCTGGGGGTTCTAAGCTACCATCCAACTGGGTGTCATTCCTGCGGGATCCGTTAAACAAAGAAGAGTTGTTTCACTTCCTATCGTTGAAGGTTGCTGGACATAACTGGCCAGAGAGGAAGACAATCTACGTTACATCAGGTAAACATGCAACACATATGTCAGCTATGATACACAAACAAAGTATGTTGTAGGCGTCATACAACAAAGGTAATTAACTAACAAATCTTTCGGCCAAGCGACACTCCTCAGTGTTCTACTAAGACATAATGACAAGTGGTAACAATCATGCTAATGTGTATAACCTATGTTGGAATCCCACATAAAAAATATTAACTACCGAAATATTTTTTCTCCAGGTACTTCTGTGATTTCCATTGGCTCTGCGATCGCTATGTCAGATTGTACTCACGAGGAGGCGGATACGAGGGTTGTCGTCCATATCCTTCACGCCATCCAAGTTGAAGAGGCGAAAACTGTCCTCGTCCGAACCGTGGATACCGATGTCCTAGTCATCTTGGTGGGAAAGCTTCATGACCTGAGAGAAGTCCAGCCGGAACTTGATCTGTGGCTTGCCTTTGGTATGGGTCGAAACTTTCGCTTCATCAGCGTCAACTCTATTTGTGCTGTTCTTGGTAAACCACGATCTACTTCCCTGCCTGTATTCCACGCATTAACTGGCTGTGATACCACCTCCTGCTTCTTCGGGAAAGGAAAGAAGTCAGCCTGGAAGGTATGGAAGATCTTTCCAGAGGTCACGCCCACATTCGAAATGCTTGCCAAGACGCCATTTATGCAGCTTACGACAGACTCGCCCCTCTTCAAACAGATCGAGAGATACACGGTAATCCTGTACGATAAGGTCAGCCCCTTATCTGACATCAACCTGACCCGGATGGAGCTATTCTGCAAGAACAGTAGAGCAATGGACAAGCTCCCGCCTACACAGGTAAATATTACTTCTTTCTTTATCGCAATTTTTCTACGTTTCACCTAGCAGGGGCGGATATGAGGGGAAGGGCTCAGGGGGCCAGGACACCTGGCCCTTTAACTGGCAATACTCACAATGACAAGTTTGTACTAACCCGCTGCACCATCTTTCTATGAAACTAGTACCAAACTCTTCCTAATTAATCCTTAATAACATCGACACTGTTGTTATTTGCAGGATGCCCTTTTGCAGCATGTCCGTCGCACCGTTCTCCAGGCCGGGATCTAGACAGTCAGCGATCAGCCACAGCCACCTGTGCCATCACCAGGGCAGTTCTCGTGGTTTGAAGACGATGGCAAATGGGTTCCGAAATGGATCACCATACCCGAAGTATCCAAGGCTTGTAGTGAGCTGATAAAGTGCTCTTGCAAAGGCGCGTGTACAAGATGCAAGTGTGCCAAGGCTTCCTTGGGATGTACCCCCCTTTGCAGATGCCAATGCCTATCCTAAAAGTAACTGCATCAAGCTTAAATGATAATCAGCTATCGAGCATTGTTTCCGTTATGTAGCCCTAACTGAATTCTAATAATATAACTATCTCTTGGCGTTTCTATTAGCGCTATTTGAAAGTACATTTGTTTCGCGAACATATATATCAAACAGCAGTAATTTAGGTTCAAAATGCGAGTTTGAGAAAGGGAACGTGTAATACGTATCAGCTATGGCGGTAATGTTGAAATTTGATCATTCTTACCGAGAAGGGACTGGGAACTAGTATATATCTAAAAGCCTTATGTAATATATAAATTATGGCTTATAATGAAATATGCGAAGAAATGAGTAAGCATAATAGTTTCAGTCAATAAATGTCACTACTCCATTTCTTGTTAGCTGTTTTACTTGAAAACTGCAAACCACCACAGGTAGCCCAATTCGTAATTAAGGTAAATTTTAAACGCCCCGTTAATCCTTATATGGTGACGATTGCGTTGGGCTCCCCCTCTAATATTAATCAGTAGGTCCTAAGGAACATCTCTGCAAAATTTGGCGCTTTTGTCACTTCTGTAACGATCCGACCCATATTTTGCCATAAGAGACCTGACTATTGGGTCAGTATCCAGATTCATCCGCGAGACCAAAATGGGATGATCTGATGAGCCAACTTACCCAACAAACAAAACACTCTAACCTTTAGAACGAGCTACAGTATATAATGGGCCCAATCAGAATACAATTCTCGATCTAATTGGCCGTTGGTTATTAATTATTCATGAGATTGAGAAGTATATTTGGTAAGCACCGTTATTCACTCTTTGGACAACCCGAATTTGCATAAATTCATATGCAGAAAATTGATAATGTTTCCTTAAAGAGCAGTTGTAAGTTGTTTATGGTATGATTTCATGATTTTATGACAATTTGTTCCAAAGTTACTAAGCATTAAACCTTTCAAAAAACACGAAAGCGAGGCTGACTAACTGATGTCGGCAAAAATATCGGACTTCATTTATTTAAGAATGAAAAGTCCGAAGACTACAGCAAAGCTGATATACAACGTAAAATTCTAACACAAAGCACTACGGTTAGCTAGGCCTGACACGAAAAGCGATCGGACTAGACTGCAGCCATAGACAGCTGTTTCGTTCTTATTAGAACTCGTCAGTATGGCATAGCAAAGCGGGCTTCGGTGCCAATGCACTACCGATCCGGACTGCGCTAAAGAAGCATCTAGTTACGAGCTCACAGAAAGGCTTGGTTATCGGGATGACGTGTGGCGAAAAGCCAAAAACCAAGCAAATCTGAACTAAACGTGTCAGTGCTTTGCGAAAAATATAGTTATGCTGGCCAGACCAGCTTTGAAAATGATGACAATAGCAGGAATAATCGGATCTATATAAGACCTACGGTACAAAAATCCATAATAGAACATATATAAGCAAATACCGTGAACAAAAATCCTGCGTATTTTTGCAGGATTTTTGTTCACGGTATTTGCTTATATATTTTCTTCATTTCAAATGATAAATGTTGTCATGACGTAAGACTAAAATATTGCCTGTCTCTGTCAGTCTCTGTCTGTCTCTGTCTGTCTCTGTCTGTCTCTGTCTGTCTCTGTCTGTCTCTGTCTGTCTCTGTCTGTCTCTGTCTGTCTCTGTCTGTCTCTGTCTGTCTCTGTCTGTCTCTGTCTGTCTCTGTCTGTCTCTGTCTGTCTCTGTCTGTCTCTGTCTGTCTCTGTCTGTCTCTGTCTGTCTCTGTCTGTCTCTGTCTGTCTCTGTCTGTCTCTGTCTGTCTATAACTACTCAAATGAGTATGCTTTCCAGATGTATACCGAACAATTTGAGACAGTTTAGATGAAGGATATTCGAGTATAATATTCGAGTAGATGAAAAATACTGATTTAAGATAAATTTAGAGCAACTTGAAATCGGTCCACCGAATCAAGTTCCTACGATAAGCTTTTGTAATCCACTTTAATCTTTGCCATCCTCTATCGAAAAGGTTTGAAAATCAAATCAGGACATTGACATGATATTTCTCTTCGATCTCAGGTTGTTATTTTTGTAGTTTTGTTTTAGATAAACTTGCAGGTTCAAGTTCGATTCAGTGACAGCCCCTTTAATGGCACTTGTACAAGATCGGTAGTGTTATTATGATTAGCAAAATGCTATTTGGGATTGTTTGCCATTTCCCAGATCACGAGCTGAATTCATTCGCTATTGACACGTGACTGTTTCCTGCAAAAGGTATATTAATCTGTAGCAACGAAGGCACGATTATTATATAAAAAATGTTGTTACAATTAAACACATTTTTCAAATTATCAGTGGTTGAAATAAAATGATGTTAGAAATTTGTTTTTCTATATCAGTATAGAAACGCCCATTCACAACCACTAAGAAGTGATTGCAGTCTTTGCAGATACCTCCCCTGATGTCATGTAATTAGCATTTTGGATATTAAAACCTCCTTAACTCAGCGGCACAGCATTCAAAGCAAAATATATTTTACCATTCTACTATTCACTTGATTAGAATTGATATCTAAAATAGAAAAATAAGGTTCATGGGCCCTTTACAAAAAGACACGGAGTCTTGTCTCAAACAAAGCTTTCAAATGCGTGCCGCCTAGACGTAATTAATTATTGCTGGGTTGCACGTGACGTCATCGCGGCCATGTTGGAGGACGTTTACAAAAGATTCCTCGTTAGCTTCTCTTGTTATGTCCTCCAACATGGCCGCCACGGCTTTGTCATTTGAATCTCTGGGGATTGATTGCAACCCAAGAATACAGACGAGACTTGTAACTTCCAGGATCGCAGTTCAACGAAAATGGTAATAATAATCCATATTCTACTAATAAAATTATTATTTTCGTTTATAAATAAAACAGCAGGTGGCTGACAAACGATTCCAAAGTTCTGGTGGCTTCCGCTCTAATTGACCGATTTAGCGTGTACATTTGTGTTCCCCAGTGATTCAGTGACAGCTCTCCAGAGTTTCAGTGCTTTGTTTTCGAATTAGAGAAACTTATACATTTCATCTTGGGATACAGACAAACTAGAAACATTACTCAAGGGAAAAGTCAGGTGAATTGCGACAACAAATGTACAAGCTAAATCGGCCAATTGGAGAAATAAGGCATATTAATTGACATCACGAAAACACTGTTTAGGAGCAAACACTACCGTACTACAGCAAGTATGTCGAGTAAGAAACTTGTTCTTAGGTATTCGAGTTATGATCATTCTCTCTCTTTTCTACCTTGTAGGAGTAGGCATGGGCATGTTGTTTTATAGTAAGCAGGGTGAGCCTCGACCTCGCGATGGTGCGTGGTCCTGGGTGATATGTTCAGTTGCCTTCACCATCAATGTTGTGTACTTCGGATTCATACTCAGCTTTGGAGTTTTACTTCCGGTACTAAGTGATCACTTCGGAGAGAGCAAGGGAAAGACAGGTAGGGAGTGGAGCAGCCTTGATGTTAATGGTCCACCAGTAATTTTAATTCAACTTTGTTCACTCGATTTAACAGCCGGCAGGTTTAAAAACCTGGCACAGTGACTGTAGACCCACCCATATTTCTTCCTTATAAACTCACATGACGCGACAGGCCTCAAATCCTCCTAACTCGCTAGGGAAACAACAGCTTGATCTTTGGATTTTCACGTTCGTCTGGAAAAAGGGGGAAATCTGTGGCGCGCTGCGTAGCTTCGAGCTGACCAGGAAGGCAACATCAAGGAAAACGCGTACGGGAGGCGAAAAAATGTTTTCTCGCGAAATTAGTATTTATTGTTGTTCATGTTTGGCTTTTAACGCTTTTCACGTCTAGACTATTTCGAATGATAGAATAAAGCCAGTTTACACGACGCACCGCACTCCAAACAGGCACCTTTACACATTGTCTCGGAACTTCTACATTTTCTGGTACGCGTACCCGGAACATTTCTACTACTAGAGAACTAAGCAACCACGACGGCAACGTCTGGGACGACGGCATAAAACAATAGCCTTAATTACAAAATACAAAAACTGCACGTGTACATGCACGAAGTCGCGTACATTTCGACCGTTGTCTGGAAAAACACGACGTGAAAACCCCAAATTTTACGTTGTAAAGAGAACGCCAACATAAGAAAGTAAATCACTCCGTTTTTCGTTCGGCGTGAACGGAACTCTGTCCTTATAATATTTTTCAAAGATATATTCTGATTGGACCATTATACTGTAGCTCTATTGTGAGTAATACAGTACCACTCAAGACTTGTAATCTGATTGGACCATTATACTGTATAGCTCTATATATATATTGTGGGTAAATACAGTACCGCTGAAGTCTTGTATTCTGATTGGACCATTATACTGTAAGTACTGTATCTCTATTGTTTTTGTACTGCTCGTTCTAAAGGTTAGGGTGTTTGTATTGTTGGGTAAGACAATACTGTGGCTTGTTTCGAGCGGTACTGTCTGGCTCGAACATTTACACGACAAAAATAAGGGGTGCCGTGTAGATAATATTGGTACGCGTATCTAAAATTTAGGAGTGCTGTGCACAAAATACTTGTCGTGTCACCGGGCTTCAGATTCAGTTTCCTAATAAGATCATGCGTCTAGTAACTTGTACTACTTGGTGTTTTCAAGCTGTTTTTTTTTGCAGGCAACATACATTTTCACGTTAAGATACGGCGACTACGGACTACGGACTACGACTAACTACGACTACGGTTGGACGTGGCTAGCGGTCGGCTAGAGTACTGGGCCGAGTACGCAACGAATGGCGCGAAAACTTTAACATTTTGGCGAGACTGATCTGAAGCCATCGCGTTGCCGACCGAATTGACCCAAAATTCTCACATAAGCTATGCCCAGAAACGCTGTAAACTCGAACAGAAAGCAATTGTGTATTTTAAAGGTTAGCTATTGAAATATCCAAGAGTGGTGAATTTCTTACATTAAATCCGACCGTCGTGAACTCGCTATGGTGCAATGAAACCAACACGAGTGTCCTTTATTGGCACGCGTCCGTAGTGAAACTGCACGCAGTCGCCTACCTCAAGCATGTTAAGGCCTGGTTCAGGGGTCAAATTTCGGGTAAAAACTGTTTTCCTTATTTCAACACAGTCGACGAGTATGGTAAGTACGCCAAGTTTCTCACGATAATAGGTATCGCCATTCTTGACTACCTTAAGTGGTTTGTGTGTAGTAAAACGTGTCACGTGACTTAGAACACGAAATCAGTAAATCAAAAACGTGGCTCCGAGTTTAAACTAGGATGATGAGTGAATACGTTTAGTTAAGGTTGAAGCCTTTTACCTAAATCAGCTTAGAAAAGATGACTACAATGTTTCATTAACGAGTAATTAAGGCGAAATATGCAAAACAGGTCACGTGATTTTTTGTACCCTTTAATATCTCCTTATCTTTACATGGTAGTCATGTTTTCTAAGCGTGGTCTGAAACACTGCGGGAGAAGTAATGTTTTAGCAGGGTTACATGTTATCGTCGCAGCCGCATTTCATATAATTATATAATTATGACGTCATCGATCACGTGATACGACAACCATCCACTTAACAAATTTAAGGAAGTTGATATTAGTATTATGGTGTAATTAGATTTTGTTTAAACTGTTATTTCTGTCAGAAAATATTTTTTAACGTAAATCTTTTTTCCGTTAAATGAACCAGGCCTTAACATGCTTGAGACATTTCCACCGTTATTACGTTCTCTGCAAAAACACAACGTGAAAACCCCAAATTGTACGTTTTAAAGATAACGCTAACGTAAGAAAGTAAATCAATCCGTTTTTCGTTCGGCGTGAACGGAACTCTAATATGTCTATACTCGTCATATTTGTCGAAAATCTGGTTGTGAAAAACAATTCAAGGCGAACAAGGGAAAAAGTAGACACCAAATTTCGGGAGAAAACACTTTTCTACGTACCGTCGTCATTGCCGTCGCCGTCCTGGTTGCTTAAAGTCCCTAATGTTGAATGAAATTCGGAAACCATGCGTTTGTAGTTTGTTTTATTTATGATTTGGGCGGTATAACAAACTACTTAGACTGTCACCATCGTAAAATAGTACGTTGTGTTTCCCCTCGACTCTCTCTATTACTCTCGGCTCCGCCTCGGGGAACATTGTGGGTCTCCGGAAATAAAACTCACTGTTTCCCTCGGGGCCAGTCATTAAATGCTTATTGTTATATAGCCATAAGTTTCTCAGATAAAACGTGCGCCCTCATTGGTTGATTTATGGTCACCTGACAAGTAACAAAACAAACTGTTGCCCGCGCGGGCAACAATTCAGTCCCAGTTGTTTCCCACCACGTGATCACATCGTGATAACTGGCTAGCTAAAGGCGGGAAATATTTATTTACCAAACCATCTAGATCTTCATCAAAAGCTTACCTTTTTCGTCGAAAGAAAGCGTTTAAAATAGAACCAACTCCAAAGAAGCAATTTACATCTTTATCAAGCGTGTGAGAGAAATTGGCAGCTAAAATAAGATGCAAGAAGAAACAAAACGCTATAAACCCTTTGCACGTTACCTCATAGTCGCCATGTTGGTGTACAGTTAACAATATATTTTTCGTTAGCTTCTTTTGTTCTGTACACCAACATGGCCGCCATGCCCTTTGTCATTTGAATCTCTGGGGATTGAGTACAAATCATCTAAATGCCGTTGCGATGCTGGCAGCAGCTTCCCGAAGCTATAGAGAAGACGACACACCTCGCTTGTATCAGGTAGTAAAACGTATGTCTATATCACAAAATACTTAATGACTGGTCGCTCGGGAAACCAGTGAGTTTGTTGCCCTCGACTCTCGGGAGGCTTGGGAAACAAACTCACCCCTCGGGGCCAGTCATTAAGTGTATATTACAAACTTGCTTAAGAGGATTTTCCACCGGCGTTGTTTTCCTTGTTTATACTGGACAAGATAATGTGTGTAACATCACTTCCAGACAGGATGGCTGTCATGAGAGTACCAGATCTGTCTTTTGAAAAGCACATGCTGCAAATACAGTAGAAGGAAATTGGCACAGGAAGGGGAAGGAAAAGTTGGGTGTCTTGATATCATTGACTTGGAGCATTCTATGTTACCGCAGAGCAAGAGAACATTACTGGGTCCATTTCTCTTACTTTGTTCGGTACCAGGGAAGCATGGCTATATTAGCTCCAGAGTTACTGATTGGCTGGTTGCTAACTTATTAACTTCATTGAGTGAGAGTTCTATTGCTGGTTTGCAATCAATCCCAGATAACAATGTGGTTGACCAAACAGAAGTTAACGCACACTTTTTTGTCAATCAGCCTTTGTCAAGTGAACATCTCTGTTCAAAGGTCTGCATCATGTGATGTTCCACTTGAGTTATCTCTGACATTTGGTATCGCGCGAAATTCAAATCGAAAACTTGAAAGTCTAAAAATACACTAAAGAGTTTGTAAACGGTTTTAAAACGCAATTCACCATCGCCAGAAATAAGCGACATTTAGCAATTGTCAGCGGCGTTACAAGTACGTCGGTTCTATAGTCAAGCGGTTAGAGCGTCGGCCATAAAATCCCGCGACCGGAGTTCGACTCCTACGCGGGACACGAAAATATTTTTTTTTTACTTCTTTTTTTTCTTTCTCAGTTTTATTTAAACTTTTCCTCTATTTTTAAGCTATTAGAGCCGCCTTCCATACTAAAATATTGTTGTTTACTGTCTCTCAAGCCTCAAAACGGGCACGAATGGGAGATATCGCTGACCACAATTAGTATCGCAGACTCTTCTCTATAGGTCCGACTAGGGCCTATTTTTAAAAAGGGACAATTCATTTGAATAACTGCTGGTCAGTTACAAATACACTGCAGTTTCATAAGGAGAGAACAAGTAGTCCATTGGTATGTGTTCGTGGTGTTTTAGACGCTCGTGGCCAGAGATATGATGGTCTCAAGACAGCCAAATTTACAGGATTTAGCGTACAAAGATGGCGGATTCTGCCGGTTTATCCAAGATCGAAATATTCAACTGCAAAAACGAAACCGCAAAGGAATCTACAGCTGCTCTAATGGCATTTAGTGACGACGATGAACCCTTCGTTCAGAAGGCCTGGTATAGACATTTTGCAAAATACAGTATATTCCACCTCAGAATCCAAGTTATAAACAGTAAGTAAGCTCTTTTCTCGCCAATTCTCACTCTAGCTCTGTAATAATTTGAGTCAAAACACTCGTGTATTTTTTAAAAAAAACGACACCTAAAATTCACGAGCTGATTATAGAAATGTAGGTAGAACTATTTAATTCATATTGTAGATTGAGATCCTGGTTAGACATTTTTTAAATCGTACTCAGGAAAGTTAGAAATCGAGATTAAGCGTTTTCCCCCCATAGTTTGCTTGTAATTTTATATGAACTGTGCTTGCTGACCTCTGAGCCGAAATTGATATTGCGCAATCGGCCGTGTCGCGTTTTTCTGGCGATGCTCTTTTGACCTGGTGGCCATCTTGGATTCAAAGCGAGGCAATCCGTAGTGAGGGATAGTCAAAACGAGGCTAACCTGGCAAAAAACAAAGGATTGCCTCGCTTTGAATCCAAGATGGCCACCAGGTGAAAAGAGTGAATTGACAGACATTACGGAGTAACTAGCTTCGCGCTGTTTATACTTTTTCTTGCCTTATTTTAATTATTTTAGCTTCATAAATTTAGTATTCTGATGACTTGCTTACTTGCTTGACTATTCTGAAATTGAAATTAAAATTTAGAATCCCAAAGGGCGAGAGTGCGGGTCCTTGTTAAGTCTGGTTGTAAGCATTTATATAAGCATTTATAAGCACAAGCAACATATATATGCAGACGCAGTAATGCATGATTATTCGCGACGCGTGTTCTTATCACGCACCTGTGAGTAGTAATCTACTTCAACTGCAACCTGCTCCCCATAGGCATACGGATAAGGAGAGTTACGGAAAATGTGAGTCCGTAAGCCGAGGAGCAAGAGGCAGTAAACCGTTAAGCTTGGGTGGGAATGGGCGGGAAGGAAAATAAATAAAATGAGATAGCAAACCCATAATATACCTGTAACGTAAAGTATTTTACTGTAACACGGTACAGACCTTCCCAACTACCCGCCGGCATCTAGCTTAAGAAACTGGCCACCACAGGAGCCCATTACCAGGAGCGTCCATCTTACCCACTGTGTCTGTACCCCAGCACAGAGGTAGATGAGGCTATTTTTAGCATTGCGTTTCGCGCGAAAAAGAACAAAGGTAGGCTATTCTTAGCCAATCAGATATCATTCTTCTCACTTTAAACGCGGGAATTCGAATTGCTGGTTTTCACTCAATCCCCAGAGATTCAAGTGTTGGTGCCCCAACAAAAGAAGCTAACGAGGAATCTATTGTTTAAGGGCACCAACATGGCGGCAACCTCTTTTCGCGGGAATTTCGAATCTAAAAATAGCCTCATCTACTCCTGTGCTGGGGACCCAACCCATAACAGAGGAACGCTCCTGGTAATGGGCTCCTGGCCACGACTAATTGGAAGTTAATATTTTTATACCTATGTTACGCATGACTGCACTTGAAATAGTAATCTATTTCAACTGCAACCTGCTCCCCATAGGCGTACGGTTAAGGAGAGTTACGGGAAATGCGAGTCCTACAGCGAGGGCCGAACCCCTGGGATTATATATAAACTGGGAGAATGTAAAACTACTCCCTAACCCTAACCTTGCCCATCGGCTGAAGCCCCAACCCGAAACTCAAAACCCCATCCCGAAACTGATTTAACTTAAAGTGTGAAAAAAAAGGCGTAAAGCCAACCGAAGTATTCAAGTCCCGAAACTGGATACCCAGGATTTCAGCTGGTATTCCGCGTCCCTGGGGCAGAGCATTAGTGGTCAGTCTCTCAGCTGGGTCCGATGCTTGTGTTGCTGCACGAACTTTATCGACTTGCGTATAATGATCTACCATGCTGGTGGAGCACCACCCAATGTGTTTCGCGATGTCTTCCTTTGAGGCTCCTAGGAGGCTAAGGAGGATTGCTGCACCCCCACGAAAACCATGGACAGTCTTATTGTCGTGAATTTTGAGGGACTTCAGGTATGTGACCAGCCTGGCTTGAACAGCGGACGCCAAAAATGGGGCGCTGGACACCAAATTCGTCCTTGTGGTTGTCCGGAAGAGTAAACCCTGGGATAAGTTGATCCCCATTTCCCTGCAGAGTTTCCTGTATAATTTTAGGTTTTGAGCCGGACAAATAACGGGTTTTTTACATTGTCTGACTGGGCCCGGAACGGTCTGGAAGCGCTTCCTCTGAGGGACTTGCCGACCATTCGATGGATAAGAAGACTTTTCCCGTCCGGATTCTGTAAAACGGCCAGCGTTCTCAGCCTTCCCAGATCCGCGGCTCTTTGCCCGGTAAAAAATTCTAGAAAGAAAAACGCTAAGTCGCGCCCGTAAATGTACTTATTTACCGCTGACGAGGAGGGGTCGGAAAGAAGCGAACGTAAATGGTAAATAATTTTCTTGAACTTGTAAAAAAAACCAAGTGTAGCTTGTTTAGGGGAGATCCTGGCCTCAGCTTGTTCCGCCTGAATAGACTTGAGGTATCGCTTCACAGAGAAGTGAGTGGCAGGGTTTCCCCATCCCAGACGGTCGTCCCAGTCTCCTGTACGATCTATACTGATAAATATTGCTCGGAGTTTTCCAATGATAGAGACAACCGTGCCCGCAGCTAGGCGAGTAGGGCAAACGCAGGAGCCCCTGCATCTGGAGCCGAGGATCTTACAACCATCCTTGTGGACCTTTGTCTTTCCCTTCTGGTCTTTCCAGACGAGGAAACGGACAATGTCTTTGGGGCCGCATGAAAGGAGGGTCTTTGGTGAGTCTAAAGCACTAAGAAACTGTTGGAGTTGTAACCCCAACTGCGATTTTTGTTTTCCATAATTTGTCGAGGTTCTGGCTAATTCAAGCTCGTTTATACGTTCATCGATTGTCTGCAGGTCCAATTTGACTTTTTTAGCCATTGGCAATTCGCTGTCGTCAATAACAGAACTTTGCATAACCCGCACTGTTGGCAAAATGTTGCGCAGTCATCGTTAGGGTAACGACAATCTTAGCAGGCCTTAGCCGGGCGCCAAACGCGTGGAACACTCTAAACAAAGGAGAGAGAACGTTCTATTAACACGTTATTCTGGAAGTAGTGGGCGACATTCTGAAGGCCCAAAGGTCCCAACTAAGAGCTCTTGATTCGAACACTCCTTCGCGGGTTGGGTAGAGAAGTATACCGTCCTGGCCTTTTGAGCCCAGCTGGACTACGTCTGAGGCCTGCCCGTTAACCAGAGGCCACCAGAAGCGTTTTGGGAAGACATCCGGGATGACAATGGTAAATGTGCTACTAGACGAGGATAGGAAACGGAGGACTGGGCCGATCAACGCCAAGGGCGGAAATACGTAGGCATTTTCTGCAGCATGAAGATTCTGGGTGAATAGATTAACTCCCGCTGAGTCAGGCGTCGGCCATGGGGTGAAATGTCGGAGCGGTCTATTGTCTTGACTGCACCGCGCATTGGAGTCAAGGGACATTAGATCCACCGTGTGAGGTCCCCACCGAGCCTCGAGCCTCCCCCACGGCAGATTGTCGAGCATGCAATCTGCGGCGGATAACTCCCTTGAGGGGGTGTCCGCCAGATTCGCATAAGATGGGATATGACACAGAGTTAATGCGATATTGAAGCGTAACAACATTTCGAATATAGCTTTGATCGTCGCAGTGAGCTCGACGCTTTTGCCGCCTTGTTTTTTCCGTGCCTGGACGAGAATGAGGCTGTCCGTTCGCGCGTTTACCCGGCAGTTGCTTAGGGACTGAGCTACCGCAGACAGAGTATTCAGAAGTGCCAGAGCCTCCTTAATCACGATAGGCTTGGAACGTTGATCGGGCCTCCAGTAGTCGCGAAGCCTAACAGACTAGCCATCAAGGGAGAATATCACTGCACCCCAGCCGGAGTTGGAAGCATCAGAGTAAAACCTGATCACTTGATGCCTTTCATCAAACCACGGTAAGTACCCTTGCCAGTTATCGAGAAACCTCCAGTGAGTGATCTCCCTACGAAGCTCGCCTGTAATTTGGATGGGCTTGTGGGGCTTTTTTCCGTGAAGCCCAATTGCGCGGAAAACCGGCGCGTATAGAGACGCGCTGCTGGGACAGCGATTGAAAATGACGTCGTTTTTCCAGCGAAACGCTGCAAAGTTTTAAGCTCCCCTTCCTTTTTCGAAAGAATGGTTTCTCTTAACAACCGGAACTTTTCCTTTTTGTCGTCAGGCAGGATAAACGCCATGCATCGAGAATCACACAAGTAGCCTAGGAAACGGATGCACTGTGAAGGGTGTAAGGAGGACTTGGATAGGGCCAAGGTGTAGCCCAGAGACGTCAGCACAGATGTCACGATGTACGTCGCAGCTTCCGCTTTTTGGAAGTCGGACCAAACACAGGCTTGAGGAGTTACCAGCTGGCCAATATGCCGGTCGTCTATGTACTGACTACAAGGGATATTGAGGGTACGGATATAATTGGTCGCCACTAAACCAGTAGAATGATACACATAGGCGCTGGCTTTCCACCCAAATGTCAGAGATGCGTATACGAAATAGCAATTATCCCAGCGAAGACCAAACAGAGTTCTACTGTCTTGAGTCAACGATAAATGATCGTACCCACTTTTGTCGTCACAGACGGTTTGAAAGTGATCCTGACCGACGTAGCGAGTGAGATCTGACAGGTAATCAAGCGAAAAAGGAAGGTCGCGTACCCAAAGGTTGAGAAACCTCTCATCGTGGCACATGCGGGGCTTGGTCGGCTCTACTGTTATAGGCATTACTAAAGGTGGCGGCTGAACCTGCTCCACATAACCCCAGAACAATAAATACCTTGAATTCATAACATGATTGATTGTTGGGGAATTCTCGAGCTGGAGGATAAGGTGCATCGTAGAATACTCCAGTTTCATCGCGCAGAATGGCGCGACACATCCGGGCATTTTATTAGATGCAGGAGCGCTAAATTCAAAGCCAACACAATGAATAACGATGCAAATAATAGAGGAATTGGACTAAAAGGCTTAAGTGAACTAGACGTTTTGCTTATTTATGGTTAAAGGAAATTTGCTAGAGCGTAGGTACTACCTGGCTTTTGAAGAAGAGATATCAATGAACAATTTTCACCCAATTTCAACTTATTTGAGTGAGTATAAGCATGATCGGTTTGACCATGAATTGTGGGTTTTTTAACTGTTTCTACAGTGGAATATTCACTTTAGCTCACTTTGAGGCCAAGTTAGTTTAGTATGTTACTTACTACCAGCCGTGTTTTCATAGTAATCTGACCAGTATTAGTATTATCGAAATCAATATTTCCAAGCCTTGTCTTAAAACCTCGAATTCGCCTCCCGTTTTGAAGTTTGAATATTCCCGCGGGACTTCTCTTCTTGGGCTCTCTAGCTCCTTCACGAACAATAGCACACCCGCCGCATGATTAGCCATTGAAATTGACACAGAACCAAAGCTCAAAATTATTGTTAAAATAACACTTGCGCGTCATGAGAAAATCTTGAACTTACGTTTAAATTAGTTCAAGCTCCAAAATGAGACGTAACTCATGTTCGTACGTACTCGTACTCTAGTATTTAAAAGCTAAAAAAATCGCCCAGCCGAGTTGGCGGCAAAGTACTTTCAAACTGAAGCTGAGTAAAGGCAACCGCGACAAAACAAATCTTAGTGAGCATTAAATAAAAACTATAAACTTAGCGCGTCAAAAGCAAATTATAACGTTGTATTCAGAATAATCCAAGCTTCAAATTGAGACGTTGCCCATGTTCGTACGTGCTCTAGAAATACTTAAACGCTAAAAAAGTCTCCCCGGCGGAGTTGGCGGCAAAGTCCATTCAGTCTAAAGCTGAGTAAAGGCAAACGCGACAAAACAAATCTTAGAGAGCATTAAATAAAAACTATAAACTTAGCGCGTCAAAAGAAAATCATAACGTTGTATTCAGAATAATTCAAGCTTCAAATTAAGACGTTGCTCATGTTCGTACGTGCTCTAGAAGTATTTAAAAGCTAAAAACATCGCACCGGCGATCTCAAAGTTATAACTTTGAATTCTTCGTTTTATACGATTCATAGGAAAAAAAAGTAAACCAACACGATTCTTTAATTTCTCAGAGAAAACTAAGCGGCGATTCGAATCATGGATTTAACCCAAAACTTTTACAAAGACAAGGTATCTTAAACTTTCAATTGATAAATTTTAAGTCTGTATCTGTGTAATTGGCCCACCAAGGAAATAACAAGATCGAACAGACGAAAGGCTTTGCTTTTGAACTTCAGGGCGGTAATAACAACGTTAGTTAGTGTGATGACCTTCTTTAACGAGCTTTGGGAGTCCACTATTCCCATGAAGCGAGCAGTTGACATTGATTGACATGTGCTTCATGTGATGTGGGAGTAGAGTATTCCCAAACCGATTTGTCAAAAGCCAATCACAATCGCTTTCCCGCAGAATAATTAGCAATGTTATAATTATTCCGTCCTCACTTTAACCTCTCGGCCGTAAGTACATGTCGCCGAGGACAATAGAATTCTGCGCGATGTCCTATTCGAAAATTACCGCTGAATGCAATGACTACAGACGCATGTACTCAGGCTTAGCCTCATTCTGAAGGTAAACATTCTTAAATAGCAGCGAGAAGGTGCAAAATGCGAAACTACAACAATACGCAGAGTTGTGAATAGCCCACCTTCTCGCTGGTATTTATGAATGTTTAACTTCAGAATGAGGCTAAGCCTGAGTACATGCGTCTGTAGTCATTGCATTCAGCGGTAATTTTCGAATAGGAAACTGGAGTATTGCCCTGAAAATGTTCGTTTATAGGGTACAAGGTGAACGACCATACATCCACCCCATTCCGGATAAATGATAAAACTTCTCAGTGGAGATTCGCCAATAGGGATAATTTTTTCCCATTTGCTAAGATTATTATGGAGCTCTCCCTGGATGACGGATGATGTGTCCCGGAAAATCACCTCCCTAGGACTTGCATGAATCTGCCCCGAAGAGACCATACTAGGGGGGGGGGGGGGGGTCTAGGGCCGACAAAACTGGTGGGCAAGCCTTTACAATCACACCAATGAACAGTAGGCCTTGGATGATCCCGGCTGTAAAACGCCCAGGGATCCTGTGTCTTAAGGCGCTTGCTTGCGGGGAAATCCTGGGAATAGGGAAAGGCCGCGCGGTTAAGACATATTTTGGCCCACCGTGTTGTCGGCCCTAGGCAACTCCTTATGAGAGGCATTAGACGCCCGCACCTACAACCTTCGCCATTTAAGTACGGACCGCTCGACAAAATAAGGCTATTTAGAACACTGAACGAACTCCTCTGACAGATTGCCGCGATTTTTTATGACTTCGCTTGTCCCCCTCCCCCTTCACAATGTTGGGATAGAAAGGCAACATTTCGGTCTTCTCGAAAACCAACATTGAAATGGGGGAGGGGGGTTGTGTTAAAAATAGCCGGAAATTGCTGAAGAGGTCCGACTTAAATGGCAGGGGTTGTCTGAGCGAACGGCACCCTGGTCCAGGGCATATAATTAGCTTCAGTAGATTGTGCTAGCTTTTTTGAGCCGTCTTTGTCTCTAAATGGGCACCAAATGAAATTCTTAATATGACCATACATACAGTGACGTCATACCTATATGACGTCATAAAAGTAGGGGGGAGGGGTGGCGTACATATGAAAAAAATATAGAATTACGGCTTTAAAAAATATAATTCTAAAATTAAATACATTTTTACTAAATTTATTAATACCGATACACATTTACGATTTCAAAGTCACAATAGCTTGTGAATATTCATTTTTTAAAGCCGTGCATGAGCCAAAATTTGAAACGGCTAACGAATTTTCGATCACGACTCATATCAGCTGTGTTAATAATGCCGAGCTTGAGGGCCGAATTCAGCGAACAATATATCTACTGACTTATAGTAGGGCCGACACTGAGAAATTTCCCAACAGAGAAAGCTTTGCCCAAGCCGTTATCGAAGGTTGGGAACAAAATAACCACAAGGTTTTTCAAGGTTATTCTCGGTGTTTTGCCGAACTTATTTTCTTCCAGCGTTAGCGTGACATATAGTTGGTGTAACGTGACAACGGTTCACCATACGGTTCACCAATCTATTCGATAATGCTGACCAAAGCCGGGGGAAATTCTCTCTTCAACCAATTTACATCGCTAACACATCCCGTATATTTTGCAATTCCGTATTATGAATGACTCTAGCGAAAATAGTCGCGCACTGTGACACGGTTCGCATGGTGAACCGTTGCAATAAAAAAACATACTTAACTTTTCTTTCAAACTACGGTTCACCATGAGAAACGTGTCGGAGTGCGCGAAAATGTTCGCTAGAGGCTTTAATAATACAGAAATGTAAAATATACCGGATCTGTTAGCGATGTAAATTGGTTTAGGAGAGAATTTCCAGCGGCTTTGGTCAGCATTATCAAATAGATTGGTGAACCGTATGGTGAACCGTTGTCACGTTACACCAACTATATATGTCACGCTAACGGTGGAAGAAAACAAGTTCGGCAAAGCTCCAAGAGCACGCTGGTACAGCAAGCTGCTCGCCCTCAAAGATATTTGAGTGAAATGAAAAACTCTCCAATGAACCTGCATCATCTCTGTTTCGATCTCCTCCAACACACCTCCGCGAACTAAGGTCAGTTCTTCTTTTCTGGTACAAAGTGTCGGTGTTTCCTTCGTGAAGGCAATGTCAAACCTTCAATAGTGCTTTCCGAAGGAGTGTTGGGTCTCAGACGGTTCCAGTGAAATGTACAACCCGTGTCGCGACATATGTTGCAAGTTTAAAATCTCCCTCTCTCCCTACGAGCTTGTTATTTATTTGTAAATGTCAATTCCCCACAGCCTAGTATCGCAAGGTACAACTCGATTTATTTTATTTTTGTGAATAATGCCAGAAGTCCATAACATAGACTTCTGATAAGGCTACCTATTAATTACAGCTTCATGAAAAAGGGATTCTATCTATTTGACTGAATTATTTATTGTAATTACAAGTAAAATATTTGGATACGCCCTCGGATATTTTTTTCTCCCGGGGTATCGGGCTTTTTCGTAAAATTTCCAATTGACAAGCCCACCCGTATACCCACCAAGTGTTAACTACCGCCTCTCATTTTGAGCTGTTTTCGTTAAATTGCCTGGACGTTATCAACAATTATACCATGTGCGGCTACCTAGAATCTCGCCTCATACAACCTTCGCCATTTAAGTACGGACCGCTCGACAAAATAAGGCTATTTAGAACACTGAACGAACTCCTCTGACAGATTGCCGCGATTTTTTATGACTTCGCTTGTCCCCCTCCCCCTTCACAATGTTGGGATAGAAAGGCAACATTTCGGTCTTCTCGAAAACCAACATTGAAATGGGGGAGGGGGGTTGTGTTAAAAATAGCCGGAAATTGCTGAAGAGGTCCGACTTAAATGGCAGGGGTTGTCTGAGCGAACGGCACCCTGGTCCAGGGCATATAATTAGCTTCAGTAGATTGTGCTAGCTTTTTTGAGCCGTCTTTGTCTCTAAATGGGCACCAAATGAAATTCTTAATATGACCATACATATAGTGACGTCATACCTATATGACGTCATAAAAGTAGGGGGGAGGGGTGGCGTACATATGAAAAAAATATAGAATTACGGCTTTAAAAAATATAATTCTAAAATTAAATACATTTTTACTAAATTTATTAATACCGATACACATTTACGATTTCAAAGTCACAATAGCTTGTGAATATTCATTTTTTAAAGCCGTGCATGAGCCAAAATTTGAAACGGCTAACGAATTTTCGATCACGACTCATATCAGCTGTGTTAATAATGCCGAGCTTGAGGGCCGAATTCAGCGAACAATATATCTACTGACTTATAGTAGGGCCGACACTGAGAAATTTCCCAACAGAGAAAGCTTTGCCCAAGCCGTTATCGAAGGTTGGGAACAAAATAACCACAAGGTTTTTCAAGGTTATTCTCGGTGTTTTGCCGAACTTATTTTCTTCCAGCGTTAGCGTGACATATAGTTGGTGTAACGTGACAACGGTTCACCATACGGTTCACCAATCTATTCGATAATGCTGACCAAAGCCGGGGGAAATTCTCTCTTCAACCAATTTACATCGCTAACACATCCCGTATATTTTGCAATTCCGTATTATGAATGACTCTAGCGAAAATAGTCGCGCACTGTGACACGGTTCGCATGGTGAACCGTTGCAATAAAAAAACATACTTAACTTTTCTTTCAAACTACGGTTCACCATGAGAAACGTGTCGGAGTGCGCGAAAATGTTCGCTAGAGGCTTTAATAATACAGAAATGTAAAATATACCGGATCTGTTAGCGATGTAAATTGGTTTAGGAGAGAATTTCCAGCGGCTTTGGTCAGCATTATCAAATAGATTGGTGAACCGTATGGTGAACCGTTGTCACGTTACACCAACTATATATGTCACGCTAACGGTGGAAGAAAACAAGTTCGGCAAAGCTCCAAGAGCACGCTGGTACAGCAAGCTGCTCGCCCTCAAAGATATTTGAGTGAAATGAAAAACTCTCCAATGAACCTGCATCATCTCTGTTTCGATCTCCTCCAACACACCTCCGCGAACTAAGGTCAGTTCTTCTTTTCTGGTACAAAGTGTCGGTGTTTCCTTCGTGAAGGCAATGTCAAACCTTCAATAGTGCTTTCCGAAGGAGTGTTGGGTCTCAGACGGTTCCAGTGAAATGTACAACCCGTGTCGCGACATATGTTGCAAGTTTAAAATCTCCCTCTCTCCCTACGAGCTTGTTATTTATTTGTAAATGTCAATTCCCCACAGCCTAGTATCGCAAGGTACAACTCGATTTATTTTATTTTTGTGAATAATGCCAGAAGTCCATAACATAGACTTCTGATAAGGCTACCTATTAATTACAGCTTCATGAAAAAGGGATTCTATCTATTTGACTGAATTATTTATTGTAATTACAAGTAAAATATTTGGATACGCCCTCGGATATTTTTTTCTCCCGGGGTATCGGGCTTTTTCGTAAAATTTCCAATTGACAAGCCCACCCGTATACCCACCAAGTGTTAACTACCGCCTCTCATTTTGAGCTGTTTTCGTTAAATTGCCTGGACGTTATCAACAATTATACCATGTGCGGCTACCTAGAATCTCGCCTCATACAACCTTCGCCATTTAAGTACGGACCGCTCGACAAAATAAGGCTATTTAGAACACTGAACGAACTCCTCTGACAGATTGCCGCGATTTTTTATGACTTCGCTTGTCCCCCTCCCCCTTCACAATGTTGGGATAGAAAGGCAACATTTCGGTCTTCTCGAAAACCAACATTGAAATGGGGGAGGGGGGTTGTGTTAAAAATAGCCGGAAATTGCTGAAGAGGTCCGACTTAAATGGCAGGGGTTGTAGGTACGACAAAAAGGCAGGGGAAAAGCCCCAAATTAAAATAACTAAGTAATTAAAATGTCGCTTGCAATTGCGCTATTAAATAAAACAAGAACCTTGATAACACCTAAGCGAAGAGTACAAATCGCTAGATGCTGCTAAAACGGATGCTTTGTGTAATTTATATGTGGGGTCCCTGTGGTTTTATTATAGCTGAAATCGTAATTTTGTTTCCTGTGGATCTGCTCCGATGCCCATATAACCTGGGGGTCCGTGTGTGTGTGTATATTCCAATAAAGTATTACCCTGTTTGACCCAACAGGTAGCTAGCAGTACAAAAGGTTACTAAAAAAAATATATTACCGAGCACAATAACAAATGCACTCATTGCTGGTGTCCTTCGATATTTATTACCTTGAAGAACAAAGGATTACATGCTATTGGAATTTTTTGAAAAATTACAATGCCTTTGGAAATGGCCTGGGCGGTCACATGTGAAGCACACCATTCTTCCGCGCCCTTGTCGATTCCACAAGCCACGACCACCTACAGGGTGTCGATACGGATGCGGGGCCGGCTGCCGGGCCCCCTTCACCATCTTTGCTGTTGTCGAGGCAACAGAGATTTCTCTTTCGATGCCAACAATCTGATTATTATATCTCCGAACTCGGGCTTATAAATAAGGGGTCTCGTCTGGCGAAGAATCGCTTCGTACTCCGTGGCTTTTGCATCATTTGCACATCTGGCGTCGTCCGCCAAACTTTGCAGTGCCGACAACAACATAGACGGGTCTCTAAGCCTGGCGGGGGCAGACGCTAATTGTCGCACTAGCTGTAGTGAGGCGGCTACCCCTCCTGAAGTGGCGCGTGATGCCTTCAAAACCGCCAACTCCACTTGCAGGGCCTTTATCTGGTCTGCAATCTGAGTGGGGCGGGAAACAGAAAAAAATATGTATATTAACCTTCCGTTTTCATTTCATTCCATTCGCACACAACACACGAGTGTTAGACAAAACCCCGAGTAGGGGAACTAAAACTTAAGGGAGATGAAAACAAATGTCCAAAGCAATAGAAATAAAATTAAATTGTATAAAGGACCCGATTGTATAGTTAAATATGTGTGAGTGTGTAAGTAGAAATAGAAAACCCCCGCTTTATCTCCATTTACAAAAGGCATTGTCATATGTCCATAATGGATGATATTGCTTCCGAATGTTCTAACTCCATCCCCAAAGTCAGAGGTTTTAAAATGGCCTCTTTGAATATTACTAGTCTCCCTGCTCATATTGATGAATTGAGAATTTGGATTGAGGATCAAAACCTTGATTTACTTGCCATTAATGAAACCAGACTAGATCTTACTCTCCAAACTTCTTTAATGACCATAAAAGGTTATGAGCTCCTAAGATGTGACAGGAACCGCTTTGGTGATGGAGTATGTTTATATTTACGCGAAACCATTGGTTATAAAAATCGATCTGATCTAATTACCAATGGCATCGAAGCACTGTGCATAGAAATCTTGAAACCTTACAGTAAACCAGTTGCTATATTAGCATGCTACAGACCCCCCGACTGATTATGTTTTGGGCGATCTCAACTGCAACACTTTAGCAGAAAGTGTCAGTTACCCTACACGCCTCTTGGAATCTATTAGTGAGTTATATCAATTTACACAATTAATCTCAGAGCCAACAAGAATAACAGATCACAGCAAACGTTTGATTGACGTTATCTTTACAAATACTCCTAATCGAGTAGTACAAAGTGGAGTTATTCATATTGGCATCAGTGACCACAGTTTGATCTATGTCATACGTAATATATCTATCCCAATTAAAACTAAACATAGGGTTATAACATCAAGAAGTTTCAAATATTTCAATGCAAATAACTTTCGTAGTGATTTAGAACTGCTCCCATGGGAAAAGCTAGAAAGTATAGACAACCCTAATCAAATGTGTGAAATATGGAAAGTACGGAAGCCGAGAAGGGTCATTTCCCTGCCACGTTGTTGCGAGGCGACAACGTGGAAATGACAACGTGGTACCGCGTTGTGACGCTCACAACGTGGAAACGACAACGCGGTACCGTGTTGTGAAGCGACAACGTGGAAATGACAACGCGGTACCATGTTGTGAAGCGACAACGTGGAAACGACAACGTGGTACCGTGTTGTGAAGTGACAACTTGGAAATGACAACACGGTACCGCGTTGTGACACTTCACAAAGTGGAAATGACAACGTGGTACCGCGTTGTGACGCTCACAACGTGGAAACGACAACGCGGTACCGTGTTGTGAAGCAACAACGTGGAAACGACAACGTGGTACCGTGTTGTGAAGCGACAACGTGGAAATGACAACGCGGTACCGTGTTGTGAAGCGACAACGTGGAAACGACAACGTGGTACCGTGTTGTGAAACGACAACGTGGAAACGACAACGTGGTACCGCGTTGTGTAGCGACAACGTGGAAACGACAACGCAGTACCGTGTTGTGTAGTGACAACGTAGAAGCGACAACGCGGTATCGCGTTGTGAGGTTTTTGTGTTAGTGCGGGTATTCGCACCCAGGCATCAAACAGGTCGGAGTCTAATGCGCAGCCTTAGGGGTGGCGGGCAAGGGAATGGGACGATGGGAAGGGAATGGGACGATAGGAAGAGATTCAAAGAAGCTGGGACATGTGTTGGCAAAAAATGTTGTAGCTGAAATAGAAGAATGTGGCCAAGAAACCTAAGACCCGGGGGGGGGGGGGGGGGGGGGGGGGGGGGGGGGGAGGACTCCCATATAAAAGGGGTAGGGATGCTCGTCGGACATTTTCGATTCGAACCCTAAGAGGTACTAAAATGGGCGTGGCTTAAGCTTATTTTGACCCCTAAAAGGTACCGATAAAAACATGCCAACATTTTAAACTTTCGATGCCTTTTATGTTCCTATTAACATGTTGTATCATCAAGCACATTCTTCCTTGTTGTTTTCAAAAGCGCTGTCACTTCTCTAGCATTCGGTGACACCCGACCCCTAAAAGGTACCGCTTTACATAGAAATGTCTGTGTTTGATCGTGGATACCCTAAGTGGTACCAAAATCCTGATTTTGACCCCTAAAAAGTACGACGAGCATCCATGTACCCCTCACATAAGGGAGTCCCCCCCTCTCCCCCCCGGGCCTAAGAACTTAACTGTTCGGAGGCTTACTGTACTTTGTGAAGCTGTATTTTGTATATCTAGCTAATTAGGGGATTTAGAACTGAGCGAACTAGAGGACAGAAGAGAACTGTACCTGGACTAGCGTATGAACATGATTACAGATGAATCAAGAAAACTGAACCGAGGAAACCGGACCCAACAATTGCTGGACTTCGGAGGACTCTACCCTGAGTATTCGAATGAAAACGTTGGAAAAGGACACTGATCGAATTGAGGGAAATTGAACTGAGACTGAAGTAAACCGAGTGCACATAATTATAATTGGGTAGAAATTGAACCGAGTAAACTGAACTGAGTGAATGAATAGAAGAAATAGAACTGGAAACCGAACCGAAACGCCTAATGGAGAAGCTTATGGACAGAAAGAAATGGAAAAAACTGAACTGAGTAAATACAACCGAAACCGAACAGAAATCAGAATATGGCTTACGGACATGAATCTAATATATAGAACTGAGTAAACTGCTTTTCGGATTGGCCAAACAATTTATCGAACAGAAAATGACATGAATAAACTAGGAGGACAAAGAAGAATTATACTGAACCGGAAAAAGAATAACAGAACAAGAAAAACGAGCGAAAACTGAACTCTTGGGAGGAAATTATAAAATTGACCGGACCCCTGTGGGAACATCAACAAAGGGTGATTTTCATTGGAAAGGCAATTCTCGCTGGAAAAGCAATAAAATGAACTGGAAACAATGGGAAAGAGCAGTTTACTCAGTTCTGTATATTCGATTCATGTCCGTAAGCTATATTCTGTTCGGTTTCGATTTACTCAGTTCAGTTTTCTCCATTTCTTTGTGTCCATACGGCTGCTCCATTAGGCGATTCGGTTCGGTTTCCAGTTCTATTTCTTCTTGTCATACAGTCAGTTCAGTTTACTTGGTTCAATTACTCAATCAGTTCTGTGCACTCGGTTCAGTTATCTCAGTTCAGTTTGGCTCAATTCGGTGTCCTTTTCCAACGATTTCATTCGAATACTCAGGGAAGTCCTGCTGAATTGTCGCCTTCACGTTCAAGGTTCAAGGTTCTTTATTTTACACTATTTACAGGTACATATAGGTATGAAATTTGACATAGGATTACTGCGAGAAAAGAAAATTAACAAAAGTACTATATATGGTTTACAGGAATTGTGTGTAGTGGCCAAAGTAGCATTGAAGCTTTCGAGTTAGCCACTACCATCAGAATAAATATACGAGGACAGGTTTACCGGAAATGATATCAGAACTTCATATAGTAAGGAAAATAAGGAAAATAAGAAGAAAATAAAAAGAAATACAGGTTTCAGTTATATATATATATACATATTACATGTACATTATATGAAATAGACAGTAAATAGACTTAATATATATTACTACATAACATTCTCATTGGTGTATATATGTCAGGTACACAACACGGTACCACGTTGTCGTTTCCACGTTGTGAAGCGTCACAACACGGTACCACGTTGTCGTTTCCACGTTGTGAAGCGTCACAACGCGGTACCACGTTGTCGTTTCCACGTTGTCGTCTCGCAACAACGTGGTAGGGAAATGACCCTTCTCGGCTTCCGTAGGAAAGACATGTTTTTATCCATTGCTGACCTCCATGCACCCTTAAAAACTAAACGGGTAAGAAACAAAAAGTCACCTTGGGTAGATTCAAACGTAAGGAATCTAATAATTGAAAGGGACAGGCTTAAACGTATTGCTGTTAAGTCTAATATCAAAGAAGATTGGACAAACTATAAAACGTGCAAAAATATTACTAACAAAGAAATACGAAAAGCGAAAGCCTTGTACTATAAGAATCATATTAGTACCAATTCAAGAAATCCCAGGGAAATCTGGAACACAATAAATGAAGTGTTGTCACGTAATACAAAAACTAAAACGAATATTGACACCATTAAGACGGAAAATTCTACATTTACCGATGCTAAAGATATCTCGGAAATATTTAATAATCATTTTACAGAAATTGGCCCTAAACTAGCATCTGGTATCCCACAAGGACCTACGGTGACTATATTAACAAGACTAAGTCCTCGTTTCAGTTAAACCGAATAACACCGACAACAATCTTAGATCTTCTAAAATCCATGTCTGCAAAAAAAGCAACGAGCTTAGATAATATACCATGCCGTTTAGTGAAAGAGGCTGCTTCTGTAATTTGTGAATCTCTTGCGTCAATTTTCAATAAGTCCGTTGACACTGGAATTTTTCCAGAGGGTTTGAAACTCGAAAAAGTCACTCCCGTCTATAAAGCAAAGGACAAGGACAATATGAATAATTATCGTCCAATATCTGTTCTATCCTCTATAGCCAAAGTTTTGAAAGGATAGTTTACAATCAATTGTACATTTATCTCAATCAAAACAATCTTTTGTCTAAATTCCAGTCTGGATTTAGACCTTACCACTCAACAGCTACTGCTTTGCTGGATGCTACTAATGAATGGTTATGGACAAAGGTTTACTAAATTCTGTGGCTTTCTTAGATTTTTCAAAAGCCTTCGACACAGTTGACCATATATACGACTCTGTTACAAAAAGTATCCCTTTATGGTGTTACAGAGAAATCACTTAAATGGTTTAAATCTTATTTGACAAATCGTCAACAAAGATGTTACGTTAATGGGGAATTATCATCACTTAAGTATTTGACATGCGGTATTCCACACGGGTCTATTCTTGGTCCCTTGTTATTTTTGATATATATCAATGACTTACCAAACAGCTTACAGTTCTCAACTCCTAGAATGTACGCTGACGATACTAATATTACAACTTCAGGTAAATCATTGTCAGAAATAACAAAATCAGCAAATTCCGATCTATCAAATATAAAGAATTGGCTTTTAGCCAATAAATTAAGTTTAAATGTTACAAAGACAGAACAAATGTATATTGGATCTGATGATAATCTTAGAAAAATTAGCAATAATTTCAACATTTATATAAACAATAATCCAATTGAAAGAGTTTCTTCTAGTAAAACTCTTGGCGTCCTTGTTGACGAACGTTTATCGTGGGCGGCTCACACTGATTATATCTGTAAAAAAAATTCTTCAGGTATCGGGGGACTAAGGCAAATTAGAGATTTTATCCCAAAAGAAACCGCAATCACGGTCTATAACTCATTAATACAGCCTTGGTTCGATTATTGCGATGTGGTTTGGGATAACTTACCAGCCACATCGGCTGAAAGGCTTAAAGCTACAAAATCGAGCAGCCCGCGTCATAACCAAACAAGGTTATGATATCAGATCCAATGACATCCGTAGCAGCCTCGACTGGGACAATCTTGTTGTAAGACGTTTAAAGCACAAAGCTATCATGATGTTTAAAATTCAGAATAATAATGGCCCTTTGTGCTTGAGAGAACTTTTCAGATCAAATAAAACAACATACAATCTTCGCAATGGTGAAAACCAGTTATCCTTACCAAAACCTCGGACTGAGTATCTGAAAAGAGCTTTCGCATATGATGGTGCTAAACTCTGGAATGGATTACCAAGTTACATGAGACGTCAAACAAGCTTGTCGTCCTTTAAACGGGAGCTGTCATCCATTGAACCTTAACTGGTTTTCTATATTTTAACCATCTATTTATCTATCTATAGATTTTTTTAATTTTTTTAAAAATAATTATCTATTTATCTATATTATATTATCAAGACTGTTTGTAGTCTTGTTAAACTCGGCTTTCATGAAAAGCAATATACTGTATATTGATGTAATTCCGAGTATAAATAAAGTGTCACTCACTCACCGGCGGAGATCATTAAAACGTCCTAATGTTGCCTGAAGTTCCAGTGAATTATACGGACACCAGTTACTAAAATAGTAGCTGCATAGAAAATTGCATGAGTATTGTCTCGGCTTCACTGGGTTGAATAATTAGGGCCTAAACCAAATAAACTCCCAGCCTTAAAGACGATGGACCAAATGATTTACATGCCATCAGAACAGAGGTTCAATTTATGCACCGAAACAGAACGCAAAAACAATAAGCGAACCAGAGATAGGAAAGTTATAAGTAAAAACCGACCTAGCATAAACTCCCGACCCCGCGGTTCATTAAAGTCCACAAATTAGCCGCTAAACAAAAAGAACTAGCTGGAAGTAGACTAATATAAACTAGGTACTGAATATAAGAAAGAATATGTGGCCCTAACCAAAGGAGAAGGTTAATACATGTAGAAGCGAAACTACAACCAGGACCCGGTTTTAATATTGGCCTCAACCAAACTGGAAACAAACTGCAGATGAACTGACATCCTGCTAAATCTCCTTACCTGTTGTATCAGAACGGCTGCAAAAGCTACAAAATAAGACTGCTAGAGTTATAATGAAGAGCCCTAATGAATCCGGGCAGTCCCAAATAGCCCTTGACGCCCTTGAGTGGCAAAATCTAAATGAACAGAGGACGCAAATGAAACAAACCTCATGTACGAGACATTCCATGGTCTAGCTCCAACACGACTTTCAAATCTCTTTCAGAAACTCAATAAAACCAGCTACTGTAATTATAACCTCCGAGGTTCTTCTACCAAATTAAATTATGCCTCAACCAAGAACTGAGTTTTTGAAGAAAAGTTGGAGCTATATATGACGGAGCAAAAACATGGAATGCCTTGCCGAGTGACTTAAAAGAGACTGTGACTCTTTTAGCACATTTTCTGATAAATTACGTAGTTATCTTTATTATTAGCAGATCATCGAGTCTCTGCCAATAGACTGTCAGACAATTAGTTTATGTTATATACGATTTTAAAGTATTTTATCCATTGTATTAATAGTAGTAGTAGGTTTTTACATTAGTATATATTTAGCAATTTGTAATTTCATGACACGCCCCTCATGGAAATCAGCTTTTATCGTTGTTGGGGCTAGCGTGGTTAAATAAAGATGAACCTAACCTAAACCTTGAAATAATATATCCTTTGGCCACAACCAGAATAGATATAAAAAATGCCGTTTCAATTCTGGCTCGGCCGATAACCACCGAGTTAAACACTCTGTCCAGCCATTTTAACGTTCCAGTTGGCCCCAACCTGAGAGACTTGATAAACTTAAACGACCAGGCCGACAACCCGGTCTCTGTTTTACTTGGCCTCAACCAAGCTAGAATGGACTTGCAGGTAATTACTTTTACATGGTACTAGCGAATTACGAATAGCAAGTAAAATACTCTCCCCGTCCAACACGAGGAGATTGCGAAATTCGCGGTGTGTCAGCCCCGACCGACAAACTAAACCACTGAATTGTGAAATGTGGGGAAAGGGAAAACGAAATATAAATACCTCGTTGGGCTGTGCTTGTTGTTGTTGAGCTTCTGCAGGTTGCTGAACTTGGTTCGCAGGTATGGCGACCACCGGCGCGTCGTTCGGGGCTTGATCCGCCATGACTTACAAGCTGACACTGGCTTCGCTTAACAAACTGGCCTCGACTAATTGGAAGTTCATACTTTTATACCTATGTTACGCATGACTGCACTTGAAATAGAACAAGTACTGCTAATGATAAATACGGCACTGCGTCTGCATGTGTTGCTTGTGCTTATGGTACTTGTTCTTATCTCACACCTGTAAGTAGAACAAGTACTACTAATGATAAATACCGCACTGCGTCTGCGTGTGTTGCTTGTGCTTATATCGCTAGTGAAAACCAGACTTGGCATGCGGCGATCATTCATGGGCCCGGTCTGTTCCTTAATCCGCTATAAATTATGAAATTCGCTATCATGCTTATAAGATGCAAATCTGAAGTTTCTGAGATCAGTCGACATTGTTGTTGTATGAATATCGAGTCTTTCGTAATCCAATTCGGGCCATCGTGTATTTACTTCCATATTTTTGTATGTATATACCGGCTTTAAAATGTAACTTTCATCGAATATGTCTTCAAAATCCCGGTCTAGAGTGGCGACGTAGAGGAAGGCCGAAGAACGACTACAGAGCGAGGTGAACGGCGACTTGACAAATACCCTTAGTTTAGCAGTTCACTTTTTAGCTTCCTGTATGTCTACTAGAGAACACTTGCGGTTCAAATGGACTACCGATGTGAGTTTCCCGAGGATTTGCTGCACTAAGCATTGGCCGGATTCGATAAAGTAACCAAGGCCGGCGTCTCCAGAAAATAAATGTAATCCACTTGCGAAAATCCTTTGCGCGCTGGCTATGATTCATTGGCCCGGATAAGCCAGATGGCGGAGATTACGCCAAGAGAAAATAAGCAGTTATAGTTCTTAAAATATCCATGGTTCCAAAGTGATGTGATAAGATATATGGTATTAGATGGTCTCCCCTAGTAATGTTCCTGGTGACTCGATCATTAAACTGGAGCAACCAATCCCTGATACTTTATAGAGTATAACATGTATAAACCTATTTTAAAATACATTTTTGCTGCACTTTCAGCTTGGGTTGGCTCCCTTGCCATAGGACTAACTTTCTCATTGGGGCTGCTGTCTGTTAAGCTGTCATCTTACTTCGGTCATCGCCTGGTATCCATTTGCGGTGGTTTGGTTTGTGTGTCATCATTGGTGATCAGCTCTTTCGTACAACACATGACTGTCTTGTTCTTCTCTTACGGGTTACTTTTTGGTATCGGAGGTGGCTGTATTGTGAATACTGAAATGATGATGATGAATAAATACTTCAAAAGGAAGCTCGCACAAGCCGTTGGCATCACCACCTCTGGTGTTAGTCTTGGAGTCATGGCTGGTGGACCAACGTTACAGGCTCTCGTCGATGGTTTTGGTTGGCGAGGAGCACTAAGAGTTATGGCGGGAGTAATGTTCTCGATATGCTTACTTAGCCTTACATATGATCCAAACGTACAACAAGACTCCGATGTATCTCCGAATGGGGCAACAGTTCAGGAACAGAAGAATAAGGAATGTATAGATTGTTCGGTGTGGGTAAACCCTTCGTTCACTGTCGGGACGATAGCAATTTTCCTGACCTTCTGTGGATTGTACACCCCTTTAATCCATATGGTAAGTATCAATGCAGAGTAAAGGACTGGGTTAGAGTGGTATGCGCAGTGCACCATGGGTATCTGTTTGGGTAGACACGTTCGTAAACAACATGATGCAGTTTTTGCTAAAAAAAAAGGCAGAAAACAATTCCTCGGTTGTCTCCTTAGTATGAGATATACTATACCATCTTTATCAGCTGGACTTCCAAGTGGTAAAGCGCACGATGACATGATAATCCTTTAACGAGAACTGCGAAACGAACTTGTTCCAGTTGTTGTCAGGTTTAGGGTTGAAAAAGCTCATGAAGCTTACGAATGGTTCCAATACACATGTCTAGATATATATGAATGTCTCAGTAATATTGTTGGCTAAAGTTTCCTGAGAGAAACGACCATAACCGAGTCTCTCCTTCCCTCAGGTTCTTGTGTTGTAAATTTCGTACCTGTCTACCCAAACTGTACCCTGCAAGACAGAGATTCCTTCCGAGAAACCTCTGCACGCAACCGACAGCTTTTCTACCGAGCATGCGCAAGGTTGCGTCGCACGTTGACGTCACTTCCTCTCGGTACGGAGTAAAGAAGACTACTAAAACTGCTTTACTGCCGAAGCGGGAGATCAGAACTTTATTTAGTAGCTTACAAGTACATGTACTCAAGAATGTCTACTGTGTTCACCGTTGGAAAATAGAGACGAAAATCAACCACAATACGCGACGAGTTCTAATGTTTATGTTCAAACCTGTGTTCGGTTGGCTGTACAGCAAACATACTTCTCCTGAGACAAAGTGGTGCAGAGCTTGAGTTTGGTTGACGGATAACTTTCGTTCGCTTTCCGACTCTTTGTATAGACCCGATATCACCTTCTGGATTGACCTTTCCAACTGCTCCGAGCAAATTCTTGACCGGACGCACACAATCGGATATGATCAGCGACCCATAAACGGCCAGCGTTTGAACTCTATGTTACATGCATAGAATTTAAACCTATCATAAACCGTTACCTATTTAATTTATTCGTCCACAATTGTGGACGGCGGCTGTCGGTTCCGTGCAGAGGTTCCTTTCTCTCTCTCTCGGTAAAAAGGAAGGGAAGGAATCTCTGTCTAGCAGGGTACCCAAACTGCTACCCATGATGCACTGTACATATTATTAGAACCCAGTCTTTTCCTCATTTCGATTATGGGCAATCCACCATGCGGAAAAAGCAACGTATTCTCGAGGTTTAGAATTATGATTATCGTAAATTGTTATTGGCCGCTGAAATTATGATAATCGTAATTCTATACTGACATTCTAACCCGAACCACAAAACTAACCCTAACCATCGGACGAGATCACGGGTAAACGACGGGTTCTCACTCACCTAGTGCTAGGGTTCACAGGTAAACAAGAAGAAAAGGTGAAGAAGATAAAACGTTATTTTCAAACGATCCTACTGGGGTTCGAACTTATAACCTTTTGTGCGTAGTGCATAGAATAAGTGCAGTGTAGTGCAGAGGTCATCACCACTACACTAAGCCTGTCTACCGCTGTTCGGAATGTGACAAATGTTTATCTTTATCCTTGACTGGTCATGAGAATTACGATTATCGAAATTTCAGCGGCCAATAAGAATTTATGATAATCGTAATTTCAACCTCAAGATCACCTAACACAGTCAAAATAACACGTAGAAATCCTCTATTCTCTTAAATGATTGTGTATTGACAACATCACTTGTGCTGGCTTGTTTTTAAGATGTAAAAAACTCTGTCGCGATTTTATAACGCAGTAAAGGTTTTTCGCGCGCATAGGATTGTGGGCAAAAGTCGAAGCCGCCATCTTTTTCTGTACGGTAGATTGCATCAAGCTCAGAATAATTAAAGTTAACTAACCCCAAACTCCGCCCTGCCTGTTTTTCTTTAATGGTTGCAAATATATTTCTAAATTTCAGGTGAAATTTGCCAATGACTTTAAAATCTCAAGCAGCAAAGCATCTCAGTTGTTCATATACTTTGGGGGCTGTTCTGTTGTTTCTAGATTAATTAGCGGTCAAGTCATGGATAGACGATGGCTAACTCCTATTGGAAATATTCAACTCTCGGCATTCGCAATGGGGACATCTATAATTATATTTACACAGGCGACATTGTACAGTCATTTTGTGGTGTTTGTAGTTTTCTACGGAATTGCCTATGGGAACTTGGCCACTTCACAAACGTTATTTTTCTTAACATGTCTTGAGCCAAGAAAGGTTGCCATGGGATTCAGTATTGGGTACATGGTGTCTTCTGTTGCCATTTGTTGTGGACCGGCGGCCGCGGGTAAGTTATTATAAAGGAGTTTAGTGTCACAACGAAAAGTAATTGCTGTTGAACCTCTCGCAAGCGTCCACTCTTCGTGTTAAAACAAGAGGTCGCTTACAAGAAGAGTGGTTCATGATTTGAACACTGGGAGAAGCGCCTGCCGCTTAGCAGTAAAAATACAACCGTATTAGACTTAACCGACTAATAAGTTATTTATTATTTAAATTCAGCAATGAAACGAAATTTCCTTTTCATAATAACTAAAACGTACCCTTGCGCGCGCAGAAATGGGATTTACCATATATGGTGATGGATTACCATATATGGTGACGGGAAGTCATTTTAACGTAACTACACGAAGTACGGTATCATATTTGGTGCGTTTTTGTGCATATTTCGTCAGTGCGTTCTTGGCAGAATTATACAATGAAAAGAGCTTATTACGCGAAAAGTAGTACGAGTCAGTTATATTTTTTCGATTCTGAAAGGCGAGAAAAATGTAATCTATTGACAAGTAAAAATTTCTAGCCGTATATTATACAATTTTAGTGTCATAAATTATTTTATTATTATACGACCGCTAACACGAAAACTGAAAAGTTTTTATTTTCAGTTACCTTATTAATAGCTCTGTTTGCAGGAACTATAATGTATCAGCCTTTTTGAAGCCAAATGTCGGGAGCGCGCGTGCTGCAAAAATATTTTCGCGCGTAAAAAGCTGATTGGCTATTTCTCAAACAGACCCATTTTGATTGGCTCGGGCGCATACAAAACATTTTAAGTGTACATGTTAATAACCTGTTCGTGACCCATGTAATACGCTTGCATATTTGCACTCGTTTTTTCCCTTTATTTGCACTCGAAAACGCCAAGTCGTATAATAAATCACACTAGCTTTCGCTAGAATATTATATTAACTAGCGCATGTTATTCCGATCTTTTTATCAGGTTTCATAGCGGATCAAATGGGTTCATATATTCCTTCGTTCTACATTATTGGTGGTACAGTTCTCCTCGCTTCAGTGCTTCCTCTCATCCTTCATTGTTTCACATTTGGAAAGACGAGAAACGAAACGGAGAATGATGTCATGTGGGAGAGTCAAATGACACTGATTGGCTCACGGCTAGCCAATGGCGGCTCGTCTCTCTATATCGATGGTTCAACTCTTGCTATTGTTTGACCGCCAACTCAAAATTACCACGCGTCCAGAGGTTCTTTTCTCTTATATTCTAAGGCTAGCCAATGGCGGATCTTCTCTCTACTTTAATGTTTAGTTTATCAAGTATCGTTGGACATTTAGAACAAGGTTGGATTACTAGTAATGGCCATTAACTGGATTTAAAAACGAATTTAAGTCCGATACTGAAAAATTTTTACCAATGCGAAGACATGCACTTTTTTATAATGTGAGTGAGATTAAATTGAATTTCATCTGCTCCGGCGACATCTAGCCAATTCTATTCTCGCTTCACTGCTATATCAGCAGAGTATATTCTTGGTTTGTATGTGACGTCATCAAAATAAAATATCCCACAAAGTTGTAATTTGTATGTATTCTAGACATCGATAATAAAAGTCATTTCACGTCGAGAGAGTGTTTTGTTCCGGAGTAATTAATTACATTTTGAGTTTTATGATAGAACTGGCCCACCGTGTTTTCCGAATAGAAAGGCATAACAATTCACGTACTTTTTTCAAACTTGATAAATACTTCAAAGTTGTATCCAAAGAGTTTTGAGATGAAACCCAATGATCTTGATGGGAAGTTACGCTTGATTTTTATCACCGTTTTATGGCCGGCATGTGGTCGCACACAGAGTTGTATATAATAGGCCTTCACATGGCTCGTACTGGAAGGACAAACTTTTCAATATGGCTGCGACCTCGGCGACCAAGTGCTGCAGGATTAGTCACAACTGCTGCTTATTCGTACTTGTGACTGAAATTGCCTCTATCATATTGAAAACTGTGTCCTTCCAATACGATAAATAGACGTAATAATCGTAACGCCGCTTCAATAAATTGTTAACGGTAGCCTGTTGAAATCACTTCGAGTCAATAATACCGTCTAAACGAATAAAACGACCTTGCGATTGAACGCAGTCCGTAGCATTTCTTGCGTTACTAAAGTGACTTGGCTAAATAAAGTAAGTCAGTTTCAGTCTGTTTACCCCAAATGGTCTTGTCTCACTACTTGTTTAATGAACTGTGGTATATTTATATGAGATCGATGTGAAATGACTCTCGCCATTTCTCATGCTGACTATAAAGCCATATTTTATCAATCTTTAATTAGAACTAATCTTTAGAGCAAATAAAAGTGTTGTTGTTCTTATTCTTTATACTCATATTTGATAGAAGAATAAAACACCGTGCACACTCATAAGGTTAATTAGTTGAAATTGTAAATTTAGAGAATTATCGAAGATTCCTTGCTCAGAAACACTACTACGGTTATGCAATGCAAAACATTGTTCGTCGATAACTTGGCAAACTACAGCTTGGTCCATATTTTAATATAATTTATATTTGCACATGGGCCCTGGTTTTACCATATACAAATGGCCTTATTGTTCACGCCAAACATAAACACACGATGCACTTATCGAGTCATCACTGTTGCCACCAGGACTGCGACCTCCGACTGACCCTCATCACCGGATACCCACAACATTGTTTTTCAAGTTGCGAATTAATCAAGTTTTTCAAGTTGCGAATTAATCAAGTTTTTCAAGTTGCGAATTAATCAAGTTTTTCAAGTTGCGAATTAATCAAGTTTTTCAAGTTGCGAATTAATCAAGTCTTTCAAGTTGCGAATTAATCAAGTTTTTCAAGTTGCGAATTAATCAAGTTTTTCAAGTTGCGAATTAATCAAGTTTTTCAAGTTGCGAATTAATCAAGTTTTCAAGTTGTAATTAATCAAGATTTGTTACAAAACATTCTCAAACTCATTAATAATTCATGAGATAGTCATCCAATGGAGGAACTGTATTTGGTCATATGCATGGGTCTTGATACCGGGTGAAACCCTTGTGTTTGATCATGTTTCCAACCCTAGTGATCAATATTTCTTAATCATCATATTCATGAACCACTAACTAATTACATACTGATAAACTACAAGTAAGGAGCGAAGAAGTAAAGAAATAAAGAATGACATAGAAAGAAAAAGTCTGCCTCCACTGGAGTTCGAACCACGACCCTTCCGACTGCTTGTACTAACTCTTGTCCACTACTCTACTAGTACGCTAGTTGAAATCACTGCCATCAAAAAAGAATAATAAGCCATCTATTGAATAATTAGATACAACAGTCAAATGGTAAACAATACTTGCTAATGAAGTTTGAAAAGAAACGTATGTAAATTGTCGATTTTGCATTCGCATGAGAAGACATGTCAAACACTCATTGTTCGTCTTTCATCAGGGGATTCCAAATATTTCGAAAACAATAAAACCCTCGAGGCTACGCCTCTCGGGTTTCATTTGTTTTCTCAATATTTGGAACCCCTGATGAAAGACTCCAATTCGTGTTTGACATAGTTCATCAAGTTCAGTTTCTGATTTATCAAGTTTCGTTGCTAAATAATCAAGCTTCGTTGCTAAATAATCAAGTTTCATGTTGCGAATCAATCAAGTTTTCAAGTGGGGAATATCAAGTTTTCAAGTTGCCATGATGTTGACCTTGATAGGACACCGTACCTGATCCCTATTCATCAGAATACATTTTCTGTGCTAAATGACGTGAGTTTACAATCACCTGACCGACAACCCACTACTCATAAAGAAAGGGACCATGAAGTACGGTAGTACGCCGGTTAATTCTCGGGTTCAAAACAATGAATATATGCCTGCTCAAATTGCAGTTCGTTAAACGAATAAGTAGTGTTTAAATTAAAAGGTCAACATACGAGAAAAACAAAAATATTATATTACATATATACTAGGGGAGCAGAGAATGAAAGTCAGCGCGCTACCGGCCACTCATAAAGACTGCTAAATTCAGCTAATAATTCTTCCCTTCGGTAATTACTAAGAGGATTTCAAATGAAAGTGTATTTCATCTTCAATCTCATGTGGCCCGAGTGAAAGCCCAGATGGGCTCTTGTTTATCCTAAAGAAAGCTTTGATTTATACCTTCGAAGGAGGACATTAATTTTATTTTCTCCACTGCCGTTTATAACAATAGGAAATGGACAATTTGAAATCTACATACAATGAATCTACAATGTTTACCGTCTTGTTTTTCTCGGCCAATGGTAATCCAGATACCGTGGCGCATGCTCAACGCCGTTTCGTGGCAGAGGTTCTTTTGGCGACAGGAAAGGCAAAGAGATGAGAAACCTCTGCTCGCAGGGTAACTACTACTAGTATAGATTAACCGAAAAATAAGCGGCTGCGTTAATTTGCTGAGAACACAGTTTGTCATAAATAACTCATATTGCTGTTTCCTATAAACAGATAAACCTATCGATGTAGTATGCTTTTTAATTTACTGCTAATTTTATTTTCAAGACAATAAACCACAGAAGAAACCAACAATATTATTTCATGAAGTACCTTGTTTCAGTTCATAGTTTGTGTGTCAAACAGAAACGGGGGCGCGTGAAGTTTGGTTAGTGTGATCGCCACTGTAAAAGCTGCAGATCAGTCAGTTTTAATACATTTTTTTACTCTCTAGTAAATTCTTATCACTCACGATTTCATGTTAGACAAGAGAGCGATTTAATTTTATAAGCAATTGCATTGTATTTTAGAATGTAGATTCGCCGGAAAATATATTGCCGTGACACAGATAATTCTAGATCTCTCTCATTTACGAACTAGCAATCCGGATTTCACTATAAAACAATGAACAAACTTAGGACTTGTAAACTGATCATTACCTTAGTGATTCAGTCTCCGCTGAATTCTCCCTGTAGCCCGGATCCAGTAACAGCACAACCTGAAAGCCGAACCAGGGAAAATACCCTAGGAAAAAATTACCCCAAAAAGATAAGAAACCTCTGCTAGCTAGCACTACTTATTAGCAGGCCACTTCCCAAGCGATTTTAGCGACTATTCGTCCAGCTTTCAACTCGGTCGCCAGAGGCTCTATTTCCTCTAAATCATCTACATCCGGCAATAAATTTAAACAGAAAGACACATTACTATGTTCTGAAGAATCTGATGCAGATTTTAGGTCGTTATTTACTAAACCACAGCAAAATTCGTAGTGTGAGTTTGTAGCCAATATAAGAAGAAATGTATGGGTTCGAAGCAACTTGAGAACGATGCGTTAAGTGTATAACGTCACATACGCTAAAAATGACTAGGCTTTCCTCGCCCACGGGAACGGATTCGCGTAATGGCGGACGTGATTTTGACGGTAAACTCTCTTTAAAATGTGTTGTCTAATTGGCCCCTTTGCAAACTTTTTCACTGATTTGGATATTTCTGCCACTGTTTGTTCTTATGGAATACAAAAAACTGGCAAAAGAAATGGTCAAATTTCGTCGTAGTGGCACTTTAATAGAACACCTCGAGGTTTTCGACGCCATTTTGAATGTTATGCAAGAATTCCTGGCGTGGTTACTCAGTCCCCATACAAACTTTTGTAATTCGGACACGCTTCGTCAAAGTACTCTGAAGAAAATTATAATTACGGCAAGCTGACCTAATAATTTTACAAGAACCGACAACAGAATTAAAGGTAAGAAAATAACGAAGATCATTCCAGTAGGATGACTTTTGCCACTGAGATGATTTTTGATCGAACTCTGCAAAGAACCGGGAAAGAAGAGAAATTACGGGTCACAAATGTATTGAAATAGCGAACTGAATATATGTAGGAATAAAACTTTATGTGGTTTAAGTTAATTTCGAGAGAAAGAAAAAATATTTTGCTCTCACACCACGTGCTTATGACGACCACGCCATGTTTTTGAACAGTTTATACCGTATTCGGAGTGCCGAACAGAAGTCCGATCAAAAACTCATCCGGCAAAAGTCATCCTACTGGGTTCACATTCACAAATGCTATTTGTTCTTAACTTACCTTTGATTCTGTTGTCGGTTCTTGTAGAATTATTAGGTCAGCTTGCCGTAATTACAATTTTCTTCAGAGCGCTTTGACGAAGCGTGCGCCAGGAATTCTTGCATCCATTCAAAATGGCGTCGAAATCTTCGAGGTGGTCTATTAACGTACCTACAAACGGGGACTGATCCTTTGAATTCAGCCGAGATATTTTTAATAGGATGACGTTCTAAACTACTTCAGAAGTTTTGAAATTATTGGCAGTCGTTCTGTGATTTTGAAAACACTGGTGTAACAATTAACACAACCCTTCAGTACATTAATTTCCCTTCAGTAACCCTTAAAATACTTGGATGAATCAGCCGTTAGGTGCGTATGTTCGAGATGTATTGAAAGGCCCTTTTAAATACGTAAATGACAATTTTCCCTACCCTTTTCTATACTTCGACTCGTGAAATCCCTATCAGCCTGAAAAGGTACCCCTTTCGGACGGAGCCTCCCCGTATAGTCCATTATAGGGAGTACCACCCCCGGGATTAATTTGCCTCAAAATAAAATACAACTTCGCAGTTTCTGGTCCCAAAACGTAATTATCCTGAATCGCTTGATATCCTAGTCGTAAATAATCTGTTTTTTTTAGGCAACCTAAAGTTGGCCTAGTCTATACAGCGCTGGATGGACAAGAATGGTCGCCATTTTAAACTGCTTTCGCACACAAAGGCGAGAGAATTGATTTCTGCATGGATTTTCACCAAATAAAAACTCTCTGAAACATCTAGGGTATGTATACTAAATTTCCAATGGGAAATTTTGGCTTAAACATACGATTTTCATCCGTATGTAATTACGGTACTTGGTTTAGTCCCTCGTGAGCGCCAACATTAATTATTGTCAGCGGAAAGTCGCATTGCAGGAAGAGATCGTGAGTGAAACAAAACAGGCAAGTCTGCCGTGCTCCCTTGGTTAACGGCTGTTTTCCATATCGACGTAAAGTCGCAAACAGTTTTGCATTTTAAAACTAAACTGGGCAAAAGGTCACAACTGTCTCGTGAGTGAAATGCGTGACGTCACTACTCATGACACGCGGGGATTTGGCTTCGACATTTTTTGTTACAACTCTAAATTTCGAATTCAACTTCTATATGGCAGGAATAACCAGGATTACTACACACAAGTTCAAAGGTAAGGTACTTCTTAAAATTATGTGGAATTTGCTGTCATTCTGTACTTAGGACAAGGGCTCTAAGCCGATTGCGAGAGTCGGTTGTCAGTGAATCAGGTGAATGAATATTGATTAGCAAAGAATACCGTCCAACATATCGCGATTTCCCGTAAAAGTTATTAACAGTGAGCTAACGAATTAAAGTACTTATCATGTGTTATAATTTACTTGTTTCTGACTCCTGAATGTTAATCTCTTCTACGCACCACGGCGACTTCCCAGCGAACGCGTCCTTACTTCAAATCACTCGACTGACATTAGCCTGCGTCGCAGCCGACCTAAACCCCGGTTCAGTTCGGATGCGACGCGACGCAGATTATCAAACATTAACGGACGAGTTAATACGTTGATAGCTACCCCGTTATCCACTTCTTTTTTCTCAGTATAATGGTGGGATTCAGAAACAATCCAATTAGAGAAAATATAAGTACTGACAACTGACTCTCCACTCGCAATCGGATTGAAAAAGAACGTGATAATTTTGTCATAGAGCCCATTGTCTCAATGTGGCCATAGGTCAGGATAAACCAGTTTGACGTATATTGTGATAAACTGTGAGGAAGCTTGTTAGGTTGAGAAGACACATCATTTAACTCACAAAATTCTGTAGTTCAATCAACGTCTGAATGTCATTCCTCCTTCTGTCTCATCAGCGTGTTATTACTGCTACCGGAAGTGCCGTATCTAAATTCAGCTAGCGATTTGGACCTCACAAAATAGATCTAAAGTCTCAATTCTGCTTCCAAATCTTAATTCTTTTATAAGACTTATATAAAGTTAAGAGCATATAGACTTCGGTGAAAGGGCTTGCTTGCATTTTGGAAGAACATGAAGCGTAATTTGGCGACGAATAAGCACTGACCTGTTATATTACTGCGTTCACGCAGGACAAATTAATCCCCACACGCGTATTAAACTGTAATATCCCACTTCCGCAATATGCTTTACTTGTCACGCACAAAGGTTTCTTTTCAAAGAGAAAGGAATAAATTTAATTTAGCACGGGGCCTTTGTGCGTGACCGAGTAAAGCATATCGCGGAAGTGGGCTATTTCACATGTGAAATTTCAAACTTAATTTTTTTTTTGGATCGTAATTTGCCCTCCATAATATAATTGGTAATCAAATAATGACTCGCCGAAGCGGCTCGAAAACGATGATTTACTAGCTAGCAGAGTATTATAAGAGTGTTTAAATCATACATAATTAAACATTGCATTATGAAATTTTACTAAATGAAACGGTTTAAGTAGATTCAGATTAAATAATATTGGAGTATGGGTACCAAAATTAGAAAAGATCATGCGAATGCCCTGTTTTGAAGGATATATAGTGGTTAAAAGTGCCAATCACCACCCTTTTGCAATTTTGATAGCTTATGAACCTCCGAAAAGTTTTGAGTACTTCTGTGAAGAAAGTTTTGGTTTAAAGTGAATACGTTATGTTCTACGCTTGTTTGAAATGAATAATGCATTAATGAGATGACGTCTACCCCACGCTTTTACTTACGCGGTCATGGGTCAGGAAAGGTCACATTTACACGATTTCAAACAAGCGTAGCACATAAAGTATTCACTTTCTTCACAGAAGTACTCAAAACTTTTCTGAGGTTCATAAGCTATCAAAATTGCAAAGGGTGATAGGCACTTTAAGCACGGTGTATACGACAAGCATCTTGGGCACGGCACTCTTAAATGTGGGCACGAGGGCCGATAAGTTTGGACCGCCGACACTCTTGATTTTTGTAGTGTACATGTCTATTGAAGAGTGCCGTCCCAAAATTATCGGCCCTCGTGCTCAAATTTAAGAGTGCCGGTCCTAAAATGAATGTCGTCTAAATGGTACTGGCTGTAGTCTCGGCCCGCCTGTTAATAGTGCCGTGCCCAAGTTAAGGGGCCGTGCCCAAGCCCAAAATTCTTGTCCTGTAAACCGGGCTTGAATATTAGTGGGTCAGGTGTTTCCATCGCCACGTTCATGACTTCCACGAGCTTGCAGGTAATCGTATTACTATCATCTGCAGGGCCCGGTTGTTCGAAGTATGGGTAACTTTATCCCTAGGATAGCGCTAGATCTGTAATTGTAATCTGTTCAGTTTACCCTCGGGTTAATTAGTGATTTAACCCGGCCCGGGGTAACACTTACCCTTGCTTCGAACAACCGGGCCCTGAGGAATGCCTCGAATTTCCAGGCAATCCCTTCTGACATACAGTTCACTGAAAGACTCCTTGGATTGCATTAAATCATTTGCTATCTTGAATATATAATTCTCCTTTTGGCATTTGTTTTCCTGAGTGATATTAGCATATTCTTGGCTAAGACTCGACTAATTTGCACTCATTTCCGGTGTCGTATTTAGAGTCGACGAAGGCAATCGAGTCTGAAGAGCAAATTACGCATTTCATATCGAGCTCATCAAATTGCTGAGTGTAGGTTTTTGTCGAGGGTCGAGGGTAAAATGTCGAGGGTCGAGGGTAAAAAGTCGAGGGTCGAGGGTAAAAAGTCGAGGGTCCAAAAATTTGTGTATTTTTTTATGACAAATAAGTTTACCGCAGGACCGGTAAATAATTTTTCGAGTTATGTATCAGTCAATTCCAAACCCGTGCATGGCCCTCCCGGGCCACCCCCGCATGCATTTGAACATTTTGAAAAAAAATCGATCAAATGCCCCACTACCAAGGCAGAAAAACTGTTCAAGTGCCCCACCAGTTTTTCAGCCAGGCTGTTCAAATGCCCCACCATCGGGGACCGGATTGGACAAAGACAAGGCAAAGACTATTGACAAATAAATGAAATCATTGTTTTATTGACAATCAGTCTGACTCAAGCAATTCACAGGAAACACCGACGGTGAAAATCACCTTCAACCGGTCAGGGATGAGAACAATCATTTCTACCGGCTCGATCGTTCCTGGTTCCCGTTATATATTTTATAATAAACGTAATGGTTTGAAATTTACCAATATAATAATTATGTTTTTAACTCACGCGCTGTCTAGGGTCGCAGCAAAACTCACCGCAAAACTCACCTTATATATTATAAAGTATATAAATGTCACGCACTTAATATCACGCAGTCGGTCAAAGTTCACGAAGCAAAGGAAAACAACATACAGTAGTTTATAGGTTTAAACATAAACAATTTACCTCAAATTTGGCAGGTTCACTCTTTCAAAGGCCAGGCTTCTACAAATGCGCAATCCTTATCCTGGAAGTCTTCCAAGACACGCACGTTCTCCATTTCGACGCGAGCGATGCGAATTTGTAGACAGACAGAATGTATTTTTTAAACACCGATCAAATGCCCCCCCCCCCCCCCCCCCCCCCCTACCCCCACTGTTTGTCAAATGCCCTCGCCTTTTTACCCTCGTCTCTCGACTTTATACCCTCGACAAAAACCTACACTCCAAATTGCTATGCGAATTCGATATTTGCTAGGTTTGCAGACGCAATATTAGAAACACCCGATTAAAGGAAAGCAAATGATCTCGCTATCCCCATTACCACTTTAAGTAATAGACGTGGGCCAAAAATATTATTTTCGTTTATAAATAAAACGGCAGGTGGCTGCCAAACGATTCCAAATTTCTGGTGGCGTCATATCTAAGGTACAAAGTTCTCAGTAAGGTGTTAGATTCCAACCCGTATATTGGTCGAGGAAGTGTGTGTACTGTTGTTGGTAGGAACTTTTATTTCCACCACCCAACATGATCCGGCGCTACGTACGCGTTTGTAATTTTATTCCCTGTGGAATGATTGCAACCCAAGAATAACCACAGTCCGGTAGATTTTATGCAAATTAAATTAGATTTCTTGTGAATTTCATTTAAATTTATTAGTTTAGTCATTTTAGTGACTGTCGATCACACATTATATCTCCAATTAGGGCACGGAGGTTAGGCTTGCCACAAGTCGACTACTGTTTTTATTGAAAAGTGGAGGCTACTGTTTTTATGGAAAAGTGGAGGCCTCAGTTTTCGTGAGAGTGCGATAACGAGAGACCACGTCGCGAGTAGTCAACTTGTTCTGCCCTACCGCAAGTATGTCAAGTAAGAAACTTGTTCTAAAGTTGCGAGTACTATTTCCAAAACGAGATCGAGTTTTTCATCAGCAGTATTTACTATAATCACTCACGTGTGGTATTGTTTTCCTTTTCTTCTCTTGCGTGTGCCTTCAAGCCAGTAAGCCCGGGCTTAAAGCTGAGATTTTCTGCAATTTCAGTACGTTTTTCATATTACGCCTGGAGCAAGTTTACTTTGTCTCACTTTCGGGCTTAAAGCTAAAAAATGCCTGGGAATCGAATGTCCCGTTTTTTTATGTAAATCGTTCCCCCTGTCTTAGGAGGTCCTGGCTAGTTAACCCTAAGGTTTTTTCAATACCCCTCCCCCCTAGCCTGGGAAACCAGCCGACTCTTATCGCTCCCCACTCGCGAAAGAGACGTCTCTTTCGTGAGTGGGGAGCGATAAGAGTCGGCTGGTTTCCCAGGCTACCCCCCCCCCCCCCCCCTCCCCCCCCCCCCCCCCACATACACACACACTCACAAAACACCTTTCTTGAATTTAACCGACATTGTAAGAAAATCCTTTCCATCTTGAGTGAAATAAATTATTGTCGTTGGTAAAAAAAAACTCGCTCTCGTTTTGGAAATTGCTTCTCCAACTGAACCTGTGTCAGGCATAGATCATTAGGGAGTATTGTTTGTCTGGTATTATACTGCATACAATTGTTAATCACAAGGCTTGTCATTGGTTCATTTCAAGGCCAGAGTACTCAGAGTACTCTTTTTGGTAGGGGTATGCCGCGGCCGAGACCTCTCAGTAAATCCTGACCCTATCCCAGACCTAAAAATGCCGTTTACCATACCCTATCCCAGACTTGAAGCAAAAACTGTATACCCTATCCCAGACCCAAACCATAGATTTCAGTATACTCAATTACACTACGAAAGCCGTTGTTTTGTTTTAATATGGTATTTTAAGCTGTAGTATAGTCGATAGAGCGCTAAGCATGGCGTCAAAGACAAGTATCTCAAAATCCATACCCTTTCCAGAACAAAACCGTAAAAAGGATACCCTATCCCAGACCTCGGCAGCTCAAAAACCATATACCCTATCCCGCGGCACATACCCGTATAGCTCATATAAAGGAGTACCCCCCCCCCCCCCCCCCCCCCTCCGGGCCAGAGGATTAGGAGTTAAGGGGCGTTCACGTGGTCGGTTGTTCGAGTCAAACTCTGGATTTTATTTCGATCTTTTCCTGTACTTCTCTTTATGTAAAGCTGCAGTTAGGATGTAATCCATGTTACTTTAGTAAATTTCAATTGTCATGAATATTTCGAGGTGTCAATATGTTGATTAATAAAGTGGTATATACCAGTTACACTATTGATTGGTATACAGGTTTTCACTGGGTATTTAACTGCATGGTGTGGTACATACATCAGGTAATAGTCCAGTTTCGTATTCGAAAATTACCGCTGATTGCAATGACTACAGACACATGTACGCAGGGTTAGCCTCATTCTGAAGTTAAACATACTTAAATATATATATGCCAGCGAGAAGGTGCAAAACGCGAAACTACAACAATACAGTGTTGTGAATATAGCCCACCTTCTCGCTGGTATTTATGAATGTTTCACTTCAGAATGAGGCTAACCCTGCGTACATGCGTCTGTAGTCATTGCATTCAGCGGTAATTTTCGAATACGAAACTGGGCTATTGTGGCCTACCATCATGCATAATACAAGATTTGAGAAGTTATGATCAAATTCGTCATGACTCTCTCTCTCTTTTCTACCTTGTAGGAGTAGACATGGGCATGTTGTTTTGTAGTAAGCAGGGTGAGGCTCGACCTCGCGATGGTCCGTGGTCCTGGGTGATATGTTCAGTTGGCTTCACCATCAATGTTGTGTACTTCGGATTCATACTCAGCTTTGGAGTTTTACTTCCGGTACTAAGTGATCACTTCGGAGAGAGCAAGGGAAAGACAGGTAGAGAGTGAAGCAGCCTTGATTGCTAACATTCCTGCTTTATTCACTCGATTTAACTCGGCATATAACTTAGTACTCACATGATAGATTCATCGTTTATTAGAGACTGGCATTTAGTTGAGGCTGTATTAACAATAGAAATAAAAGATGGTTATGCCTGACTGTTCTATAATACATTAATATTCCAGCTTCGTGCACAGTACAAAATCCAAGCATGTGATTGGCTAATGACAGTGCCTTATTGGTGACCACAGAAGACTGTGCTATCAGTTGGAATATTAAAAAGTTAGACTATGTTTGTGCTTTTTAGTTGACAAATACAGGCACTTCTTCAATATTTTTCGTTCATCGTACAGTCAACACACGCCAGTCTCTAACCCCAGTTTAGTTTTATTTATTTTCAAAATCTAGATGAAAATTGAGGACGAAAGAAAAAGAAAATTCCTGATTTTGAAATCGTCAAAAAAGTCCCGCGCATTTTATTTCACGACCGCGCAGTTTGAGGTCTGGTTCAGTGACGTAAGAATCTATTGTTAACCAGCACTTGTTACGTCACACAACGCACGATGTACTAGGCCAATAGACCTTTCTCACGCGGCGGCCATCATGAATAAAACCACTGTTCATGCCCGTCCAGCCTCGTTCTAACACGTGTTGAATCGAGGCTGGACGGGCATGAACAATGGTTTTATTCCAAGATGGCCGCCGCGTGAGAAAGGTCTATGCTTGTAATTAGTGTACTGTGGCTCGGTCAAGTCAATCTTTATTTACCATATATAATATATATGTTTACACACACAAAATAAAATAAAATATATAATACAGTATTATTATTTGATTATTTGCTTGTTTGTTTGTTTGTATCTTTTGTCTATATCGATTTGTAGATCTATGTGGAATATGTTATATTATCTATATGGTATTTATATATGGAAGGTGTTCAGTGAGAAAAACTCCAAGGAGCTTGTACAAGCACTGACAACCATGGGCACTGACAACCATGAGCACTGCGAGTAGAAGTACATTGGTACAGCAAAATAACATAGATTATGAAGAAAAACAAACAAACAAATAGTCAATAATTAGGGTTCACTGTTTTAGTTGGAAAAGATGTGATTTAAGTCTAGCCTGAACAATATTTAAGGATCGTGCTTGGGTTATAGTGTTATCAAGGGAATTCACGGATATTAATCTGTTAGCCTCATTAGATATGCTAATGATATGCATAGCCTCTTTCTGGAGAGGACTAGCGGGACTCTGAACATTCCGAGCTCGTAGAATCTTAATCATCCTGGTATGTAACTAACACAACACTTGTAATCTGAGTTTTTAATTAGTGGGCGGGGAAATTCAACACAAGATTTAACAAACGCGCCTGCAGTCTATTTATTTTTCTTTTGTCTGCACGGCCTTCCGTCTGAGTCAGACAGTACTGCTCGAAACGAGCCACAGTATTGGCTTATCCAACAATAGAAAACACCCTAACCTTTAGAACGTGCAATACAAAAACTAACAGTATCATCAGTTCAATTAGAATACAGGTCTCGAGCGGTACTGTATTACTCTCCCGTCTCCCCCGCGGAGATTTTTGTTCGAAGTCTGGTTGGTTGCTAAACCTATTAACTTCATTCTGTGGTTTGCAGTCAATCCCCAGAGATTCAGATAACAAACAAATTCCATGTTGACTGACTAAACAATAGAAGCTAACGAGCAATCTTTTGTTAACGTCAACCAAGATGGCGGCGATGAAGCCAAGTGAAAACAAGCAGTTAGTTCTTGGTTCCAAACTGATCGGATGAGATACGTTAAGATTAATAGATGGACTTCCCTAGTAATTTTCCCTGTTCAGAGCGAATGATAGTGTGAAAGTATAGTTTATACCTTAACCGTTGTCCACATCAAACTAGAGCGAGCAACCAATGTTTAATACTTTATGGAGTACTGACATTTATGAAATTAGTTTTCAAAACATATTTCTACTACTCTTTCAGCTTGGGTTGGTTCCCTTGCCATAGGAATATCTTTTTCATCGGGGCTGCTGTCTGTTAAGCTGTCATCTTACTTCGGTCATCGCCTGGTATCCATATGTAGTGGTTTGGTTTGCGTGTCATCATTGGTGATCAGCTCTTTCGTACAACACATGACCGTCTTGTTCTTCTCTTACGGGTTACTTTTTGGTATCGGAGGTGGCTGTATTGTAAATACTGAAATGATGGTGATAAATAAATACTTCAAAAAGAAGCTCGCACAAGCCGTTGGCATCACTTCCTCTGGTGTTAGTCTTGGAGTCATGGCTGGTGGACCAACGTTACAGGCTCTTGTCGATGGTTTTGGTTGGCGAGGGGCACTACGAGTTATGGCGGGGGTAATGTTCTCGATATGCTTACTTAGCCTTACATATGATCCAAACGTACAACAAGACACCGATATATCTCCGAATGGGGCAACAGTTCAGGAACATAAATCAACAAAGAAGAGTAGGGAAACTTTAGATTGTTCGATGTGGGTAAACCCTTCGTACACTATCGGGACGATGGCAATTTTCCTGACATTCTGTGGCTTTTACACACCCATAATCCACATGGTAAGTATCAATGTAGAGGGTAAATGATTACTAATCACTAACCCGTAACCCCGTTCGGCAAGTTTTTGTGTTTTTCTATGAAGCGGTAGACACCATACAACCGTGCCGTACGCTGTTAAGTTAACTCTGATCACGTGATCCAGCGCTTACCGCCGCGATGTTGGACGCGCGGAGGACCATGGCCTGGGAACGAGGTTGAAATATCACGAGTTTGTTTGCTTGGGAAGATTGAATTCGCTGTGGTAAATCTGAAAACTTAATTTGTCACAGCTTTCGAGGTATGTATCATACCGGTCGAATGAAAGGTTCTCAAAGATAGTTTGAAATTCTAGGTGGATCAGTGTACTCGGCGCCATCAGCTTTTGATGCTCTCTTGTCATCACTGTTTTCTAGTCAGTATTTACTCAATTCGGGCTTTAAAACCAAACCATAGCGGTAGAATCAATCGTGCTCGAGAATCCAGCGGTGCGTTGCCCATGCATGCTCCTAAAGTCATTCAATAAACCTGTGCATTTGTTTTACATGCATACAGTAGACACAACGTACCCACTGGGTACCTATTTTTGTTATAATGGTTAAAATCATATTTATAAATTTCAGGTGAAATTTGCCAATGATCTTAACATCCCAAGCAGCAAAGCATCTCAATTGTTCATATACTTTGGAGGCTGTTCCGTTGTTTCTAGATTAATCAGTGGTCAAGTCCTGGATAGACGATGGCTCACTCCTATTGGAAATATTCAACTCTCGGCATTCGCAATAGGGACATCTGTAATAATATTTACGCAGGCGACACTGTACAGTCATTTTGTGGTGTTCGTGGTTTTATACGGGCTGGCTTGCGGAAGCTTTTCCACTTCACAAACGTTATTTTTCTTGACATGTCTTGAGCCAAGAAAGGTTGCCATGGGATTCAGTGTTGGGTACATGGTGTCTTCTGTTGCCATTTGTGCCGGACCGACGGCCGCGGGTAAGTTATTGTAAAGGATTGTGAAGTAGTATAGCGTCGCAACGAAACATGTACTTTTCTACAGTTGAATCTCTCGCAAGCGACTACTCTTAAATATCAAGACAAATGAAGGTGGTCGCTTACGAGAGGTTTCAAATGTAGTAATTTCACCGAGAAACAAACTAAACGTTGTTTTTTTTAAACAAGGAGTCGTTTACGAGAAGTTGCAGTCTTCCAATCAGTTGTAAAGCGTCATGCCTGTCACGAGCAATTCGTGCGCCAATCTAATCAAAATTTCAAGCATGTAACGCGGGCTCATTTTGTGAAGTAATTTATGCGTGCGCTATTTGATGCTTTCGCGCGAATATTTGCGTGGTCAAAGCCGCGAACCTAGAGCTACTTAATATTTGACAGATCACACATTTGTTTCCTAAAGAAAAAACTCGATATATATAACTACAAACCGGCCGGCATTACCGGCGGATATACGCACTTGATAAACGAGCCTTGCCGATGTTTAGTCAGGTTTCGATCACTCGGAATAATCTTAGACTTTAATCAGTCATTTTGGCGATCATGTACCGATCAATTCGAAAAATCAATATCCCCCCCCCCCCCAAACTCGGGCAACCCCCGGGCATTTGACTCATTTTCGTGCCCGGGGATTGACCGAGTGGGGGAGGGATGTTGATTTTTCGAATTGATTGCCCGGGGATTGCCCGGGGATTGCCCGAGTGCCAAATCTGAAGAAAACAGAGGAAATATTCCAACTGCAGCAACATCTTTTTAAGTGGATATCCCTGGCACAAGTATAAATTAGCAAAATTTAAAAATACATACAAAGACTGTACTAATGTTAGAATTGTTCAAGCAAGCAACCGTGAACGACAATCCTGCTGGTGTACGTTGGATCAAACTAGTGATCTAATCGGCTATCAAATAAAAAATAACTATGAAGAAGCAAAGACCGATACAACGTAGAATTTTGAAATTAGTGGTACAATATTTCGGCTGGCCACACCAGCCTTCTTCAGGTACAATGAAGAAAATTTACATTGGCGTGTATTTTTTAACGTGATACTGAGCTGTCATAAAACAGATTACAATATGATAGGCCGTGAAAAAATGTTAGAGCTTGCAGGGTACTTAATAGTAGAAACACATGGTGCGAAGGAATGAGGATGGAAAGAGCCAATGCAAATTCTCCAAGAGGCGATGTCAATGCCCATAGTGATGAAGAAAATCAAGCAGGTAAAGTCGGATCTGTCTGAAGATCTACGGTTGAAATCCAAATATATGACGAATTGTTCAAGCAAGCAACCGTGAACGACAATCCTGCTGGTGTACGCGTTGGATCAAACTAGTGATCTAATCGGCTATCAAATAAAAAATAACTCAGTATGAAGAAGCAAAGACCGATACAACGTAGAACCCGTGAAACAATTTTTGTTGTTAACGACAAATCACAGAAGTTTTAATCCAGAAAAAGATTATCTTCTCCATCAGATCAGAAAAGAGTCCCAACTTCATCTGATTCCTCTGAAGAATGGTGAGAGAATACGAAATTCTGACAGTGGTTCTTCTTGTAGTTCATGTGTTATTCAAAAGTCAAAATCTCCCGTGTTAGTTCATGTTAATTTCGACGCTAACCTTCGTGACAAATTTTCATTGCAAATAACAAACTCAGTTAACTAAAGGCTATGAAGATCCGATAAATGTGGATAAAGTAGGTTGAAAGTGTGATACAAACTTCGCCAGTGAAAATTAACTTTCTCCTCCTTTTGATCGAGCACATCTGACCACAGGCAGCCCAAGTTCTGTATCTGCACTGTGTGACTAATACAGTTTTCCCGTATCAGATATCGTGTACTAGAAAAAAATGAAAACAATAAAATATTAAACTTTGAAGAACTTGTCCTGTGTTATCAAGTGACCTTAAGTATCATATTTCAATCTTAGAGCTCTGGGACCTGTTTTAATTTAGTACGTTTTCTAGCCTGTTCACAGGCTCTAGATACTGCGGAAAATGATGAAAATAAAACGTGGCGAAAACAAAATGGCGGACGGAAAGAAGAGGGGGACTGGGGAGGGGGGGAGGGAAAGAGAGCCTGTGGACATTCTTTTCCGAAACATCTTCCGCCCACTTGTCAAGCTGTCACTGAATTGCGGTTTCAAGCTGTCTATCAAATTCCAGTTTACAGCGCGGGATGGGATGTAAACATACCGCGGCATGTCAAAGCGGACCTATAGCTATATAATTTGCCTGTTCACAGGCTCTTGATACTGGGAAAACGCACAGTTTAAAGCCTGCACAGTTTAAAGCCTGCATAGCTAAAGAAAGCTAGAGCTATAAACGTTAATTTTCAAAAGAAATAAAATCAAGTTTACTGTGAATTCCGTTCCAGGTAGAGTAGATCGATATAATTTTTCGATACGAGGTCTGTTGAAATTTCACACATTTGCCAATTGGGCGTGAAGTCAGTTTCGCCAGTAAAACTTTATAGATGATTTTAAAAATGGACTTACTATCCTGTAACTGAGTGGACTTCATCAGTCGCTATTGCAACAGTTTGCTGCCTTACCTTCTCCTCTTTCAGCTCTGTTGTCCATCTTTTTGACGATCCCACTATTTCGGCGGCTGATATCCCATGAATTGCATGCAAAGCTTTCATCAAGCGAGGGAATAACTGAAAAATTAAGCTTTTCCGCCCGAAGCCAGTAGGTAACGTTGCAAATGTAGCAGTGGTCGGTTAAATTAAACTAACTGGACCGAACTGAGTTGTTTACTCCCAAAATCCAACTGACTAAAAATACAACAAACTACGATCACGAAATTAATACGACAGACAGCTCGTGCAGCCGCTCGTGCAGCAACAGTTAAAAATATCTAACAGTTCTTTTCGTATTCTTCTTGTCTCTGTTACACAAACACATCTTTGCCACTCGCCAGGTTTTCAAGGGAATCACTTCGACGGGAGCAGGAAGAGTGCCTCAACCACAGGCAGCCCAAGCTCTGTATTTGCACTGTGTGACTATTATTTCACAAAATTCTCAGATAAAGAAATTAAACTTACCTTAAGAGTTTGTTGTTGTCCTGTTGTTTCTCTGGGGTCTAGAAATGGCGGTTATGGGGCATTTCTCTCACTTTGGGTTTTTCTCTCTTCTCTGTCTTAAATAAAGGAAAGGCTGCACACTCCAATTCAAACCACGAGGCACTTGAGGCCGATTTTTCCCACGAAAACCCATCCGATAGGCGTAATTTCCTCCGTCAGGTGAAAGGTAGATAGTTTTTCTTACCCCAGAAGTTTACAGACTTGAGAAATCATTATCCTAACTCTTCCAAATGAACTCATTTCTTTGAAAAAGCCCTCTCATTCTTCGTCAGAAACTACGCGTTTGCTGCTATTCGGTCATGACGTGGCAAACTCGGCTTTGTAGCCTGGTCTGCTGACAAAATTCCTCTTTCCGGCAGAGGGACAGTCAATAAATTGCAAGGTACTGTACTCTCTCCCCACGTTGCCTCAACAAAACCTAAGAAGGCCTGGCTCATCTGATTTTAGACATGACAGAGGGAATCAGAGGGTATACCAGCAGCTGGTATACCGGAACAAGGTTCTGAATAGAATGTCCACAGGCTCTCTTCTCTCTACATTCCCCCTCCCTTCACGTTGTCTACCCCAGTTCTCGTCTTCTCTTTAGTATCCAGGGCCTGTGAACAGGCTATACGTTTTCTAGCTCGCTCTTTTTCTTGTTTACTCATATGAAACTTATCCCATACAAGCGAGAACAGTTGCTCTTGCTAGTGTCCAGGCCAGTGTGGACAGCTTATTTCCGTACTCCGCATGCGTAATGTTAATTTCGTGCATAAAAGATGAACATTCAGCGCGTTGTGAGCCCGCAGCATTGGCAGTATGTTGCTCCCCGAGCGCTTCGTCGACAGGAAGAACAAGTATTGCAAGCAGATGCAAATTTTCGTTGTCATTTTGACCGCGGTTATTCATTACGAATGTGGGCAAACTATACATCAAAACGTGGGAAATTCAATAGACTAATTGAATTCGGTTGTAGGTTTTTGATTAGTTCTTTTCCCAGCCTTTTATAGCCCAGACTTCCCTGGCATATGCCCAGAAATAGAGGAACGCCTTGTATATTTTTACTCAACCTGTCGAAAACAATTGCAAATTGACCGCGGAAAATAAGCAACTATGGGGTTTAAACTATTAAATCTACAGAGAAAAGACGACATTGTTTTGTATTCCGTTCGTAGGTTTTTAGTTTTTTTCTTTACGAGGCATAAAATTAACAAATTGCAAGAAAATTGCGATTTTGGCGAACAGTCGAGTGAACCCCCGGCGTCTAGTGTCCTTTTGTTAAACGGAAGTTTGATATGCTGTACTATATATATATATATACTAGAAGTTTCTAATAGAAAGTGAAGTGCTGCGAGGGGATGCATAGAGCTATTGTGTAGTGTATTGGTAATGATTTGCAAGTTTCTGTAGTTTTAAACAACTACAAGTAATAATTATTATAGATTGTGCAACCAATAGTTGATAATTTATGATAAAAACATAGGTACCCAGTGGGTACGTGTGCATGTCTACTGCTTTTGTAATACAAATGTAAAGCTGAGGGCCCATCCGAGATTTTGGGTGGGGGTGCACCACCTGGGTCTGCAAGCGGTGACCTCGATTATGGGAATAATATTAAACTTGAGAACTTAGTATAAACTGAGAATACTAGCCAGCTTATACATACTAAGAATCATGAAGCAAGGATTATCAATTTTATTGAGTTGCAGTGACACTTATAATCGTATAATTACATTAGAAGTATTTATAACATAATTGACATTATATAGTAATCTGAATGGGAGTCATAATTATACGAGTCTAAGATCGTCAAGGTGTGTATATAGATGACAGGGCCGCAGCTAGTGGGGTACAAGGGGGGCATGCAGTTGCCCAGCCCACCCCTTGAAAATATTTTTTTCTAATGTATAAGCAGAATGACATAAAAAAATGAGTTGTATTTACTAAATAATAACACCATAACTATATAGTATAAAGTTTTTATTAATAATAAAGGCTTTACAGTGTTGATTGCAATGTCATATTGGTTAATTAATGCAACTTAATTGTATTATATGTTAGATAATGTTGATCAGCAAACATTTATTTTGTTGGTGGTCTCAGATGTTTAATTGATAAGGGACCAGTCATTATTTAAGTTGGAGGGGGGGGGGGGGGGGGGGGTGGTGGAGAAAACGGGGGGTCTTGTAAAAAAATATTGGAGAAAAGGGGGTCCCAAAATATTTTAAGGTACTCTAGCGGGATCTTAAAATTTATTGTATACCGAAGGGCGGTTGCTTTAAAAAGAAAATTTGCAGGCTGACAGGGGTCTTGAATTTTTTAAAATTAAAATTTCAACTCCACCTGCACCCCATCCAAGTTAAATACTAACTGGTCACTAGCAAGTTTTCATTGAACACAAATTGTTGTTTCAAAATTTTAAATGTACAGGGTGCTTGGAAATCAAGAGAGTATAGGTAAGAGAAGGTGAAGCCTGGTTTGGTTTTGGATTTCGGTTGCCTGAGAAATCTTTCTTTTTCTGCACTCTCTTTCTTTTTGAAGCCTGGTTTGTTCTTGGATTTCAGTTTCCTGAGAAATCTTTCTTTTCCTGTACTCTTTTTGGCACATTTTCTTGCTTTCAGTTTTACCTTGCAATGGACTATTTTGCTTCTTATTTTGATCAACCTGCAGCTCAGGTTTCAAGTGATTTTCAAAATCAGTTTGATCTGGTTTGCCTTTAGTAGGGATGGTTGTTGTGATATCACAGTTTTGATTTGTCAGAAAATCATGACCAGGTTTTATCATCCTACCAACATGTGCATGCTTATATTGGAAATGAACAGGTACAATTTCAAAAAACTGACTATTCAAATCAGCTGCCAGGCCATATAAATGCTCATGTAAGTCGCTGATATCAGCACATTTCATGACAACAGCAGTACCATTTGTATCAGGCATTCCAACAGAATTACGTGCATGAGAATCAAAGATATAGAAAGTATCTACAACCTTAATTAAAGCCATTACATAGCCCTCAAGTATTATAAAAGCATAATCATCACTGCTGAAAGTATTCATCAAAGCTGAACGCAAAGTGAAGTATGGAGCCTCGTTTTCATGCAACTCCACGTGAATTAAACCCTGATATAATTATTTATAGTTTACTAACCAAGTTTGGTTAGGATTTGCTGTTGCTTGTGCCTCAATGGGCTCCACCACAATGGGTAGATCAGTATTTGTCACCACAATGGGTGGTTTTTCATTTGTTTGTGCCACGTTGGGCGATTTGTTTGCTACCCCGAAGGGTTCGTTTGCTGCCCCGAAGGACGATTCGTAAGTGTTAGTCTCCAAAGACCAACATGCCTCAACGGGCAGATAGTTCAGCGATATCGTCTCTGCATCTGGGATGAGTCGATTGCCAAGCGCATCGAGATACAGTCGGTCTCCTTCGATAAGGATTTTATCGATTGTGTCAGAGGTCCACTGCTGAACTGATTTAAATTGGGCACACGACAGCGCTGAAAAACTCATAAAAGAACATTGTCTTCCTCTCGATACATCACTAAAACGTTTGTGACCCAGATGGATACTTCCAGCTATGAATAAAGCGGAGTTTGACATGATAATTTGATAAAATGGTACTTACCGGGCATGCACTGTGTTCGGGACTCGACTATGGTGGCCCAGGACTGCCATAGCAAAAATGAACAAAAAAAAAAAAAAAAAAAAAAAAAAATGAATAAAAATTGAAAGGAAAATGAAACGAAATTAAATTAAAATCAAATCGAAATTAAAAGCAAAATCAAATTAAAAGTAAATCAAAAATAAAAACAAAATCAATTGAAAAGCAAACGCATTTCAAAATGAAAATTAATTGAAATAAAATACCTCTTGGCCCATTGCTGCCATTGAAAAAAGAATTCAAATCGAAATTAAAAGCAAAATCAAATTAAAAGTAAATCAAAAATAAAAACGAAATCAATTGAAAAGCAAACGCATTTCAAAATGAAAGTAAATTGAAATAAAATACCTCTTGGCCCATTGCTGCCATTGAAAAAAAAATTAAAATTGAAATTAAAATTGCTCGTGGCCCATCGCTGCCATAGACCATGATGCATTGCTTGTGTATATGTGTTCACGAGTAAACACAAACTTGATTCATCCAAGATGGCGGGGGCAAGAATCAGAAATACGGGCTGGATTGAAGACGAACGCTTAAAGGAACAGCTAACAAACTATGTTAGAAGTGGACTGCGTAGAAATGAAATCTTAAGTTTTATGGAGAGGGACTTTGGAGAATACGCTTGGAGTATACGAACTCTTGATCGTCGCATGCAACATTTTGACATTCGTTATACCGATACTGAAGTACCTTTGGACGATGTTCAAACGGCGGTAAAGATGGAACTTGAAGGTCCTGGACGACTTCTGGGTTACAGAGCCATGCATGCAAAATTAAGACAAGAGTATCACCTCAATGTCCCAAGAAACTTAGTACATGATGTCATGTTTGATATTGACCCAAATCTACTGGAAAATCGCCGTCCAAGTACCAAGGAAAAGAAAGCCAAAGGAAATTTCATGACCAAAGGCACAAACTGGGTACATTCATTGGACGGCCATGACAAACTAATGGGCTACCAAAATAGCACGTTTCCATTGGCAATTTATGGAGCTGTCGATACAGCTAGTAGAAAAATTCTATGGTTAAAGGTGTGGGTCAGCAATTCAGATCCCAAAAGAATCGCGCTCTGGTATTTAGAGTATTTACATTCGACCAGACGCATGGCTTCAATCCTTAGAATGGACAAAGGCACAGAAACGGGTGTAATGGCCACAATGCATGCATTTCTACGAGAAAAACATGGTGATATGGATGATCCATCCGACACAGTAGTGTATGGACCATCAACATCAAATCAGGTAATTTATTATTGAGGTAGATTATTGATCAAGCCACTATTAAAGTGATATTTATACATTGTATATATATTAATATATTAAAACCTTTAATAATAGGTGATTGGCTTAATTAACATTGGAAAATATGTGAGGATGTGGTAGTGCCATAAAACTAATATATCCTTGCACACACACACATTTTATATGTGTGTATATATATATATATATATATATCTCAAATTAAAATTCCACGTGAGGAAATTGAATACATAATGAATCATGTGACTTTATTGTAGTATTGTAGTCTTTTCATCTGGACAACCTTTTTGAGAATGACTGTTATAACAATTATTATTAGACTACAAGTTCAAGTGTTCTATGAGGCAATAGTCAACAAGGCACGTAGCGGCGAGTTGACTATCCTCGGAAAACGAGAACGAGTAGTCTAATTGTTTTAGCATAAACCATCCAGTAGGTCAGTAGAAAATGACAGAAACAATAATTCATCGAGAAACTATGAGGATAGTCAACTCGCCGCTACGTGCCTTGTTGACTATTGCCTCATAGAACACTTGAACTTGTAGTCTAATAATAATTGTTATAACAGTCATTCTCAAAAAGGTTGTCCAGATGAAAAGACTACAATACTACAATAAAGTCACATGATTCATTATGTATTCAATTTCCTCACGTGGAATTTTAATTTGAGATATATATATATATATATATACACACATATAAAATGTGTGTGTGTGCAAGGATATATTAGTTTTATGGCACTACCACATCCTCACATATTTTCCAATGTTAATTAAGCCAATCACCTATTATTAAAGGTTTTAATATATTAATATATATACAATGTATAAATATCACTTTAATAGTGGCTTGATCAATAATCTACCTCAATAATAAATTACCTGATTTGATGTTGATGGTCCATACACTACTGTGTCGGATGGATCATCCATATCACCATGTTTTTCTCGTAGAAATGCATGCATTGTGGCCATTACACCCGTTTCTGTGCCTTTGTCCATTCTAAGGATTGAAGCCATGCGTCTGGTCGAATGTAAATACTCTAAATACCAGAGCGCGATTCTTTTGGGATCTGAATTGCTGACCCACACCTTTAACCATATAATTTTTCTACTAGCTGTATCGACAGCTCCATAAATTGCCAATGGAAACGTGCTATTTTGGTAGCCCATTAGTTTGTCATGGCCGTCCAATGAATGTACCCAGTTTGTGCCTTTGGTCATGAAATTTCCTTTGGCTTTCTTTTCCTTGGTATTTGGACGGCGATTTTCCAGTAGATTTGAGTCAATATCAAACATGACATCATGTACTAAGTTTCTTGGGACATTGAGGTGATACTCTTGTCTTAATTTTGCATGCATGGCTCTGTAACCCAGAAGTCGTCCAGGACCTTCAAGTTCCATCTTTACCGCCGTTTGAACATCGTCCAAAGGTACTTCAGTATCGGTATAACGAATGTCAAAATGTTGCATGCGACGATCAAGAGTTCGTATACTCCAAGCGTATTCTCCAAAGTCCCTCTCCATAAAACTTAAGATTTCATTTCTACGCAGTCCACTTCTAACATAGTTTGTTAGCTGTTCCTTTAAGCGTTCGTCTTCAATCCAGCCCGTATTTCTGATTCTTGCCCCCGCCATCTTGGATGAATCAAGTTTGTGTTTACTCGTGAACACATATACACAAGCAATGCATCATGGTCTATGGCAGCGATGGGCCACGAGCAATTTTAATTTCAATTTTAATTTTTTTTTCAATGGCAGCAATGGGCCAAGAGGTATTTTATTTCAATTTACTTTCATTTTGAAATGCGTTTGCTTTTCAATTGATTTCGTTTTTATTTTTGATTTACTTTTAATTTGATTTTGCTTTTAATTTCGATTTGAATTCTTTTTTCAATGGCAGCAATGGGCCAAGAGGTATTTTATTTCAATTAATTTTCATTTTGAAATGCGTTTGCTTTTCAATTGATTTTGTTTTTATTTTTGATTTACTTTTAATTTGATTTTGCTTTTAATTTCGATTTGATTTTAATTTAATTTCGTTTCATTTTCCTTTCAATTTTTATTCATTTTTTTTTTTTTTTTTTTTTTTTTTTTTTGTTCATTTTTGCTATGGCAGTCCTGGGCCACCATACTCGACTGTGTTGAAATCAGCGAATGCAAAGTTTGCTACATCCGGGATATATCCTCCGACACCCAGGCAGTCAAACCGGCCGGTGACCATGAACCCAATTTTTTTTTCAAGGAAATGGTATGTTGACGAAAAGGTATGCGTTTGGTCACCCTGTGTTGTAACGTCAAGTTTAGTGTTGCTGCTCGCTACACTCGCAGCAATTAGAAAGGCTGGAAACCGTTATTTCAATACGCTTACCACCCATTACCTGCAATCACATTACAGTCACAAGATAGCGGTAACAATTCGTTGTCTATAATTGAAACAACCAAACAGGAAGTTTAAAGTTAATGGAGAAGGTTGACGTATCAAAGGCATGCGGGCACGATGGTATTGGAAACAAAAGAATAAAACTATGTCGTAGAAAATAACGAACGAAAAAAATTACAGAAGAGCCGGCAAGCAGGCTACTAATTAATTTAAGTTTTTTTTATAGGGAAAATATCCTAGCGAATGGAAAAAAGCTAACGTAATTCCTCTATTTAAAAAAGAAAATCGTCGATTTAAAGTTAATTATCGTCCTGTTTCGCTTCTTGTTTCTATTTCTAAGATACCAGAAAAAAATAGCATTTACCAGACTTTAAGAATTTCTAGTAGACATCGGATTTCTTAGTCGTTTTCAATCTGGTTTCCGACCTGGTGATAGCACTGTTTACCAACTTATTCTCATTACTCATAAGATTTATGAGGCTTTAGAAAAGGGAAAAGAGATACGTATGGTTTTCCTTGATATAAGTAAGGCGTTTGATAGAGTATGGCATAAGGGTTTAATTTACAAACTATAAAATCTAGGAGTTAAAGATCCTCTTTTGAGTTGGTTTCGCAGCTATCTAAGTTTCAGAAAACAAAGAGTAGTTATTAAAGGGCAAAGCTCGAATTGGTTAAATATTGATGCCGGTGTTCCACAGATTCTGTACTTGGGCCATTGCTCTTTCTCGTTTACATTAATGATCTAAGTACAAACGTTTCACCATACCGGTTTTCTTTATGCTGACGATACGTCACTATTTGATGTAGTAGATGATCCATCTATTTCTGGTGTAAAATTAAACAAAGATCTCAACACTATTAACATGTGGTGTAAGCAGTGGCTGATGACTATGAACCCTAGCAAATGTGAATGCATCACATTTTCAGTAAAGCAATTTAAAATAATTCATCCTACACTTTACTTGGATCATATTGCGTTAAGTGAAGTGGACTCTCATACTCATTTGGGGCTAACTGTCAGCTAATTTCTCTTGGAGTAACCATATTCTTGGCGTACATCAGAAAGCTAGTAAATGTATGAATGTTTCAAAAGGGGTAAAATACAAGCTCAACAGATCCACTCTTATTTCCCTGTACAAAAGCCTTATTAGACCATTAATGGATGATGCAGATGTTATATGGGATGGGTGTAATGAAGGAGAAGCTAATCTTTTAGAATGTGTTCAGTGTGAATCAGCTAGGATCGCTACTGGAGCTATGAAGGGAACTAATAGAAAACGACTGTTAAATGAATTATGCTGGGAGGATATGGTAACTAGAAGATTTCTACATAAAAACACTTTATTTTATAAAATAGTTAACTCGTGAGCTTGACCTGTAAAAGTAAATCAAAGATCAAGATATGCATTACGATCAAATGAAAATTTTACGCTAATTTCTACGCGTACCGAGCGCTTTAAGAAATCGTTTTTCCCATCAACGATAGTATCATGGAATAATTTGGATATTGCTACACGTTCTGTCGAACCTCTGTCTTTATTCAAAACTAGATTACGTAATACTTTCTGTGGGAATAAATATAACAACATTTATAACGTTTCCTTGAGTCGATATGGCTCGATTTTACACACCAGATTGCGATTAAATCATTGAGCTCTCAATGCGCACCTATATAGAATTAATTGTAAACCCTCTCCTTTCTGCGATTGTACATGGGAAACGATTGAAACTGTCCAACATTATTTTCTATATTGCCCCCGATATGCCGCCCAGCGTCAGCAATTAGTTTCCCGTTTTCTGCACAGTTACTCCATTCCAGATGGTTAAGTTTATCATATTCACAAAAAAATCATATCTTTTTACACGGCTCAGAACAGATTGGCAATGAAGAAAACTATGCTCTAATGTGTAATGTTCAGTCATTCATATTGAAAACCAAACGATTTAACAACTGATCAGACAATTAACTGATGAAAATAGTAGCAGACCATTGACTTATGATTTAGTATTTTTTGTCTTTTGTTTACGCACTTTGTTAATATATTTGTTTATGTTTGTCATTATAATCACTGTTAATTTAGTTAAATATTAATATTACTATAATGCACTCTCCACTATTTATGTAAACAATACAGAGCTTTGCTCTTGGAGAAAATGTCGAGAAAAAATAAGTTTAAATTTAAAAAAATACCCCGTGATGCAATACGATCCTCTAAGGGGGAGGGTACCGCAAGAAAAAAACAATTTCGCGGCATGTCACGGCGTAAGTTGTTCAGTACCCTCCCCTGAGAGGATCGTGTTACATCACGGGGGGTCTTGCGACGTCACGCTTTTGGTCACGAGGTCTGAGGCTGTACCGTCGTCGCATCGGTCCACGGCAAAAATCTTGATTTGTCGTTTTTAAGCTGGGAATTTCTCCATTTTTATGAAAGGTTTTGTCAAAAGACTTCCAAATAATGATTTCCCGCCCAGAGATTGATAACTACAGGAAATTTTGAATCAATTGGAGCATCTTTTCGGGGAAAAATCGAGGCATAGAGGTAAGCGTATTGAAATAACGGTTTCCCGCCTTTCTATAAATATATATAGTACAGAGTAAACAAGAAAAAGAGCGAGCTAGAAAACGTACTAAAACAGGTCCCAGAGCGCTAAGATTGAAATATGATACTTAAGGACACTTGATAACACAAGACAAGTTCTTCAAAGTTCAATATTTTATTGTTTTCATTTTTTTCTAGTACACGATATCTGATACGGGAAAACTGTATTAGTCACACAGTACAGATACAGAACTTGGGCTGCCTGTGATCTGACGAACTCAATCCAGACGTTGCCACAAACGCTCTGCGAACAATTATATCCGCTGGGGGTGGTGATGGACTCGAATATCTAATGCGCATGCCTGTACACTAGACATAACTTCCAAAGGCCAGATTTATGGCGGGCTCACATTGAAGATTAGTTTGTGAAGGAACCATGCTTGCGAATTGCTCGTGCTGTAAACAATTGTGTAAAGCCTCAAGGCAGCCGAGCTAGAATATCATATCTTATTCTGCTTTTTTCATCAGGTTTCATAGCGGATCAAATGGGTTCATATATTCCTTCGTTCTACATTGTTGGTGGTACAGTTCTCATCGCTTCAGTGCTTCCTCTCATCCTTCATTGTTTCACATTTGGAAAGACGAGGAACGAAACGGAGAATGATGTCATGTGGGAGAGTCAAATGACACTGATTGGCTCACGGCTAGCCAATGGCGGCTCGTCTCTCTACATTAATGTTTAGTATTGCCGACTATCGTTGGGTACTGTCAAACTTTGAAACAAGGTTGGATTACTAATAATGGACATTAAATTGGGTTCAAAACGACTGCTTAATGATGATACTTAAAACATTGTCCTTAGAGAAACTCAAAATACCAATACAAAGAAATGCAGTGTTTCTTTAAAGTGTCCCTACGATCAGATTTCGAGATATCTAAACTAAAGTTGCTATATCTTTACCTGTCCAAACCATTTTTCAATACGACGACGGAAAGTCTTATTTTTTTTGGACTCCTAATCTTGAATTTTTACGTCCGCATTACACGAAACCGTTCCTGTGGGTGAGGAATGCCTAGTCATTTTTTAGCGGAAGTGATGTCATAGGCGCAACACAACAACACACAGGGTTAATTTTAATTTCTGACACAACTAACATATAAGTGTCCATTTTGCCGCAAAGAAAAAGTTGAATGTAAATATGCCTTCAAGTTTGTGTATTGTACAGGGCCGTAGCAATTTAACGAACGACAAAGCTGGTATTTCGCTGCATTCAAGCCTTCTAGTAAGAGCAGCCAGCGAACAAGCCTCAAGAACGATTTTTGGCATGTTTTGAGGACAGAAGCTTCTACATAATTGTTTGTGTCACAGAGAATAGCCGTAAGATCGTACCAGAGTCCAATCTAACAGTTCGGATCTGAGTTCGGAAGAAGCCTAAAACAGCCGAAACAACTGACAGAATGTAGTAATTAACCGAAAAATAAGCGGCTAAGTTTGAGAACATATAAACCTAGCGTTATAGTGTGCCTTTTACGTGAATGCTAATTTTATTTTTAAGTCGATCAGAATAAATCACACTCTACTAATGTGAAGGTACGACCAATATTATTTCTGATCAATATTATTTCAGTTTTATAGCTATCTAACTGAAAATAATTTAAAGGCGCAGTGTCACGGTACTGCGCATGTGTGAAAATCTGATGAGAAATAAAACAATGGTACCATTTGGAGAATTATTTCATGTCAAAAGTGCATAACGAAGAAATATATATCTACGAACGCGAGCAGCTTGTTTCACTTTGGTCACTGAATTCGGACTGTTTACGACTGGAAACAGCAAAAAATACAAGCAAGTAATGAAATATAGATACCATTCTTTACTCAATGCTGTTTACCTTGGATGTAGGAAGAATAAAATCCTTGTAAATCTCGCCATATACTGTGCAAAACTACAATCTGTGAATACAGCTAACACCCGAACAGTGTGGTATTTCCGGCAATTTATTTTGATAGATTCTCATTGTATGTTACACAATACAGCTGTCAATTCAATGTCTGGAGACTGTGACATGCGCAGTACCGTGACACTGCGCCTTTAATCTCAAGCAATCAGTCGGGGTTTCGATCACTTCACTCCACTGTTACGGCCTTACTCGAAGCCACTGACAACTGGGCTTTCAATATTAACAAAGGCAATGTTAATACAGTGGTATTCCTTGATCTTAAGAAGGCTTTCGACATTTTATTATCTAAATTAAATGTTTATGGTGTTGGAAGCGCCCCACTTAACTGGTGCAAATCATATTTGGATAGTCGCAAACAAAGATGCTTCGTAAATGGTTCTCTCTCAGACACCCAACCCCTAACCTGTGGCATTCCACAGGGAACTATCCTAGGTCCTCTCCTCTTTATACTTTACATAAACGATTTGCCTAATTGTCTCTCTCATTCTCAACCTCGGATGTACGCCGATGACACGCACTTAACTTTTGCCAGCAATGATATCAATCACATAGACCATGAAGTTGAACCAAGATCTTGTGAGGGTTAGTGAATGGCTCATTGCAAATAAGCTCACCCTTAATAAGTCCAAGACTGCGGAGTACATGTTAATAGGGTCAAGGCAAACAATTAAGGTTAAGTACGTTTGACAGAGCTCCCTCTCTTTTCATTGATGGTGCCTCTGTTAATCGAGTTACATCCACAAAATGTCTAGGAGTGCATATTGACGAACACTTACCAGTCTCTTATCTTGGAATGTGCACATAGACAAACTGTCAAAGAAAATTGCCTCTGGCATTGGCGCCCTGAAACGCACGAGACCTTTTGTACCTTTTGAAACACTCTTGTGTATCTATAGCGCTTTAGTGCAGCCCCATTTCGACTACTGTAGCGTCGTTTGGGGAAATTGCAATAAAACTCTTGCCATCAAACTTCAAAAGCTTCAAAATCGTGCTGTACGAATTTTGACTTTTTCCAATTACGACGCCAATGCTGATGATCTATTCAAAAAACTTGGCTGGAGAAAACTAGACAATCAACGGAAAATTCTAACTACTACTATGGTCTATAAATCGCTAAATGGCCTAGCGCCTGAATATCTTTGTTCAAAGTTCGCTGACCGTAGTAGCGTTTCGAGTTATTCTCTAAGGGACACCGAGGAATAGCTTACCTGTCGAGCTGCGGCAAGCAAACTCTCTCACTTGTTTTAAATCTCGCTGCAGCGATTTCTTTCACAATTAGTAAAATTCATTATACACACGGCATTTATGGAAAGCAGGCATCTCTATTTTATTCATTTGTTTTTATTCATAGTTAATATTAGTTAGATAATTATAGTCATATATTGTATAGATGTAATAGTTAGATATTAGTTAGGTGCGTTATTCAAATTATTAGATATTAACATTGTACTGATAAGATATTTCCATTATTCCTACTTTTTATAATGTAATCGAAGGCCTGATGTTTCAACCGTAGATGAGAAACCTCTGCTAACAGGACCGATTTCCAGCTTCCAAATTGTTTAGCGTATTCGTCCAGCGTTCAACTCGGTTGCCAGCGGCTCTAATTCCTCTAAATCATCTACATCCGGCAATAAATCTAAACAGAAAGAAACATTACTATGTTCTGAAGAATCTGATCCAGATTCTCGGTCGTTATTTACGAAACCACAGCAAAATTCGCAGTGTGAGTTTGTAGCCACTTGAGAACGATCCGTCGCGCGTATGACGTCACGACAGTTAACCGCTGGTTGAAAATCGCGGACACACGAGAACGCACTTCAGTAATGGCGGACGTGATTTTGATGATAAACTCTCTGAAAAAAATGTAGTCTAATTTGTCAAATTTCGTCGTAGTGGCACTTTAAATCGGTGAGTGAGTTTAAGGTGTCTCAATCGAAACTCCGAAGCCGCATTGCAAATTTAAACAAATTCTCATAACTTTCAATATTTTTGCCTGATTCTGCTCAATTTTCACAAATAGTACACAATTTATTGGTATAACTGATAATGTTAAAATACATGTCGGTGCGATATCTGCAGAATATCGAAAATCGGATATTTATCAGATATTTATCATTCGTCTAATATCACCTTAATATCATCTAGTATCTGATATTTTTTAGAAAGAAATATTCGATATTTATAGTGCATGTGCAGAATATTGATATGTAAGATACTATCAGATATTTATATTTTATATCTAATAATATCATCTTAATATCCTGAAGTATCTCATATTTTCCATAGTCGATAGTATCGGATAATATCGAATATCAACCTCAATTATAGAGGAGAGAGACCTTTATCTAATAGATGTCTAATTAGAAAATAGTCGATAATATCGGATAATATCGAATATCAACGTCCTTCAGTCACAGAGGAGAGAGACCTTTATGTAGTATATATCTAATAGATGTTTAATTAGAAAATAGACGATAATATCCGATAATATCGAATATCAACGCCTTCAGAGGAGAGAGACCTTTATCTAATAGATATCTAATTAGAAAATATCCGATAATATCGCTTGATAATATCCGATATTATCAATATCTAATATCCGATACTATCAATACTATAATATCGGATATTCGATATTGTGCAGATATCGCGCCTACCTCTTAAAATCATGACCCGATCACACATACCGAATGACGTAATTGTGATGTATGTCAACCCCACTTTTTTGACATTTTGTTCCATTACTCGAAATCTAGTCGAACGAATTTGTTCAAACAACTGGAGACTGTTCAAACTTATGACAGACATACACAGTTAAATGTTTTTCAAAACTCCTTTGGCGGAAGTTGGCGAAAATTTGGACCCTGAATTTCTTACCTTACTAGCGTTGTCAAAGTTGAAAGGACCGGAGCTTTCTGTCAATATAAGTGATTAGGACCCAAACTGATTAAAAGTATTTCCCAAAGCTTAATAAATCTTGATATGCCAAATAAAATTGTGCTAGCAAAAACGGAAAAAATGTTGTGAATATTTCTTCTGAGCATGAGAGAGTAAAAAAGTCAAAAAATGGCAAAAACTCGAAATCTACAAAGTTCTGGTTTTCTAAAAAGACGCTCTAGAGAATTTAAAAAAGATTTTGAGCACAGTAAGCCCACGTAATTCAAAGGCGAGATAAATCGAGATGTTTGTCTGCATCAACTGCTGTTTGTCTGCATCAACCGCTGACACAGGACATGGAGCACAACACCTTTTCGTACCCAGTGCTCCGCGAATTCTGCATTTCGAGTGCAAGAAATGAGATGTTTTGGTTTTAAGCGAGGTTTTTTGCTCATTGTGAATGCAATAAGTGGTATTTTCAGTCGATCAGGGTTTTCGAAGATGCTATGCAGTCAAAAGCGGATAATAATTTGCGGAATTTAGTTACTTAAAGCCGGCGATTTTTGCATGATCGACGACTCGGTACAACACTGAACAGTTGTCCAGGGAGGTGGGAGAGCTATAGAGTGAAATATTTCTTTCACACACTTTCAGGTACAGTCTGTACAGTTATGAGATGCATCCAAACCTATTAATAAGGACAACGTTTAACAGCCAAATGTCTAGAAATATGTTTAGATCCATGGATCCACTCTGACTTGCTCTTTGCAATGAAGCTGACGTGATGTGCATTTGCCGCATTTGCCGCTTGGTCTGTCAATAAATTAAACCAGAACCAGAAGCTGTCACGGAAGCTGTTGTCAAGGAAACGCGCGCGAAAGCTTTGACTGAGTACTTGACCGGGAACAACAATAATAATAATAATAATTAGTTTATTCACGCCTCTTGCAATGTATACATATATTGAATTACAGGCTGATTACACTTAATAATTAATAGGCTACTGATTATATAGATAAATACGTACTATATGATATAAGTTAAATTTAGATACCTTGGAATTTCACAGTTACAAAGTTGCCAAAACGGTCAGTCTTAGTGGCCATTGGGTAACTGCCTTTGCCCGATCTTAGCGAGTACTGCGCCGATGAGTTTATTACTCTGTTATGTATTAGGGGGTAAATGGGATTACCCGGCTTAATGCTGCTTTTAAATTTCTTACACGCCGCTAATCGACGATCGGCTAGAGTGGGGATACCAGCCTTTTCCAATGCTTCGCCGTAAACAATACGCGGGAAAATGATGGACAATGCCCTTTTCTGGATATTTTCCAGGGCATTAGATAGGTATAATGGATGGCTGACATACACGACACGGTGCTTTGGAATAGCTTACTTGTCGAGCTGCGGCAAGCAAACTCTCAGTCTCACTCGTTTTAAATCTCACTGCAGCGATTTATTTAACAATTAATAAATTTCATTAAACACACGGCATTCATGGAAAGCAGGCATCTCTATTTTATTCAATTGGGAGAAGGTGCTGCCTTTGCTCTGACATCTGGAAATGGTTAGACCTTCGCGTCTTCTCAGATCAGACGTTAAATCGTAGGCTTCCACTGAGAATGCAAACAAATCTCTGGCAGTGACCACCACCGTGGATAAAGAGTTTATTGAAACAGTGTCCCCAATTAGCAACACTATGCTAAATACATTTGACACTCAAATAAATACCTCTTATCAACCGAGTACGAGGTCCATACCGTAAGTTATGCACCGAGTGTTTCTCCCATTTTTTTATGTACCAATCGCGAATTCGAAGTCCGCGGGCCATAAAAAAGGGGGAAAAAACGATGATACTTACGGCACGGACCGTGCAAACGAGGTTAATAATATGTTTAGTATATACCTTTTTCATTTTCTTTGAGACCGGAAGTAGGTGGAAGGTCCATACGGGAAGTGACCGCAAATTGACCAATCATAGCTCGCGAAATTACTTAGCTATATAATAAAGCCTATTAAAATATAATTATGGCAAGCTGGTCTCGCGGCAAATGGATCGAGAAATCTGATTGGTTCTTCTGTCAACGGTCCGGTAAATCGCCGTACGACCGGTTGGTATGGTTTTGGACCGCTGCTAGCCAGGCGGTGTTGGACATGGCATCGCAAAGCACGATGGGAGAAAATGCAAAATAGCCTCATTTATACATGGTCGTCGCAAACATGGCAAACTGCTCAGCTACGGTTTTAGCAGCTCTCTGCGCTTTAGGGAAGATTGAAACCCTGCATGACCCAGAACATTAATGGCGTCGGTCAGGAGCGGGAGATAGTCGCCCGGCTTTAGAAGATCGTTCTTCTTATTAGACTTATTTGGACCAGCACCTGACCCGTCTTCAGAATAGTCTTTTGAGCTTCCTGAACCCTCGGGTCCGCGGGCCTTTCGAGGGAGCTCGTTCCACAGCGTAGTATCAGACACGCGGAACACACATCGAGTCACAGTTGACCGGGGTCTTATATTTATCCATCAAAGATTTCATTTTGTCCTCAATAGGCTTACTCGTGATAGCCTCATTTACGCGTAGGACTTCAGAGACCGCAGGCCCCTTCGACTCGCTGTTGTCGAAAATCGATGGAGGAAGGTCGACTTCCTCATCCTCGGAGTCAACAGTTTTGTTCACTCTCAGAACGTGGCTCAGAAATGGAATCGACTCCCAAGTTGAGGGCTCCATGTTGCAACGGCACTGCGAACGATATAGAAGATAAATCAAAATCTCTGAGTTAGAATGATCGATAAGATCAGAGACAGAAAAGGCAAAAGGTTAACAAAAACGAGCCTAATCTGGAACGTGAACTTACTTGTGCTTTGCTTGGCACTGGGTTTATAACACTTCAAATTTGCATAACAATAATTACTTTGGAACGTGAGCGATTTGCGCATGCGCAAGGAAGTACGCATAATAAGGCATACTGTGGAGTATGGCGAAAGAGAAATAAGCTTACTTTCGTCATATAGTTTGTATGTAACTTTAAGCTTCGCTAAACGTCATACAGTGTTCATATAAATACAAATATAATAACAAACGTGCTCGAACTGCCGTCTAAATGAATGTGGTTTTATATACGTCTTCCATACATGACTGAATACGTATGTGAGATACATGGTTCTCGAACTTAAAGTATGCTTAGCACTGATAGTGATGATACGCAAAATAGTAAAACTCATGAGGTGATATCCAGGAAGGGGGGGGGGGGGGGGGGGGAGGGGGGGAGGAACTGGCGAGGAGACGACTCGGGTACCAAAATGACGGGGGTGTTCGGCGGTCGGCGGTTCGGCGGTCGGCGCATAAATTAAAATTCATAAATTGATTCCTTATGTGTGCGTTTTAAAAGAACCTTAAAACCATAATTCTGAAGCCCTAGAAGGTACGACTCGGGTTGCGTAACTAACTCTGCGAACACGACCCCCCAAAGGTAAGTTTATGAGAATTTTTACCCCTAACAGGAGCGCCGAGCTCCCCCGTCGATCAGTTCAATATAGGGAGCCCCCTCCACTGGGGGTGATTTACATCCTGGAAATCCAATCCATCAATCGATGGCAATCGATGTTAATTAGTTAAATGATATCGATTGGCATCGGCCAATATATCGATGATCAATCGATATTCACAAAAAAGTCAGATAATTACATTGAATGCTATCGAAAGTCAAGGAAGCAAGAACGACAAGTTGATGGCGGACGGTATTGCATCAAACCGAGACGAGGGAGGACAACAGGACAGCAGCACAGATAAAAAATCGGCAACTGGCGACGACTGCACTATTACACTGTCGGTATGTAGTTTATTTTCTTGAGTTCATTCGCATGGTAATGTTTCTGTTTATACATCTGACTTCAATCGTTGAAGTTCATAAAATGCTCGCGCGTTTTCAACGCCTGTTGAATTTTTTGCTGAAAACCTGCGTAGAGTCGATTACCCTGGTTCCAGAGGTTTTCTACAATACAGTACAATGCAATGCAATAAGCATCACAGCTTGTGGAGTCGTGTATAAAAATAACAGAATTTAAGAACATAATTATATATCTATTAACACTCTAAAAATGCTTAACATTAATATTAATTAAAGGCTATAAAAATTATATGATAACAGAAATCTAAAAAATTCTCACTGGTTAGCTCAGTTGGTAGAGCACGGTCTAGAGTGCGGGAGGTCGGGGGTTCGAATCCCGGCCGCGTCCTTGGGCAGGAACATTTATAAGCCATTGGCCTTGTCTCCTTCTACTTCTAATCAGTATTTGAAGGGGACGTGAAAGAACCTGTTGTACTACTCGAAAAAGAGCAGGGGATTGTCACCCGGTACAGCAGCCTGGCCATTGCACTAACCACACACTCAACATTGTTAACTGCGTGGCAGCTAAAAAAGCAGTCCGAAATAATTCACTGACGGGATATGTCTAGCCTCCTCCGCAGGAGGCTAGGATATGTCAGTGATACGGCGCTATATAAATATGGCCATTATTATATAAAATTTTACATGTAATTACTGAGTGACATAGCTAATAATACCTAGACGCAGCTCGCTGATCGCCGCTTCGCGGCTCTTTCTCCGCTGCTGTTCTCTCTAGAAAACCTCTGTAACCAGGGTAGGGGTCGATTGGAGTCATTTGTGTTCTAGCAGGAGCCATTAATAGTAATTAATAGTAATAGTAATGGGCTCCTGATTCTACTTAATCTTTGGCTAATCATCAGCCGAATTTGAATTTTTATGATATTGTCCGTTTGACTCTACGAGTTTATAAATAACTTCCAAAGGATAAAAGAGTCACGCTTGACATGCAAACTATAAATCAAAAATAATTATACTTCCATAGGTTTCCCCCAGCTTAATCTATACAAATTTAGTCCTTTTAAGTCAAAGAACAGAACTGTGTCTCGGTATTTACTATAAGATAACTTGAAAAAAAAGATAATCCATCTCCAACTCGGCTAGCGAATTCGCGTGATAACTATTCTGAGGACACTCGTTATGCATGCATTAATGCAAGGGACGCTGGGAAGGTGGTAATATCCTGAGTTTACCTGTACCGTATACCTTACTTATATACCTGCATTATTCCACGCGATGACGTAATTATATAAGGTAGAACAAATTATTTAGAGTTGTCAGTTTGAAGTTTGGAAGAAAGTCGCAATTCATTTATATTGCGCAAATATCGATATAAAATTTTCAAATTGTCATAACCAGGAGATTTATTGGATGGCATATTCATAATGATGCTTCTAACTCATGCAGTTATGTAATAAAAAGGTTGTACGTAGTGTTGGTCGCGTCATGTCTAGGGCCGAGACATGAGACAGCTTCGACAGTAGGCACTGATTAAACCCATGTGCAAGTTCCTGGACTCTTTCTGAAGCCTTGTCACTAACTTGGCACTTACTTCTGTGTCCATAAATGGCTTAAAGAGTAGAGACTAACTGTCAACGAAGTCCCAACTCGCTTACATAAAACTGCGAGAAACTGGTCACTTAAATATTTATAGAACTGAGTCATATAAAGTTCAGCACATAAAATAAACATCAATTAAAAGGAATTATGTTAATAATTGCCTGTTACTAATCGTGCTTGAGTAACAAAAAGCAGTTTAAGCCCGGGGGGGTTCTTCAAGATAAAAAGGGTAGGGTTGACCGTCGGAAAACCTCGAAAAATACCCTAAAAACTGATACCAAACCGTGAAAAAGTTCCCACCCTAAAACGTACTTCATGGTCTAAAAATCACCCTGAAAAATGGATTTCGCTTGGACAACCGCTAAAACATACTAAATCGCCGATTTCAAACCCTAAAAAATATGACGATCACCCCTACCAGCCGAATATAGGAATACACCCCCCCCCCCCCCCCCCACGGGAGTTTAAGGTTTGCAATGAACATCTGCTACCGGTTGTATGCCCTATATATACCCATGGAATTTCGGTTACTAAAATAGATTTATTAGACATTATGCTCTCTTGGTAGGATGGAATCATTGTTTATCTGCGATGGCCGGACGTAAGAAAAACTAACCAATCTGTATCGAGGGCGAGGCCGGCTGTTCATGCCATCAAGTACCAGACGTTTTTGACAACACGGACGCCACAAGACCGAGAGAAAACTGAAATATATTTCTGTTAAAATCTTTCTATTCAACCTCGTACACGTTTCTGGCCGCTCAACCCCTTCACATTTGTGACTTGTCGTTACGAACGGGATATTACGTCATAACGCGCCCCCAAAACGAAATTGTACTTCCGGTTGCCTTCCGTCTTAGGAATCGATAACAGGATTAAAAAAAAGATACTATCGAGTTGGAATATTTTCGCATTTTCATAAAGAAGGGGTCTAAACTGGAGAACTTGGAATTGTATTTTGTGTTTACTATTCTTAAATGTCAATCAAATGGCAAAGATAATCCAAACATTTCCACGCTGAAAAGTGCGAATCTTTATGATGTCCATTCGGCTCTCAGTCCCAATATTCGCGAGCCACCTCAAGTTAACCGCTGGGTCAGTGCCACCGATAACTCCCAGCTCGTGCTGCGCATAACCCGTGAGTGAAAATTATATATACAATACGAAATAAACACAAAATATAACTGAGACGAAAAGGAGATCTGCTTATATGTGAAAATAAATTAAAATAAATGTAAACATATCAAAATCATTGCACATAGAAGAGGACATTCGGTATTGGTGATCGCTTTGAAGTAAATACGATTTTATTTGAGAGAGAAAACAACTTCAGTCGCATTACAAGTTTATAATGTGACTTACCTGTTGATTCCGTAAATATACGAAGGGGAATTCTGTCCTATCGTTTGGGCTCTCGAAAATCTCTCTCACTGAAGCTAACCGCCATACCAAACACAAGAGAATGAGAGTAATAATTGGAACTTTATACATCAATATTCTGGAAATTCATTGTCCTGTTTGAATCTGACGGTAAGAAGCCAGTTCAAGCATGCGTATTCAAGCTAGTCCGAAACCAATAACGCCTTGTAAAAATTCACTTCAATCCGCGCAAGCAAATAGCAAATACTCCAAACAGTTACCATTATTCGCAGATTAGATGTAACTACTTAACATAGACTCGAGGGTAAGAAGGAGTTATGAATCAAAATCAGTTCCCCAAACCATGTATTTTGGAGTGAGATATGTGAGCCGATACCGGACGTCAGTCACCGGATATCAATATGTAGGCCTTTGTACGCAATGACTTCGATTTGTAAATTTAACACCATATTTAAAACTGAGTTATATACGAATATAGGTCAATATAGGCATAATATTATCATGTTTAACACGTCCCGCAAGTCTAGGATGTGGATCGGTATACTAGTACTCAGCGTTCTCTTCTACGCGAGTATATTTCCAGGCATTGAGTGACAGAGACGATCAAACGGTCTCAATTTCCCTATTTGCTGAACGTAACAACAGAAGTCTCGATATAATCTATTTTTAGAACGGCGCTCAAACTACTACTGAATGGCACCCATGTTTTTTTATAAACACAAAATTAGTTCTCTTATTAAAACAAAGGCTTTCATGTTTTGGATCAATTAGAGTTGTTGGGCAATTAGATACAATACGCTTGGCTATCGATTTAGCGAGAATCGTTTTCTAAAAATAGATTATACCGTATTATACCTAGGACTTTCTGGTAACATTTATTTATACATGATCATTTATACGTGCATCAAGTGAGTTAAAATAAGCAGTGTACTCGAACACGTTATAGTCTGCATCTAGAACTCGAAGCTGTTCGGATGATGGCCGTGTTTCATACAAATCAACATATTCGAGAAACTATTCTTTCGATTCTTGTTGTTGTTCTTGTTCAAGGCATCCAAGCAGAAGGACTGGAAGGTGGGTAGAAAATTAGAAATACTCAGTATCTAGCTTCTGTTTGCTTAATAAATAAATATATAGATAGAACCTCTTCCAAACTATTTCCCGGTTTTTCCAAAATAACAATTCTCAATCGAACTTCAAGAAACCGCTGTTTCTCTGGCATCTTTAAGGTTACCGATCACTTTCGCGGGCATAATTTTCGAACGTCTTGGTAAAAATATATTTTAATATGGTCGATGCATTTCGTTGAGAACTTTTATTATCTGAAATCAAAATTCTAAAAATACATATATTTGCCGAGATATTCAGCAATTTGCTTCCATCGGCAATAAATAAATAAAACACGTGGCACGTCATCCGGGAACGTATGAAATCATGTTTCCTGGTAACGCTCTGTTTTGATTTACAAACATAAGAATGCCGTGACGAAACTAGAACCGCATGGATGCTCACTACAGTATGCCCGTAAACGCCTGTCAACGCCCGCCGCCCCCCTCCTCCTCCTCCTCCTCCTCCTCCTCCTCCCCCCTCCTCCTCTCTCCTCCTCCTCCTCCTCCCTCCTCCCTCCTTCTCCTCCTCCTCCTTCCTCCTCCCTCCTTCTCCTCCTCCTCCTCCTCCTCCCTCCTCCTCCTCCTCCCTCTCCCTCCTCCTCCACCCTCTCCTCCTCATCGCTACCCCAAGGCTTCCTTATGTTACACTTTCGGTTGTCCAGATATTTTCTGTAACATAAGGAAAAATTTTGGCGATTAGGCTAAACTGCATAATACAACGCCACTGCAGTGCCACTTAAAAAGATACTTGAAAACTTCGCTAAATTCTTCATTATAATTCAGGTGTATTTAGACTCGTTCTATGAATGATTTTGGGTTGAATAATTTTTTTATTTTGGGTTCAGTTTAGAAGGTTTGTATGAAAAAAATTAAATTAGGACTGAATAATAGGTACGCTAAATAGCAGACCATTGACCTATGATTACAACGAAGTAGGGGGGAGCCGTTCACACCCTCACATTTGATCTATGGAAGGAGAATTAAGTCGATGCCAGACGAAATAGTAGAGCCGGCTGATGACAGAGAAGTAGACCACGATGCTAGGGTTAGGTACCTTAGTGTAAAGCTAGGACATTTCTGGAATAGATGGAAGAAAGAGTACCTGTCAGACTTGCGAGAGCATCATGACAGTAGGAGAGGTAGCGAAGGCAATTCCATAGAGATAGGAGATGTTGTTGTAGTGTCTGAAGAGGACAAAAGAAGAAATCAATGGAAAATAGGAGTAGTTGAGAGTTTTGTGCGTGGGAGAGACAATGTGGTCAGGGGGGCAACAGTGAGAGTGATAACGGGGGGTAAACCAGTACATCTGTCTAGACCGGTACATAAATTACACCCCATAGAGGTGAAAAGCAAAGGAGAATATCCTAGGGTAGCTGCGCCGATACCACCCAACTCAGTTGCTAGGGAACGGCCAAGACGCGCTGCGGCGTTAGATGCCATGAGTAGAATTGCGATTGATGCAATGCTTGACTCATAAATGAGTCAAAGGGGGGGGGGGAGAGTGTCGGGAAATTCTGCAGTACTTAACCGGAAACGGAAGACGCGTTCTGCTTATTGTAGTTATTAAGTAAGTACGTACTTTGATTGACATGTAACAAGAGAGTAGATCATGCATGTAATTGGAGGAGAGAAGGAACTTGTGACTCAATGTAGCACGAGGAAAGGAGACGGATAATTGTAAAGAAACTGGAAGGTTGTGAATGTTATGCAGACCGAATAAAGAAGAGAAACAGACAGATACAGTCCTTATTGAGTGAATCAGCGCGAGCGGGAATTCGCCGAAGAATTCCGCGACACAGGAGAAATGGCAACCCATAAAATGGCAGTGAACTGTTGGAACCATTTAATCTGAATCCTGCAAAAATAGGTTTAAGGACCTTGGTGTAAACATTATGAACTCTAAGCAGTTGAACTTGTACTGAGCTCTCCACATCAATGGAAATATTTCCGGTGCGGGTCAAATATTATTTTTTACTTTATGTTTGTTTGTTTGTTTGCACACTAAAAAAGGGCGTCCTTTAGGAGGCCATATAGTAACCCTTGAGTAACAGAACTAGCTGCCTACTCACTATCTTTCGTTTTTGAAATGAATTCATTTAACGACCAATTTTCTTGGGTACTAAAAACAAACGTCATATAGGCAATGGTTCCTTTTCTGATCAGTGTATCCTGATCGAATTATAAACCTACTGATTCATCAGTTGTTTATCCCCGTCATTTTTAAAGGGGAGATGGCAAAATGGCCTATATGTATGTAGAAGCTCGCGATTATCGCTTGAAGCAAATTGTGTCCGATACTAATAGTCATTGTTTACAATGGACTTTAGTGGACTCAGTCATAATCTAGATAAGACTCCGAACCAGGGATTACTGGTACCAATTTGTAACTTATTCAATGAATTACAGTACCAGTACAAATATGACTGACCTTCCTCACTAAAAATTATGCGAGGTTTGGTACGATACATTACCAAAAACGTGGTCAATGAATCTGGTAGATAAGTCATCTTATAAGACTTTCTGGTGGACTCCTAGTGATATTTTGTTGTTTAAGTCGCCACCTTACCATCTGAAACGGTTTGACTGTTATTACATTTCTGGAATTTTTGTCTTCAGTTATAAAGGCAGCGCCTTCTACTCAGTTATTCAAAGAACCGGAGATTTGTTCCGACCGGGGTTTGAACCCACGATCTCTCACTCGACAGACTGGAGCTTAACGATCGAGTTAACCCGGGGAGGCGGTGTTGATGTACCCTTTTGCGGCACGTGGTAATTCGCTTCAAGAGCTTGATTGACATAGTACAACAGACATCACATCATAGTTTTCAGGTGTCGGATACTAATAGCCATTGTTTACAATGGACTTTCAGTGATAGACTTATAATTCAAGTCACTTGTTCCGAACCTGTAAACCTTCAAACTGAAGGTTTCGGTGAGGTAGAGCACGGAGGGGGAAATTTTTAATAACCCGTCGTGCGTTGCAGTGGCCGATTTGGCTCCACTGTTGGCTTCTGAACCAGAAGCCGCGATTATAGCTCGAAGCAAAGGTTTTCACTGTATTCCGAGATACTGTACTCGGAACATGTCGGTTTCGTCACCCAGAGCCTCTATTGAACCTTCGATTCGAACGGAGAGTGATTAACTGCTCAACTCCTCCGGCATGACAGCGGTCGAGTCGGCTCCACTGTTGGCTTCTGAACCAGAAGCCGCGATTATAGCTTGAAGCAAAGGGTTTCATTGTATTCCGAGAACTGTGCTCGGGACATATCGGTTTCGTCACCCAGAGCCTCTATTAAACGTTCGATTCGAAGATTTCAGTTGAGGTCGAGCACGGAGAGTGATTAAGTATAGTATAGAACTTTATTTTGATAGGGTAACTCCTTCAGCTAATTACAAACTAACTGTTATCAACGGAGGCCCTATACACAACTACTACATCAATGATCAATATTCAAATAAACAAAATATACAAAAATCAAATTATACAGTTTACAATTATACGAATTAAAAACAAAAAAGGAAATATGAATAATCAAAATAATAATAAAAAAGAAACTAATTAATTTACAGACTTTGATTGTATACGATACAGCCATGATAATAAAACGACTTCATGCTGCATTCTAATTTAACACTAGGGACATGTAGGTGATTGCTTCGCCTTGTCAACCTAGCCACAATATCTCTATTAAAAGGCCTACTCTGGGATCTAAACTCGCCTTAACTCGCCTTAACTCGCCTTAACTCGCCCTAACTCGCCCTAACTCCCAAAGCCAAAAAATGGAAATTTCCTTAAATCGCCTTAACCCGCCCTAACTCGACTTAACTCGCCCTAACTCGCCTTAACCCGCCCTAACTCGCAAAGCCAGAAAATGGATTTTTTTCTTAAATAACCTTAACCCACCCTAAATCGCCTTAACCCGCCTTAACCCACCCTAACTCACAAAGCCAGAAAATGGACATTCTCCTTAAATCGCCTTAACCCACCCTAAATCGCCTTAACCCGCCCTAAGTCCCCCACCCCCCAAGTTTTCCTTAAATTGCCTTCATTGGCAAAGCTAAAAATGATAATCACTAAACATGACTTACAATTTGAGCCCCATTCACTGAAATACATGTCTACAAAGATGTTGATACATGTGATTTGTGTTCACACGTATCAAAAATACACTAGTACTGTAGTCTGTGGCTGAAGTCAATGTACACTTTGTCACAAATGTAGTAACACCTAATTGTTTTATGATGTCCAACTATTGGATTTATCTGAGTCCAGTATGGCAAAATGTTTAAGTATAGAGATGGCGGGACAGAAGGTTGAGCCTAATATTTATAAAAGTTTTTTTTATTTTTATGCACCAGTCAATGTAAATCCCCACCTTCCCCAGGCTACAGATTAGTGGGACTTGGATTTTGAACCTGGCAAAATATGTTTTAGCCCTTGCCCACCAGGGTGTTTATATGAAGAAAATCCCTACTTTTGCTGTAAAATGCCTTGAACACATACTATCATACAATTTTGAGCCCCAGTACTGAGGGGCAGAGATGATAAAACATAGATGATACTCAACACCCCAAGGTGTTACATTGGTCCTAAAGTAGAAACTTGTCCCTCGCAACCGGCAATGTCTTTGCTATGCCCCACTAATCCAAGGCCTGGGAGGTATATACTTCATGGTAGTGTTTCATTCCATATAGCTCCCTGCATAATTATTTTCTCTACTGTTTTACAGTATTATGCAGGGAGACTATATGGAACGAAACACTACCATGAAGTATATACCGCCTGGCATGGGGTGAGGAGGTATTTATATTATTGACTAATGCATAACGAACAAATATCATCCAATCAATAAACACAATAATATAAACAGCTTGGGGGAACTATATTGGGCTTGCACGTGGCCCTAATACACACATCTGATTGGATGATTATTTGCAAGGACTATAATAAAAATAAATAAATAAAACGAATTGGTTATCTTCTCGTGTCAAAATCAACATTTATTTTCGCACTGTTCAATTGTGGTCACGTCACTCGGGAAATAAGTTCAAGTTTAAGCTTATTGCTACTGACCAAAGATCAGCAATAACTTTTCGGTTTAAATGTTTAAGTTTTTATAAACATATCATATATCGTCGAGCCAAATCCATTGTTTGCTAAAATCCCCGAGTAAACTAATTGATGCTAATCAAAATAATGTTTCTTTAAATTGCTTACTTACCAGAAATGATGCAAATTTTCTGTTCCTTTTCGTATAAAACCAAAACCAAGCATGTACGTGCTACCAACACGCGCTTCACGTTCACCCGCCATCTTGAATACACGAAGCTGATCTAATTATCGATTTTATATTGATTGGAGTTTGATTGATTATTGATTGCCCGGATCCAAGATGGCTGCTATCGAAGTAGGAAGCGATAAAATTGTTTGTTCTCATATAAACGTTTCGGAAGAAAGGTTAGTCAATATACACGTAACAATATAACCTAGCTAATCTGCATAAAATAGTAGAGTGAAGACTGGCCTCTGGGCAACACCAGAACATGCAAAACTATGTTTTTGTATGGTCCACAAAATGTTAAGATTTTTTTTACAATTTTATACATGGAATTAATGATTGTGAATGAAAGTTAGTTGAAGTTAATTGGTTAAAAAATGTGAATCACAAGCAGCTGTTATTTTATTTGTTATTTTGCTTTGAAATTACGTAATCTGTTTCATGATTCTTTTACAATATTACCTATATATGCTTGTTGAAACCAAACTGTCATGCAATGTCAAAGCTATAATTTTAATTAAAATAATTGTTGAGCTATTGATTTGTCATTTCCTTTAAAGCTAAAGGTGTGCTTCTTTATTATTAGCATGTGAGTGAGTTGAGTCACTGATAGTTCTTTAACTGAGCCATCATTTTGAATATAAATGTGTTAAGTTTATGCATGTGTGTATGTTAATGTTGTATATATGTATGGCTTGATTGGTGGAATTGGATGATTATGGATGGCTGCATGGATTGAATGATGAACACAGTTATGTATTCACTGAGTATGTGTTATATATTGTGTATTATGTATGCACATATATATTTACTAGTATATGTCATTAGAATGTATGTGCAGGTTAAGCCATGCAGTGTGCGCAAGTAGGATAGGTGTATGTCTATTAATCAATAATAAATATCGACTGACTATTTCAATATTAACCACTCAATTGTCTAACAGATAAATGACAAAGATATTTTTCTGACTTAATTACCCTTAATTTTATAATTCATATAATAGTTAATATATATATTCATAAATATGTAGATATATACATGGGATGAATACAGATGTATATGTTTGCAGATGTGTTTTGCAGATGTTTTTGTAGATGTTACAGAAAATTGTTGGCTAGGTCATATATCATTTCTGTATTCCCTAACACAAATGATTTGGAGACCAATATGGCAATGGTGTAAAACAATAGATTGTGTTGGGGAATGCAGAATTAACCAGACAGCTTTTCTAAATTGCTGCTGTATAGGGTATTTATTTATAACGACTATACTGACTTACCATATAAGTTTAATAATTATTTAATTGGATCTGTATTTCATGTATATATTAATTATAATTGCAATTTTTATATTATTATGGCAGTGGTGAATTTCCTAAACCTGCCTTAACTCACCTTAGCTCACCACATACACTAAATAGTGTAAGGAGTTTCCCTAAACACCCTTAACCCACCCTAACTCGCCACATACAAATTTAAGTATTTTTCCTTATACTGCCTTAAATCGCCTTAACTCGCCTTAACTCGCCACATACAAATTTAAGTATTTTTCCTTAAATCGCCTTAACTCGCACAACCTCGCCTTAACTCGCTGCGAGTTTAGATCCCAGAGTAGGCCTATTAAAGGTAAAATAGTTGTTAAAAAATTGAGGAACGCGCCCCTGAAGGCAACGCTTTACTAACTTCAAGACATGCTTCTCACGCCGTAACTCAAGAGTGTCATATCGAAGATATTCAATTGCGTCATCACTACTTGAAGTTCTCATAATTATACGGGCAGCACGCCTCTGAAGCCTCTCTATACTATCTGCATTAACCCTGCCACAACAGCCCCAGACTTGATCACAATAGTCAAGGACTGGTACGATGAAAGACTTATATATAACATTTGCAGTATGCATGCTGACGTTGTTCCTCACCCGACTTATAATTAGCATGCCTAATCGTTTCCCTGCCTTACTGACTAGGTACTTTACATGGGCACTAAAGGTCAAAGCCTCGTCAAGTACGATGCCAAGATACCGAAACTCCGAAACACGCTTAATGATGTGCCCTTGTACACTTACAGAAAAAATACAAACAGTAGATAAACGAGCGCTGGTTCCAAAGAGTACACATTCTGTCTTTCCCTTATGCAAAAACATGTTATTATCAAGAATCCAGTCATTAACTAAATTCAGGTCCTTTGTAAGTGTCTTTCCAATTTCATCGGCATCTCTTGCTGAGTAGTAGAGAACGGTATCATCAGCATACATTAATATGTTACAGCTATCGAGGACAGAGGGGAGATCGTTAACGAATAGTACAAATAACAACGGACCAAGTATGGAGCTATGAGGAACTCCGGAAGAGATATCACATGGATCCGATAACTCTGTTCGATAACCCACAACCTGTTGACGATTTGTTAGATAATTTTCAAACCAACGGAGCTCTGTGCCCTGAAGGCCATACGATTCCAACTTATTAACCAGGATCCCGTGGTCCACGGTGTCAAAAGCCTTGCGGAAGTCGATAAATACCGCTCCAGTCAACAGTCCTTGATCCGAGGCACGGCGAGTAGTATCCGTAAATGAAATCGCAGCTGAGGTGGTTGAATGATTCTTTCTGAACCCACACTGGAAAGCACTGAGGAGCTTATGCTCGGATAGATATCCATAAAGTTGACAATGCACAGCCCTCTCCAGTACTTTCGACACTACTGAAAGCACCGATATTGGACGGTAATTGTCCATATCTGCAGCAGCTCCTTTCTTAAACAAGGGCCTCACCCTCGCACACTTCCAGTCACTTGGAACCACTCCCTGAGTCAGCGATGCATTCAGGATTCTCGTCAGCGGTTGGGCGATAACATCAGCTGAGTCCTTGAGCAGCCGCGGCGATATATTATCTAAGCCACTCGCTTTACTCGCTTTCAGGTTCTTTAAAGCCTTGGCAGTGAATTCCTCCGTCACTAGATCGAATTTAAACTCTGGTAAAGGCCTATTAACCAGTCGCACTCTTCTGGAACTCCTAGAAGATAATATACTGCTTCCGCCACTAAGTGATTGCTTAAGACGCGAGACCGCACTCGCGAAGAAGCTGTTAAAACCATTCGCGATCTTTAAGTTGTCAGTACAGGTCTCTCCGTTAACACTCATGGCCGCACTACTAGCAGTAGACTTTCTCTCCCCGGGGAGGATCTTTTTCATCGTCTTCCAGAAGGCTTTTTCGTCACCACGATGACTTTCCACTAACCGCTTGTTATATGCTTGTTTCGCTTTCTTGATGTTTTTGGTTACACCATTGCGAGAGGCACGATAATTCAGCTAGTAATTATCGACATGACAGCGGCCGAGTCGGCTCCACTGTCGGCTCTTGAACTTGATTCGGTTATAAATATTTCCGTCATTACAAGTGTTCCGTCTGAGATATTGAGCTTGGAACAAATCCCTTTTGTCGACCTACCAGTCCGTCTGTTGAGTATAGAAGGCCGTCTGGTTTATGATTCCTCGGGAGTCTGACGAAATCTGCATGTTGACCCGACACGCGTGCAGTCCCTGAAGTAGAGCTGCAGAAATTCATGACCTTCATGCATGAAACTCGTGAATTCAGCGACTGTAGCGGGATGTGGTACATTCCAAGTTGATAGCGGGACGAACCAGCGGGACGTCTTCTGGAGTTTTGGCAATAAATTCTCGCTTATTAAGCTTCGACGGTTGAATCAACCGTTAGCGAAGTCTGCGAAATACATCCATTCTCCGAAGAACCGAGTCGGTTCGTCTGTGGAGAAGAATTTAGCGGTTTCATTGGCGAAGTTGCCATGATGTTCGGCCACGTGTTCGACCAAACGGATCGATCGAGCTGACGTTTCTATCCTCTTCTGTCCTTGCGTTTGAGGTTCTAAATTTGCTCAACGAAAACAGAATAGAAGGAATAGTTTAGAGATACAACAACAAGCGTTTCGATTGAGACTTGAAACATAAATGAACAAAAATAATAATATAAGAGACTACTGACCTTAATGTAAGCACGAAAGGAAGAACTGATTATTATTCATTGCGCCTTGGGTTTTATATGGTATACTCATTTGCATTTGAAAGTTTTAAAACACGTGACACTGACCAGTAAGTTAATTAGGAAGTATGCATAATTATCCCATAATGTGGAGCATATTGGAAAGAGAATTTGAGAAAAGGAATTATACTGAGCAAACTGCCCCTCCCCCTCCCGACACCACTGCTTAAATGTATTATTGAACAGGACTATAGTTAATGAGGGTCTGAATGGGGTTAACTGCCTACTGACAAACGGCCTTAAAAATAACTGACAACTGACAAATGACGATATTTTTACTGACAACTGACAACCTAAAACTAACTGACAACTGACAAATTTGGTTTTTGTGGGTCAAACATTGTAAATTTTCTCTAGTAATTATTAACTTGGGCTAACTGACAACTGACAAATGGCCAAAATTTTAGCTGACAACTGACATGTAGACCCCCCCCCCCCCCCCCATTCAGACCCTCGTTAATGTGAATCTTGTTCTTAGCCAGCATAGCAGCACAAAGAGCTCCACTGTCCCCCTCTCCCTCCCTTGCACTGCTACACAGGCTATATATATTGTTCGTAATAATTATTTGCCTCGGTAAAATTATATGCTGGTTTAGTATCCTATCTATATAATTATGCACAATCAGCTGGAATGTCACTCTCTTTCGTTCCTGTATCAAAAGAAACAAAAGCCAAATGTTATAAAGGGTAGGAAACTTGTTGCATTGACTATCATCAGTAAAGCAATTCTGGACTTGGTTGTTTAGAAATCAGACATGAAAGCCGAATAATCTTGACAAAAAGCAGAAAACAATATACCAGTATATATATATATATATAGAGAGAGAGAGAGAGAGAGAAGTATAAAGATTGTGGTATTACCAAACGATGAACTTCCAGTAGGAGGATCCAAGGATTCCTAGTGGTTGTCTTGAATAAATATGTAGAATATAGAAAGAAAGACAACACACAACTCCTCACAGGTCCTTATAAAAATATATTAAAAACGTTTCGGCACTTCGGCCTTCATCAGTTAAAAAGTTAATTTACAAGCTGAGTCTATTTATATTAAAAAAAGAAACAATAAGGCTTAACTAAGTTGTAAGTACATATCTTATTTTAAATAACAATAGTTGAAAATAAACAAGTAATTGAATTTGCAGTTATAAACAATGCAGCACTACGCACAACTTGTGTGATCAAGAACTATACCGCATACTGTAATCTATGAGAAAGCGTGAAACCTAACTTTTACGTATATTAAATCAGCATACCGCACTGAGAAATCTATGAAGAGGCAGAAAACCTAGGTGCTATTGTATTGTATCCTGCATCGAGAGAATTAGAGATCCAGATAATGTGGATAGAAAGCTGCTGACAAGGGAAGCCTACTGGATGTCGCAACTTCGAACATTGCAACCGTTTGGCCTTAATAAAAGGCGAGAATATAAATCAAAAAATAGGATACAATACAATAGCACCTAGGTTTTCTGCCTCTTCATAGATTTCTCAGTGCGGTATGCTGATTTAATATACGCAAAAGTTAGGTTTCACGCTTTCTCATAGATTACAGTATGCGGTATAGTTCTTGATCACACAAGTTGTGCGTAGCTGCTGCATTGTTTATAACTGCAAATTCAATTACTTGTTTATTTTCAACTATTGTTATTTAAAATAAGATATGTACTTACAACTTAGTTAAGCCTTATTGTTTCTTTTTTTAATATAAATAGACTCAGCTTGTAAATTAGCTCACTTTTTAAACTTTTTAACTGATGAAGGCCGAAGTGCCGAAACGTTTTAAATATATTTTTATAAGGACCTGTGAGGAGTTGTGTGTTGTCTTTCTTTCTATATTCTACATATATATATATATATATATATAGCCAATGTGTAGACTACTCAATTTTTGAGTACATAGATTTAATACAAATCTGTTTCGTAGACCGACGTGAAGTCGATCCACTCTTCAGTTAATCTCTATACACTGAAGCATTGCTAAGAGCTACAACAATAATATGACACATTGGCTTAATCCGCTCCTTTATTGTAGAGCACTATCTTGGTTTCACCGGTGAACTTCACCTATATATATATACACTGAAACAAAAAAACTCTGCCAAAGACTTATATATATCATATATATATATCCTTTATATTTCCGTCAAACTTTTTTGACAGTTGTTGCTTTGGTAGACACAAAGAAACATAATAGGCTTTGTTTTTCTTTGTCTTTGACGGTAATGAACTAATATGTTTAACCGTGAAATTCTGGCATTTTGGCCAGCAAGGTTTTGATCACACGTCAGTAGCAAGAGCAATAGCAAATTAAAATACAAACCGGTCGCTGGACGCTGTAAATCGACCCAACAAAATTACCGGTTTTTGTATTTTAATTTGCTATTGCTCTTGCTACTGACGTGTGATCAAAACCTTGCTGGCCAAAATGCCAGAATTTCACGGTTAAACATATTAGTTCATTACCGTCAAAGACAAAGAAAAACAAAGCCTATTATGTTTCTTTGTGTCTACCAAAGCAACAACTGTCAAAAAAGTTTGACGGAAATATAAAGGATATATATATATGATATATATAAGTCTTTGGCAGAGTTTTTTTGTTTCAGTGTATATATACAAGCGCATATAACAACGCAACAAAACGATGCCTCCTCTGTCTGACAGAAAAACTCCACATTCTTAGAGCCGATAAAACTACGAACTTAAACAAGAGAACTGAACTAATCTCTAAATGCCGACATGAGAACAAATATTATTTAGCAAACATTCCATGTAAATAGAACTTAGAATTACAGAAACTAGCCTTTGTTATCGTGCAAATAATAGAAACCAATCGCCATAGAAATGGTAATTTAACAATTCATGTAAACTGCAATGAAAGCCAGCCGCTTTAAAAATTATAGAACCCGGCCCCCTTAGGAATGTAAACACAATAGAAGACATAATCTATAGAAATTATAATTAGCTACCCGTATATAGTGTTTAGGAACGGTATATTCTTCATTAAACATACCTGTCTGATGATCGCGTAAGCGTGAAACACAGTGTTACAGAAAGTTATGTGTGTTTGATTCGTCTTCCTATATGTATACACGCTCTGCAATTCTATTGCATCGAGCACTCTGCCGCAAGGATTGACTTCTCAAGAATTATATATATATATATATACAGTCGTTGCCGTTAACGTTGTCCTAGACATATCCACATATGGATTTATAGCCTTTGTTCAGTTCGCACCTTTTACATAAAGAACGGTAATTAGCCGTGAACGCGCCCTTTGTATTTGGTAACAAAGAGCAACGGTGGTCTAATGGTTAACGCTCTTGCTTTCGATGTTTTCGAAATCTCGGGGGGGAAATGAGGTCGCTCGCTCAGTCTGCCTAAGTTCAGAAAATCAGTACTAATGAAATTCACTTGCTAAAATCGCTTCCTACTTCTAAACAAAGATATAATACTTTGAATCAGTGGGTATCTAGTATTTTCAAAACTGATTCTGGTATATACATGTAAGCCCGGCACAGTGTAAAAAAATACCCTTATTGAAATCCACAACCATCAACAGAATTGCTACACCGTTCTAAACGAAAATAGCGTAATTTGGGCGTACTCAGCCAGTGCTGGTATAATTAACTACTTCGAAAGTCTGGGAAAAATTGAGCCGGACCGTTTCAGGATGACAGTATTATTTTAGCTACAGCGCCGTTCTTATCCAATGTCAAAAATAAATTGCAAAAAGAAACACACATGTAAACAGAACAAAAAAAACAAGGGGGGAAAAACAAGAAAAAAGAAAGAATAAAAGATACGATGCCGATACTGAGACTTGAACTCGGGGCTTCCAACTGGAAAGCAAGAGCGTTAACCATTAGACCACCGTGGCTCTTTCTTACCAAATACAAAGGGCGCGTTCACGGCTGATTACCGTTCTTTATGTAAAAGGTGCGAACTGAACAAAGGCTATAAATCCATATGTGCATATGTCTAGGACAACATTAACGGCAACGACTGTATATATATATATATATATATATATATATACAGCCGTTTGCAAAAATTCTGACCCCCCTCACCATATATAAATATATATAAAAAATGTATCAAACATTATGGGATACCTCTTCCTATATTTTTTTCTGAAGCCCTTGATGATAGGCAACTTGAAAAAAATATCAGCAATGACATCCCATAATGTTAGATATATGTTTGATATATATTTATATATGGTAAGGGGTCAGAATTTTTGCAAACGGCTGTATATACATGTATATATATATATATATATATATACAGTCAATGCCAAAAAGGTTGTCCAGCAGAACATAATATAATACTATAATATCCATTGTTTTGGCCTATTGTCTTGGTCAAGACAATAGGCCAAAACAATGGATATTATAGTATTATATTATGTTCTGCTGGACAACCTTTTTGGCATTGACTGTATATATATATATATATTTGCAAAAACAAGACTAAATAAAATTAGGCTGTGTAGTATGATCTGTATGTTTAACACAACCTACATGTAGTACAACATATATAAGCTTAGCTTGGCTCACCAGAAACCATTGTAGCACATTTTGTACCAGTCCACTGCTTATGTACCGATGAAATCGAAACTTGAATGTGTCATTATCCTTGAAATATCAAATCAGTTAGCAGGGGAAGGATGCTGTCCGAAAGTCTGAGCAAACTGGGTCTCATCTCCTAGTCAAAGATGAAGTGTTGGTTTAAGTATCTTTCGAAATATAAAAAATTATAATAAATTTATAAACAATAGCAAAAGGCTGACAAACTGCACGCTCCTATTAATTTAGGGAGTGTTCATTATTTATGGAATTTTTTTTTTTGGGGGGAGGGGGTTGGTTAAATCATTGGGGGAGGCAAAAAAAGTTTTAAGTGCTTTTGTAGGGGGGTCATCAAAGATTTTACCTTCTCCTTGAGGGGGGGGGGGGGGGGGGGGAGGTCATCAAAGTTTTGACGTACCTATCATGTAAAATGTAATGAAATTGTTGTTGTAATGCGAAGCCAATGTTTAGTCTCCAGAACACAGGAAACCAGTGTTTTAGAGCAGTAAAATCTCAAAAATTTAGGCTTTGGCCCTCGCAGTATTTAAACACAGTCTGCTTTGTGTTCTTCATACGCAGGATGGTATTCTCTAAGCTCAATCCATGATCAAAGGCACATCCCCATTGGGACAGATAATGCATTGCTGTTCAGGAGATTAGTTATGCCAATGCTGAGCTCTTTCATTTATTTATTTGAGACTTAGGAACAATGCAATATGATGCACTAGAATGCAATTATCAGTACAATTTCAAGTACCCATCCGGGAAGGAGGGTGAGGTAGAGATTTCCAGAAGAATACATGTATATATATTTATATATATGTTTTCTACTAAAAAAAAGGTATTGTATCATGGGAAATACCATAAATCTAGAAACATTAATAGTAAATTTAATAGATTACATGTATATACAGTTTCCATTCTTTCTTTCACGTCCATCTTTTTGTTGGGGGGGGGGGGGGGGGGGATCAATAAAGTTTTGAGCAATCAGTTATAGGGGGCCGGGGTCATCTAAGTTTGAATTCATTCATAGGGGGGTCACAAAAGTTTTAACAAGAGAAGCCGATGAAATGCCGACCCCCCCCCCCCCCAAGCCATAAATACTGAACACTCCCTTAGTACCACTTCAAGCAGTACTACTTGTACACCGTACTAATTGCAAGCTTCGACTCAATATTTTGAGCCTTGATTTATGCAAGTAAAACTGAGGGCGAAGGATAAAACTAAACTCACCTTTTAAAAGCTGGCAAAAGTATTCAACTCTCATTCATAGCGCCGTTTCGTGGAGCTGGAGCTGGAGAGTGTCGCTTTTTTTCCTTTGAATTGCTCTGTGGCGCTTTTCACACAATTGTTGATAAACTGTAGAAGGTAATTCATCCCCGTGAGGGAACAACTTGCTTTTTAATACCCGAACAAAACGCTCTTCACCGATCGAACCGATTCAAACAGCTCTCTCAGAGATGTTCGCTCGACGGCAGCTTGTGCGAAATGAGCCGATTTTGTGAAATGGACGAACGTGCTTTGCGATCGTAGCGCCAACATCACCTGCACCAAAGGAGCAGTTCATCGAGGGCCTTGTTGAGCATCACTGTAACCTTATCCACGGATTATCCAACGCAGTAAATTGGAGTATCGTCTGCATACATGTACACCGTTCCAGCGGTGATTGCCTTAGGTAGGTCACTCGTATACCAGGTTAAAAGTGTTGGCCCGAGTACTGAACCTGTAGAATGCCATATGTTACTTTAGCATTATCGGACGACACACCATTGCCTATAGTATGCTGTTTCTCTCCGTTAAGTAATCTCTAAGCCATGCCAATAAGTTCCCTCTGATCCCAGAATTATGCTGTAACTTGTGAATGAGGGTCGGGTGTGCATGCACGCGAAAAACTATCGAACGCTTTCTGGAAGTCAATAAATACCACGCCCACAACCAGTTTGGAATTAAACCCTCCCGATTGTGCACTTGATTGTGCTTATCGCCCTTCCGATTGTGCATTTGATTGTTTTGAATTCACATTCACGGCAAACCTAACTACACCCAAACTCTCCTACTTGGAAAACCCATACTTGTTCTCGGTGACCTTAATTGCAACATGCTTAAACCCGGCCCTGATAGTAAAGAACTTAAATATCTCATTTCAGAACTGAACTAGCCTGCGTACAGCATTCCCTACTTGAGGGAGAACGGCAATTTCACCGTTTTCGTTTCTCCCCATGTAGGGTCTGCGACTCAGAGCCCAAAACCGTGTCCGTGACGTCACTTCCAAATTTTTGGTAATTAGCTATTTATGCATAACGAAGTCAAAACAAGATGGCGATTGAAATGAGAAGTTCGTCGCAGAGGAAATTTCTCTCAAATCTGGAATCCCATCTCTCAAATGTGAACAGCTTAATGTTTTATGTAACTTTATTCGTGGGAAAGATGTGTTCGTGAGCCTTCCAACAGGCTCAGGAAAGTCACTGATATTTTCAACTGGCGGCCCCTTCGAACCAACTCGCGGCCAGGTTCGGGCTTTTGGAAGAAAAATGCATTTGTCATCAGTTGAAGTTACTCCGCTTGTTGCCCTCATGAAGGATCAAGTGAAGTGCTTACATAGTCATGGATTTAAGGTGAATATTTGAGCAGGGATTTTAATTGTCTGAACGGAGATTTTAACCGATTCCTTCATTCAGCTCCAACGGTACGAACAAAACTGTCAAAACTCCAAAAGCCAAAAAAATGAAAAGCAGTCTAAAACTTGAATATTGATTAATAAATGTAATTTATAGTTAAGCTCGGTACGAACCACTATATTCTTGGCAGGGAGAGAGGGTGAGAAACATAGCAGAATTAAACAAATGCTTCATTACTTCGATCCCTGTTGTACTCCTATGTGAAAACATTTTTTTCCCAACCCCCAAACAACATTGTTAATCAAGACCTCCGTGTAATTTTTTTGGCAATAATATAAAGAACACTGATATGTGCAATATTTTCCTTTTCCTGCACACAGTTTGTTGGTCATTGTTGCACATTTACTTTTATTCCCACATGTGTGCTAGGGTTGTCAGTTTATATGAAAATCACTGAAAATAAATTTGTTCCAGCCCGGCTGTGGCCCTCACCCAATGATGGTTTGTTGTCTTACTCAATTTATATTTAAGATTGATGTTGCAGTCTCATACTTCACTTTCAAATTCATACCATATTCCAGACTAAAAGGCAAAATGAGTAACCCCAATTTCAGACTAAAACAGCTCGAAAACCATACCCTCTGGCCTGGGCAGAACATAGAATGGCAGTTAGTTATATTTTTAAAGGACTTGTTTATTTCTCCTGAGGTTGTTATAAAACTAGAACAAGGAAAAGAACTGTCACAAGTTCATATAATTTGCACCTGGTCAATATCATGGCAAATTACATGGTTCACTGCACATGGTCAATATCACAGCAAATGACATGGTTCATTGAGTTTACAAGTCGTTCTGTTTTGGAATTTTCTGTTACTGTTAGAAACTAGCTAATTGAAAGAAAGGCCATTCCTTTGGCAAATATTAGTATGAGCCTTGCCTTCTCAGGCCATAGTTAGATGAAGGTTAGGCACATATTAATATTACAATTTCTTGCCGATTTATCAACTCCGTTCTTGGTTTGTAACATTTTCTATTGTTACCTCTTGCAGATTTCACCGTTCGGCTTACCGGTTCTTCAGCACATCGCGGCGCGGGACGAGTAGAAGTGAATGTCAAAGGCAGATGGGGAACGGTGTGCGATGATTCATGGGATATTACTGACGCCAATGTCGTGTGCAAGCAGCTTGGTTACCGTCGAGCGGCGGTGGCTATGTGTTGTAGCTTCTTTGGTCATAGCAAGGTGTCAAACACTCCTACCTGGTTAAGTAAAGTCAACTGTACAGGCCATGAGGTATCACTGTCTCAGTGCGGTCATAATGGCATTAGAGAACACTCGTGTTTAAGAGATGCGTCGGTTGTGTGTTTATCGTCGAACAACCCTACCTCAGGTAATTCATTAGGGGTGGCGAATGGTAAATACGAGACTTTCCCGAACTCATTTATAGAATCAGAGATATCGAGATTTCAAGATCCAAAAATCCGAAAACTAGAGAATTTTAGATTCCGATATTTCTAGACTATTTTCAAGCACCATTAGCAACCCCTCTCATCAGTTGACTGGCTGTCAGCCACTTAACGATTTTCATTATAAAAAGCTGTTGGAACTGGAAAAGTCCTCAATTTAAAAAAAATACAATCCTTCGCAAGGACTTGGGGATTTGACAGTTTTCCATGACCAATATATACTATACAAAGATGTAATCGAAATAAATAAGTTCTGATATTTTATGTATCTATGTTTCGTGTGTCCATGAAGAGAAGTTCGAAAAAATAACCGATTCTCCGCTGATCAATCTAGCTTGTGTGGCGGCTCAATTCAGTGCAAATTTCCGATATCGTACGTCACACGTACCAAGGAAAACGATCACACCTCCAGCAAAACGATGGTCCGTAATTACTCGGGCTGCCTGTGGCAGGCACGAGTCTAAATCTGAAGGCCGTATTTGTTTTTGTTTCATGCAGCAAAATTTCTGCGCATGCGTTAAATTATGCATTAATTGTATGCGCGCACTCGTGGCACTAATATATTTCTCTCCAGTGCAATTATGCGGACGCTTATAGCGAAATATAGCGATTTACTAGCAAATATATATACTGTGGTTGGGCAGTTATGGGTTACTATCCTTTATCGAAGTCTGAAGACATCTGAACTCCTGAACTGTGAGAGCAACACTGTCGCTCGCCAACACGAAGCCAGAAATACCCCGGAGAAATACACACTCAGCACAGTATAATTTATGATGAGCGAAGCAATATTCAACTCTCAAGGTAAACAACAAGAAACCTCTCACGGCCGAGGTTTTGGTTCGAGAAATTAAAGGCTTCCAACAATTCCCTTTATAGTTCTGTAATATAATGAGCAGACTGAAGTTTTGGGAATGAGGGTAAAGCTTTTAATTAGAGATCCAACAGGCATTTCAATTAATAATCTTTAATCCAACAAATACCAATATGGGCTCGTAATGATTCATCATGTATAGCAAGAACAGTAGATAAAGTTACACAGAGGCACACAAATTGACATAGCTCCATCACAGGATGGACAGGATACAACTTATAATATGGTACAAATATAAACATACATGTATTAGTACTCGGAACCTGCAGTATAACAGAACAGCAGACTCAATTGTTTACGTGTGTTGCATGAATAAGTAGTGTTTAAATTTAAAGGTCAACTTCTTTAATTTACATACGAGAAAAACAAAAAAATTAAATTACATATATACTAGGGGAGCAGAGAATGGAAGTCACCGCGCTACCGGCCACTCCCAAAGACTGCTAAATTCAGCTAATAATTCTTCCCTTTGGTTATTACTAAGAGGATTTCAAATGAAAGTGTATTTCATCTTCAATCTCATGTGGCCCGAGTGAAAGCCCAGATGGGCTCTTGTTACGTTGGCAAAACCAATTTATACTCTGTAACTGAGGTAACAAATTACAAGATCTGTACATAGCAGAGGTTGCGAGGAAGGTTTTCGGATGTTATTTTCTCCGACGCCGAGCTCAATAAACTTGAATTATTATCTAAGGCTCTTCATATAGAGATTGATTCCCAGAGCTAAAGTTACTTTAATGTTCAGTTACCCTTTAACGATCAGTTTTTTAGCTTCCTTTATCTGTTTCAGAGATCAAAGTTCGTCTTATCAACAATCAAACACAGGCAGCCCATGCTGGTCGAGTAGAGGTCCGTTATTATGGGGTCTGGGGCAGAATATGTCCGCTTCCTGGCTGGGATAAGAACGATGCTGATGTTGTATGCCGCCAACTGGGCTACCCGTCTGCTCTTATCAGTGTTACGACTAAAATATTTGGCAAGAGAGTACCTTACTGGGCATACACCTGGATTACAGGACTCAGCTGTAATGGGTCCGAAAAGGGGCTGGAGGACTGTACAAGCAATAGATGGGGAGGAGAGTTTTGTGGTAAAACCCGGAAAGAGGCGGCCGTTGTATGTAAATCAGGAAATAACACACAAGGTGAGTAATATATATGATGTCATTGGACATGATAGGTCACATGAAAAGAGAACGTTTAGAAAGGAAAGAAAAGGTTTTGACAGAAAACTAGGCTCGAAATATTTATGACATCCTTACACTTTTAATTGGCTTCACAGACATTAAAAATGAAAATATGTGAAGTCGTTTTACAGACGGAATTACTGCTTATAATGATAAAAGTGATATCCTTGATGTATATTGTGGTTTGCATCGGCGTCATCACCCTCGATGGTTTGCATTTATAAAATTAAATAAAACTTTCTCGTCCTTGTAGAGGTAGAAAAATACTTTCAGAACCTAAATTTTGGAACATTAGAGTATTTCGTAAGACCGAGCTAAGTATGACAAAGGTATGCGGTCGACATCTTGGTGTCTTTTTTTAACTCGTGGACACGAGTTATTGGAGAGGGTCAGTAGCTAATTTATTCATCGTTTTATGGTGTGTAGATCGGGGACTCTCCGTTGGCTGTCCGAATAGTGTTCGATAGTCCGAAGATACATTTACAGATGTTTATGGTACGCGTCCAAGAATTGCCCTTAACCAAAACGAGTAGGAGACTTGGTACTAGCTTGTCGCGTAGGGCCTGGACAACGCGTTTGGGTAGACAGGACTTGTCTGTCTGTCTCTTGTCAACATGGCGGCGAGTATACAGCAATACAGCAATTTACCGGCTTTGGCATGATTTCTCCTTAAACTCTTGGAACACATTCAAACACTCGTCGCCATGTTCAAAGACAACAGACAGACAGACAAGTCCTGTCTACCCAAACGCGTCGCCCAGGTCCCGCGCGACAAGCTTGTACCTAGTCTCCTACTCGTTTTGGTTAAGGGCAATTGAAAGATTTGGTCATGCAGGAGCACAGGCAGCCCAATCTCAAGATTTGTGTATTTATACGCTTACAAATATCGCTTGAATAGTTCATATTATAAATCCTTCCAAAACACGTATGTTAGACAAATAAATACACGACTTCATCCTACAGTGTTTCAGTTGTGGTTATTCATACCTCTGAGCTCTTCTAGGGTCGTTTCCGCTGTTTTTTTCGAACCTCTTTCCCTCACCTCCTAATAATAGAACAAGGCTGGAAACAACAGACAAATATACGATGCATAACCTGTAATCTTTGCCACGAAAATCACACTTCGCTCACTTCAAATAACTCCAAACTACGGCAGGCCATAGAATGACAAATGAACTCATCCCTACCCCAATTTTAAGATCCAGCGATACCACAGTCTGGAGAAATCAAACAATTTGTCGCCCATTTTCGAGTCCTTCGAGGTTGGCAGCCAACGAAGTTGGACGGCGGAAGTGCAACCGTCAAAATTGCCTCGGTCTGGCGAAGCTATTAGCTGGATAACCGACAAATATACGATGCATAACCTGTAATCTTTGCCATAAAAATCACACTTCACTCACTCCAAATAACTCAAAACTACGGTAGGACATAGAATGATAAATCAACTCATCCCAACCCGAATTTTAAGATCCAGCGATAGCACAGTTTGAAGAAATCAAACATTTTGTCGCCCATTTCCAAGTCCTTCGTCAGACCGAGGTTGTCTCCTAACCGGAAGGACTTGGAAATGGGCGACAAAATGTTCGATTTCTTCAGACTGTGCTATCGCTGAATCTTAAAATTCGGGTTGGGATGAGTTCATTTATCATTCTATGTCCTACCGTAGTTTTGAGTTATTTGGAGTGAGCGAAGTGTGATTTTTGTGGCAAAGATTACAGGTTATGCATCGTATATTTGTCGGTTATCCAGCTAATAGCTTCGCCAGACCGAGGCAATTTTGACGGTTGCACTTCCGCCGTCCAACTTCGTTGGCTGCCAACCTCGAAGGACTCGAAAATGGGCGACAAATTGTTTGATTTATCCAGACTATGGTATCGCTGGCCCTTAAAATTGGGGTAGGGATGAGTTCATTTGTCATTCTATGGCCTGCCGTAGTTTGGAGTTATTTGGAGTGAGCGAAGTGTGATTTTCGTAGCAAAGATTACAGGTTATGCATCGTCTATTTGTCGGTTGTTTCCAGCCTTTTCATTATATTAGGAGGTGAGGGAAAGAGGTTCGAAAAAAACAGCGGAAACGACCCTAGAAGAGCTCAGAGGTATGAATAACCACAACTGAAACATTGTAGGGTGAAGTCGTGTATTTATTTGTCTAACATACGTGTTTTGGAAGGATTTATAATATGAACTATTCAAGCGATATTTGTAAGCGTATAAATACACAAATCTTGAGATTGGGCTGCCTGTGGCAGGAGAAGATGTATTGACGGTGCCTTCCTAATGCCAGACACTCCAAATCTGGACAGACATGGTAGTGGGTTCCAACAAATCACTTAGTAGTGATGACGTAACGACGACATCATTGGTCACGTGATTTTAAGCAAATGCCCATATCTCCCTCATTTCTAATGCCAGACAGTTCAACCTTGGACAGGCATGGTGTTGGGTCCTCACATACCACTTAGTGGTGATCACGTAACGATAACGTCATGGGTCACGCGATTTTTAGTATATACCAAAATAGCTCACTGACCATCCACGAGTTGCCCTTAGGGGCCCTATGTTTTACAAATAAACCTGAATTTCGATTCTCATCAAAATCATTGGGTTTCACTTTGGATGCAACTTTTACGGATTCGTCAAGTTTAAAAATGAAATTGGCACAAGTACTTGGATTTTACATAACTTAGGGAATACGCTAAGCCGAGATTTCATAAAATTCAAACTCCGTAACTTGAAACAAAACATCCCAATGTTTCAAGAAAACTTTGTATGTTGACCTTATATGTAAAATGAACACCTTTTTAGATCTTTAGAATTTTGATGATGTCATATGAAAACCAGCAATACGTTTTGTCTGATATTGAGAACGTAAAATTATTCATTGTGGTTTAGACAATATATATATACATATATATATTAAGACGGCACTTTCTTCGAATTCTGAGTTATTGTAGACTTTTTTGTTCATTTTAGATGGCGCACTTCGTCTCATAGGTGCACATGCCCCTATTGCTGGCCGCGTCGAAATCTCCTTCGCAGGAATTTGGGGCATAGTGTATTACTTTAATGGTTGGGACATCCGAGCAGGTCACGTGGTCTGCAGGCAGCTTGGTTACCCTGCAGCCATAGGGGTGTACTGGTCGTCTAATTATACTGATCAACTCAGATGGGTGTCACACATACAGTGCAGAGGAAATGAGAGCAGGATTTTGGAGTGTCATTTAACAGGAAGTGGATTACCTAACGGCTATTTTGCGAGTGTTGAATGTTTAAGGTCAGATTACAACGGAACGGGTTAGTAAAATAAAACTAAATCTACTACATATTAATTAAAGTGAAATACGTTGAGAAAATGTAACATGAGCATCACCAGCAAAATTTACCTCAGTTCTTTGGGTTTATGTAATGTTCTTTATCAAAAAGACATGAAATAAATTCGAAGCCCAACTGCTTGACCTGGGCTCCTTGTTACATATTCTGAAATGACCAGGCCTGTTGTTTTGTTGTTTTGATTATATAATCAGTTCAAATCGCCGCTATTGCTCCATTTTTTAGAAGGTATCCAGGTACTTTTCAGGGACGGATCCAGGAAATGCAGAAAGGGGGACCGTAAAAGTGCGGCGTATATAGGCGCGATTGGTTAGGGTGGGGGTGCGGAGTTCAGCCAACCCCTCCCCATCGCCCCCCCCCCCCCCCCCACCCCCCTACCCCCAACAACATCCGCCCCTGCTTTTCTGTTTTGCTCCGGTCAGGAATCCACTGAAATCGAAGGCGCGCGCTCTGATTGGCTGGTGACCCAGTCCAGTTTTTTTCTCATCCGGACCTGCTAATTCTAAAGTTTTCAAAAATCAGTTTTTGACGCGATTCTTATTACGTAAACGTATCCTAGAATTGAAAGCCTTTCAACAAAGGAAAAACTGCAGAAAATTACCACTGATTTGAGTGAACCAAAGATCGCACGCTCAAGATATTGACAAATGTATCGCGAGTGCGCGACTGAATTAACGAAAGCAAGTACAATAAATTGTATTGATAAGGAAAAAATAAAAACGTTATTTACCGTATGGAGAAAAACTTTTCCCTCGGTCTTGAATACGACCCTCGTTCTACGGCCGTTTTCAAGACCTCTGGTAAAGTTTTCCTCCATAACATATATAAATAACATATATATTATGTATTCAATATCTTTTCATGTAATATTCAAATCCACTTTAGATCTACATGAACCTGTTCGACTGGCTGGAGCTGGAGTAGATTACGCTGGCCGAGTGGAGATCTTGTACAAAGGGATCTGGGGCACAGTATGTCGTAACTTCTGGTCATTTTCAAATGCCAGAGTATTGTGTCGTCAGCTCGGTCTAGGCCCTCCACTGACATCCCAGTGTCGATTTGGTCAGGGGACTGGGAAGATATGGATGGACGGTGTCATATGCAAAGGACACGAATCTTCTTTTTCAATGTGTCTCCACAGGGGGTGGGGACAGATAGAATGTAAAAACGGTCTTATTGCTTCCGTTGTTTGCAGTCCGGGGAATTTAACTACATCAGGTATGTACACCGGCTAAATAATATTGATCATAATTAATGAATATTAATATATGATAACTGAACTAGCCAAATTTGGAGATGCGATCTGTACCGGTAGTACATTTCATTCACGGCTTATTCTTTTATCAATAACAATAAATCAGTTGTCTATTTTTTTTCGAGTAACAAACTGGTTTACTTGTCTTTGTTAGGCATTACCGTCAGACTTAATGGCTCGTCTTATTCGAATGCCGGCCGAGTGGAGATCCGATACGCTGGAATCTGGGGAAGAGTCTGTGGAACTAAATGGGACATGAAAGATGCAAACACGACTTGTAGACAGCTTGGGTTCCAAAAGGCCGTGCACATTTCAAACGGACTGTATTCAGGTGGGAGGGACACGTGGTGGTTACACGATCCTGGTTGTCTTGGGACGGAGAACAAGTTGGCTAATTGCAGTCATCCTGGCCGGGATGGGCATTCAACACGCTGCAAGATCTACGATACTGGTGTCATCTGTAGCAACAGCAGTAAAATAACACGTAAGTAATTAAGCTGCCAATTAATCAAGGATAATTACACAAATTGAAATTCGAAATGCGAAATTTGAACTCCATTCCATAAGTGGAGGCCAGCTCTTCCACAAACAACGAGTAGCCTGTTGTGGATGGTTGATTCATTGAGATCAACACTGAAACATTGACCATGCCTGGAGTACTTCAGCCTGTAAATAACCCATTGCATTGTGCAGAAATTGTCTCCCGACACAACAGCCTGGTATTCTGAGGTACAAACAATCACTCATGATTGTAAACTGCACGGCAGCACATTGCGCCACAATAGCAGTCCATATCACAAAAATAACCTTGTGAAGTGCATTTGGAGTTGGATATATTCATATAGAATTTTCGTTATATAAATGAATACCTTTTGCACAGATGACGAAAGCGCTTTACTGTGCGTTTCTTTCTGTAAAAAAAATAGGTCTGCATTTGGAATACATTCTGTGTATTCTGCTCCTGAAAGCAGAATAACCACAATATTCTTATTCCGGAATAAGAATATTCCGGAATCAGCCAAACAAACGCGCCCTCAATACTTTTTGAGTTTCAGTCCCTGAAAAGGTTTATATATCAGGCAAAATCAATGCCAAGATGCTAGCATTATTCTTAATGCTTTTGCAAGGTAAAAGCCTACAAAAATACAATACAGTCGAACCTCCCGTAAGCGGACACCCTTGGGACCAAGTGTAGCTGTCCGGGAGGTGTCCGGGAGGTGTCCGCTTACATTCTTTAAACGGCTATACAGGTTCAATCTAAGGCTCATAGCTCAAATATGTTGTCTTTTTACTAAGCTGACCTCAGTTGATTTAGCTAGAATTCAAAGATAAATTAATTTTGGTTATGTTTGCTCATGCGGACCTAGAGATAGGTGTCCGCGCCGCTTACGAGAGGTGTCCGCTTACAGGAGGTGGCAAATGTCATGTTTGTTAGAGAAATGGTCGGGATCGCGAAATTATGTCCGCTGTGTAAATAACAAGTGCTACAATTTGCATGATTTTAAAGAAATGAGAAATTAACATTCACATTTTAGCACAATCAAAACATTGTTTTGAGAACCAAACACTCAAAACCAAACAACCAAATCACAAAACTACACACAACATTTTATTTAAATTTGAGGTGGACACTAGAGAGCAGTCATTATTCGCTCTGTTGGGTGCACGTTACGCCATCGCTGCCAGGTTGATGGACGTTTAACAAAAGATCCTCGTAGCTTCTCTTCTTAGTTAGGTCATCTCCGGAGGAGGGGGGGGGGGGGCAGAAAAGGTTACCCTTTCATATACCTTCCATAAAAAAATGGCACCCCTTTCACGTACCCAAAGTAGAAACACTGCATCCCTTTTCTATACGCTTCCAGGAATTATCAATCCTGATACATGTTGTAATGACAAAGCAAAGATAAAAATACGTTTTGGCTAATAATCGAGCGACTTTTACTAAACGTTTCACTTGAGTAACCCTTTAAATACTTGGATGAATCAGGCCCTTTTAAATACCTAAATGACAGATTTCCTACCCTTTTCTATACTTCAACTCGTGAAATCCCTACCTTTTATATACCTCCAGCCTGAAAACGTACCCCTTTCGGACGAAGCCTCCACGTATAGTCTATTATAGGGAGTAACCCCTCCCCCCCGAGAGTTCATCCAACATGGCCTTCGTGTCTGTGTTATTTGAATCTCTTGGGATTGATTGTACACCAGCAATATAGCTAGAATTTATTCCAAACAGAACAACTCACTACAGCCACAGTTGAATGAAATATAAATGGTTTCGTGAAGATCATTGGCCTCATGATGGGCATCACGTTTCACGCCACCAGAATTCCTCATTGGGTTATACTTCCAGTTTGCTAGTCCTAGCAATTATATTTCCAATATATCAGTTCTTGAGCTTAGAATGGGGTAAGCAAATCCAAACATCATTTTCTTAAATTTTCCCTAAGTCAAACACTGCTTTCGCGATTTCACACCATAATCTCAGCAACACTTGTGGAGCATGAATTCGTAGCCCGAATAGCAGAGAAAAACATCGCTGTGCTCATTGCTGCACGGATCATCTTGGATATGAGCGATCATTAGGTCTGAGTACCAAAACCAGTCTAGAAAGCTTCACTACATACGTCACGGCCTTGTACTCACGAACCGAGTAGAAGGGCTTGACGACTGTGTTTTCTTGCCATCGACAGCCGTTCGGTCGCCAATCAGTTCCGCAATTGCTGGCTTTCTCTTGACGTCATAGCCGCCATGTTGGTGCCCTTAAACAATAGATTTCTCGTTAGCTTCTTTTGTTGGGGCACCAACATGGCCGCCATGCCCTTTGTCATTTGAATCTCTGGGGATTGAGTGAAAACAGGCAATAGGCTAAAATGGTCGCCTGAAATGCAGTGTTGTTGTTATAAAATCGTCTGTTGCAACCAAGATGTACTTTCATCGTTTAAGTCGCAAGTGCAACCCAAAAGCTCTTTCCAGCCTATACATATGTTATTCATCTATTGAAGACCGTTTGCTTAAAGCGGACTTACACAGATAGAAAATTAAACGATAAAAGGATAACCCATGCCAGCCAAAACGTGCCAGCCAAAACGTGCCAGCCAAAACGTGCCAGCCAAAACGTGTCACCCGCGCACGTGCTAGCCTGATTTTCAGACGGTACGAGGTCGTCCGGTCACTTCCACCCCCTCCCCGTCTGATGGACTTCACAGACTTTCATGTTCCTGACGTCATTAACCTTTGTTTTTACAATAAGCCAATACGAACACGCGTAAGAATTGGAGCGTATTGTGTAGAACAGTCGTGCGATAGCGGCTTTTACTAGTTGGATCTATCAGCTTTCATGCACTGGAAAAAACATTCTACAGCTTCGAACTTCTGTAGATTTCTCAGAATGGTATCCTGTTTGAGCTGTTGTGGTTATTTGGAGAGCAGGAACTTTTTATACGAAAGTTTGCGTGCAGTATTTGCAGGACGAGAATGCATACAAGAAATACCAGCATCAATTCCATGCCGTAAAGTTTATTACTGTGATCTTAGAACTTTTACGCTTTTACTTTTCTGTTTAAAACGTTTTGAAGCTTGATATGTATGCCGATTAGTCCCACAAGACCCTAAAGGTGTCCTAGTGTAGTTTTTTGGGTACCAGAGATTGTTTGTGCAAAGTTTAGATGCCATTGCCGTACATAAACTTACGGAAGTGTGTTCATAATTCTGAAAACAAAAATATTCACTTAAGTGCCATGAAACTTTTTCCATAACATACTCAGTATGTGAGTTCACTCCTGCAGAAAAATCATAACATTCCTTGAAAGATTTGGGCTTCTAAAATCCAAAAACTTAGGAGAATGTTTCAGATCTATTAAATGCATGAGATTTATAAGCGGAGGAAGATTAGTGATTTACCAAAGCCCGTACGTAGATTCTGAAACACATCGTTTCGATGAATGAACGATTCCAATAATGCTTTCTTCTGCTCTGAATACAGCTTCGAAATTCTGAAAACTTTTCAACTTCGGTCGACACACTGCTCAGTCAAGTTCTTCCCTAACGTCCTTAAATTCCTTAAATTCCAGACTTTGCCAAAAGTGTAAAGTTCGCTCTGATTGGTTGAAATTATGACGTCAGGAACATGAAAGTCTATGAAGTCCATCAGACGGGGAGGGGGAGGAAGTGAGCGGACGACCTCGTACCGTCTGAACATCAGGCTACGCACGTGCCCGCTCACCCAATCTCCCGCGAACTCGCTTGTCTGATCTCGCGTGAAGAATGTCGTTGATTCGAATAGGCCCTATGCAGCTAACAAATCACGTGGTTATACTGGAGAGCAAAAAATATCTGACTACATTTATTCAAAGGCCTTGTACGCGATCGGTAGTGTTATTAGCAAAACCTGTTTGTAAATGCTATTTCCACCTCTAATCGATTGTCGATCTTTTAGCTTTCTAAAACTGCGCTTTAAAATTTAAATATGGCTTGCTCTCCAGCATCCATGACAACGCCTTTCCCATGGGGATCACGAGCTCAATTCATTCGTTAATGAAGTATTATATCAGCACGTGACTGTATTATATCAGCACGTGACTGTATTATATCAGCACGTGACTGTATTATATCAGCACGTGACTGTATTATATCAGCACGTGACTGTATTATATCAGCACGTGACTGTATTATATCAGCACGTGACTGTATTATATCAGCCCGTGACTGTAGTATATCAGCACGTGACTGTAGTATATCAGCACGTGACTGTATTATATCAGCCCGTGACCGTATTATATCAGCCCGTGACCGTATTATATCAGCACGTGACTGTATTATATCAGCACGTGACTGTATTATATCAGCACGTGACTGTATTATATCATCACGTGACTGTATTATATCAGCACGTGACTGTATTATATCAGCACGTGACTGTATTATATCAGCACGTGACTGTTAGCTGCAAAAGGCCTTTTCTGGTTGCGCCTAATCTTTTTTCTTCTTATCTTTTTCAAATGTTTTGCACAAACATTTCAACATAATATAATTAACAATTATTCCCCGAAGTGGAGGTGACTATACTAGTCACTGAGAGGAATAATAGTTTTACTATATACCATACAAGTGAAAAAGCCAGCCTCCAGTTATAGTTGAAAAAGTTAAAAAATCCATCAACAAGTGAATTATTCTTGTTAATAAAAATCGTTATCGTTATCTTTCAATTTCGGCCATCTAAGGGAAGAGGTAAAAAAAATGGTACTCTGGCGGGACCCAATTTTGATGGAAGGGAGGTTGTACCCACCACCTATTTTGGCAAAATCTAGATTTTTTTTACCACAAATATCTTCTTGAATAAAATACTTATTGAAGAAGTAACTACATTTCTAGTTTCTACAGGCAGAGAAGAACGTGTGTCTGCATTAAAATCAGGTATCCCTATTTTACAACGCGAGAAAATCACCCTCGAAAAAAGGGGTAGGGGGTATTACCCGCCACCCACCACCTCCCCTGACAAAATTGGGTCCCATTCGAAATCCATTGTTTTGACCTGTTCGCTAAGATTAAAGAAGGCTACTTGGAGCTCCGCTGACTAGTTTCAGGATCATGCGCAGTTGTACGCGTCCTTTGTTTGTTTGGCGGGCAGGTAGATGGTAAATAATAGGTAGCCCGCCAGTTGAAACAAAACACATGAATATTGTGCACGATGTTGAAAGTAGCTTACAGGCTTGACTATATATACTTTATACACCAGGACATTGTTGGCTCGTCCCTCCAACGAGAGCGTATTTATCAGTGTTAAAGTGCTTATGAGCCCTAGCCAGAAATAGTTGGTTTGGGTGAAGTATAGCCTGCGTAGCAGGCGTGGTATATCGCGCGCGGCCATCGAAAACCGTCGCCATCTTGACCGAGCATAAATGGCGGCGCTCGCGAATCCACCAAAACGTCTGCTACGCAGGCTAGGTGAAGTATTGTTCGATCAATTTTGAGCGATTTACGGTCGTAATATTGCTTTAAAATGCGGTATTACGTCATTTACGTCAAATTATGCTAATGAGTTGAACATGAATTGAGTCATAACATTGAATGTTGTTTTTTTAGTTGTTTTTCAGGTGTCAGACAATTGATCCTTGCAATCTTATTGAAATATATTGTAATAAGTGGAGCTGACATAAAAACCGAGCAAAATAAACTAGAATTGGTTTGTGACTTAAATGACGTCATTGAAATTCGATTCCTTGATAAACGAAAATGGCAGACGTTAATAATTTGTTTTCCTTTGTCGGCCATTTTGTTTTCCATTTAGTTGACCTTTAAATCATTGATAACTTGCTAGGGCTCATATGCACTTGAAGCGGTGACAAATGTACACTTGTCAAGTAAAACACGAACAAGATGACTGTATCGTGGCATATCGGATTGATAAACCCAAAATCCACCCATGCCAACACCTCCCCCTCCCCCTAAAATTGGACAAGAAAAGCTCGCTGCACTTGTAATATATGATTACTTCTAGTTCTATATCGTAAAAGCCTCTCCTTGCAATTGACACATTTCAGAAATCTCTGTTCGCCTGAACGGTGGCCCTAATCCATTTTCTGGCCGCGTGGAAGCAATTATCTTTGGAGTCTGGGGCACAGTGAACACTGGTGGATGGGATATCAATGATGCACGCGTGGTTTGCCGCCAGCTCCGTTACAGAGGGGTCCGTTATATCTATGCATGGCAGCATTTGGGGAATGGCCCGATGTGGCTTTCTGATCTCCGTTGCCTTGGTAACGAGACGTTATTGATGGAGTGTCCCTACAGGGTGTTATCATCGCCATCTCGTTCCTGTACAACAGTAGCAGGCGTGGAATGCAGTAACTCAAGCCACGTGACAGGTATTAAAGACGCTGTGTTATGGTTTTGCACATGTCTGGAATCTATGCTCGACTGGTGGCTGTTAATTGGCTTCAAACAGTTAAAGTCCCCTCCCTTAATACTTGATTGAAAGGATACTTATGCAGTGTTTTCCTTGAGGACTAGATCTACGCACAGTCTATTAGTCATTTTTGCATATTTATTTTGATTTCATCCATTCCACACGTGTGCTAGGATAGTCAGTTTATATGAAAAATACTGAAAATAATTTTGTTCTGGCCTGGAACATAAAGGTGTGCCCCTCACCGTGACACAGCTCCTTTAACTTCAATTTCTTTAGGCGAAACGGGATGTAAAGTTTCGCGAGTTTTTTATACTTCACTGATGGTCTTAAAATAGTTAGATGCAATTCTAATGCTAGTTCTCATTCTCGGCTAAAATTCCCAGACGAGATCGATCGATGCATCGGTCTGAATAACAACTATTTACAGTTTGCTTAACTTTCGTAGGCTGCCAGAGAAGTTTGCGTCCAGTCGTGTAGAATTTGATTTGGCTTAAAGCAGTTGAAGATTTTAAGGACTATAACGCCTGTCATTTTTCTACAGGACTTGATATTCGTTTAGTTGGAGGCTCTTTGAACATTGGTCGACTAGAGATCAAGTACAATGGTAGTTGGGGCACAGTATGTGATGATCAATGGGGTTCGAAGGAAACCCTTGTAGTTTGTCATCAGCTTGGATTTATCGGCAGCGGACACCGATACTACACCCACAGTAGTGTGGGAGCTGAGCCCATTTGGATGGACGATGTCACATGTTCTGGAAAGGAATCGTTTTTATCCGAATGTGTCCACAAAAGTTGGGGCCTACATACTTGCTCGCATTACAATGATATTGGAGTCGCGTGTGAAGGGTTCGATACCGCTACCTCAGGTAATATAAATATCCTGGTGACACTCTAAAGCAGAGTAAAGGTAAATCAACCATATAATCAGCTTTATCGATAAAGGAAATTTGGGGGTTTAAAATGTATGGACTGCATTTTTTGCGGTATAAAATGGGTTTAAAATTGTTCATCCAAGAATTGTTTGGGCATGAAAATCGTTAGCAAGCTCGAAGCCCTTTCCTTCATATAAGAACATTATGGAGTATCCCCTGCGATTTGTAGACTGTCTACATACTCGATAGTAAGAGCAGAGCTCCTCGTCGGCCCACGAGAGTGGAGCACCATACATACTTAGCAACTGAGCGATCGAAAAAATTGCTACCACTCGCGTCCGTCCAACCGCCCTCAGCCCTTATCCCGCCGCCCTTATCCCTCAGCCCTTATTCCGCCGCCCGCCCCACCTACTCTTTGTAGCTGACTTTTTCTCCTAACGTAATTGCCGTTAATGTGGCGATAGCTCATCCGGCAGCGCCCAAAGTCGCGGGTTTGAGCCCTGGACCGAGGCATTTCTTCTTCTTTTTTTTTACCCAGGAAATTATTTTCTTTAGCTCTTTCCTCATTCTGGTATTTCTCTCTCTTATCAAAAAAAGAAATCCTAGCCACGATCAGATATAATATGGAGCTCCGCCCATTGGCTTGCCTATGTATACTAGATCATATTCAGAGGAAGTGATTCTCGACAGTTACAGCGACAATATCGCGGTATGCATACGAAAGTAATCGTAGCCGTACATCTTGAACTCGATTATTTCAGACTACAAGATGCGTCTCGTCGGAGGTCAGTCTTCTGATGCTGGCCGCATAGAAATACGTTTGCATGGAGTCTGGGGTACAGTGTGTGATGACTACTGGGAGTATAAGGATGCGCGCGTTGTTTGCCGGGAGCTAGGCTTCAAGGATGCTATCAGTGCTACACTTCGAGCGTCGTTTGGAGAGGGCTTGGGAGCGATCTGGTTGAATGCCGTAGATTGCCGTGGGACAGAGAAGTCAATCCTTAATTGCTCACACAGAGGATTGGCAATACACAGGTGTGATCATGGTGAAGATGCGGGGGTGCGCTGCATCACTTCAGGGGCTAAAAAACGTGAGTTGACCATCAAGCAAAACTTGAATAACGTAATGTTTGTATAAGAAGTATTTTTACCCAAGAATAATCTTGGTTTGAGCAGACCTATTATTGCAGCTGTTTTTATCCTTGAAAAACTCAAATAGATTAAAAAATGTATTCGAATAAATAACATTAGTATATACCACACCAGTGAATATTACTTTTCGCGCGCTCTGATTGGCTACTCAAACAGTGAATATGATTTCATATTCACCTCCGAGCGAAGCAGCGATCACTTCGCGCGAGTTTTTGTCCATTTGACAGAAAATAAAATAACTATTTGGTGCTGGCTATTCACCTGGAGTGTGCCATACTAAATCAATTATTCACCTCGGTGTCGGTGAATATCCACCACCATTCACCTCCACTTCGGTGAATAATTGTTAATTATTAGCGGGTCAAAGCACCATAGATATAGTTTGAGAGCAAACATTGGCTGACGTCCGGTTTCCCTGTCGTCCGAATCTCGACGCGTGACCGACGCGTGACGAGCGGCACTTTTGAAAGCAGGCGGCCCTGATCGAAGCCTTGGCCAGTAGCTAGTGGTCATTTCTTTTCCTTTTTTTCGGTTATCTTCTTTTTTCTCCTAAACGGTTAGCACTTATTACTCGGGCTGCCTGTGGCAGCGCCGAGTCTTAAAATGCAAGTGTTTTTTTTTTTTTTTTTAATCAGTGTCAGACGGCTTCTGCGCATGCGTTAAAGGTCACATTCGAACCAATCAGATTGCACTATGCTGGTCACGCAAACAAAGGTTAGATTGCCTCAGGCGCGCTCAGATAAGAAAATTCAAAGCTCAGACTAGGCGAGACAAGGAGATATCAATTTCAAATAGTCATTGTCAGAAATCTATTCCATCGTGGGCAATGATGCAATACAACCTAAATTTGGGTCAGGTCCATGTTTTACGACAGAATAACCAGAGTCTTTCTACTGGATTCGGAGAGCTCGAGACATTATACAAGTCTGCTAATATGGGGAAAACTGAAACAAAAAATGAACTTTGACGGCAGAAACCCTCATATTTGAGCCAAGCGGAATATTTACATGATCCGCTAAGATTTTTACAAATCTAATTAGTTAAGCAGATGTACGCAGTGTATGCCAACTGAAATGCTGTGCTCGTTTTGTGGTTACGGCTCAGTGGGGCGACTACACGAACAAGAAGCATGAACTGCCAGCAAAGAGAGAGGAATTGATCGGAGACGTTAAATTACGTTACTGTGAAGAGGATCAAAATTCAAGTTTTGTAGCTTGAGACTGTCTTCTGCCGTGACTAGTGAGAGAAATTGGAAAAGATCTAGCTGTTTCATTCAGACACTGGCAAATTTATTGAAAGCTACGGGCTTACTTTATGAGATTATTATTCATTGTGGAATGAAAGGAAACAGGTTAGCTGAAAGTTAAGTTCGAGGTAGGCTTCGACTTTCATTCCGATTCAGTGCATATGTGCACGAAGGTGTCAGTTACGTAAGTACTGTAAGTAAACTCTTTTTGATTTGAATAAATTTCCTCTCAGTTTGTCTGTTAATGTACTTTTCCTTCTAATTATCGCTTTATTTAACATCTGATTTAGAGTATGCGTACCTCAGAATAAATTATTTGAAAGGTCAACTGAATTCTTGTGTCGATAAGCGCAAATGTTTTTTTGTGAAACAGTCTGTGTATATGAGAAGCGGCTTAATAGAAGAGCTTTCTCATTTATAGGAATTACAATTTTTTTTCTTGCTATGAAATTTATGTTTCATTTCACATTTATTCATACAGTTTTAGCCGGACATTTCCCCGAGTTTTTGATCTATTTTCAATCAAATTCAAAGTCTGAATATGTCATTGTATTGCATTTATACACTTGAATTTGCCAGTATTCTGTTGTTCGAATCCTGCGTTATCATAGTCATGCCATAAAAGCGATTAATAGACCAGTCTGTTTTTTTGACGTTCTCACTGGCGAGTAAAGCACGACTTGATACTAAGAGGATTTCAAATGAAAGTGTTCTCATGTGGCCCGAGTGAAAGCCCAGATGGGCTCTTGTTTCCCTTTATTATACCAGTTATTTCTGTGTTTTTATCTTTGTTTTCTTTATGTAATTTATCTTTTTTTACGGGTCATCAACTTAGTTCAGGTAATTGGGAATTCCACTTTTAGGCTTGCCTAAATATATATATTAGACTTTATTCATATATGAACTTCCTGCTTGCTTTTTGATTTTGTTAGTGGTTTATAGTGGTAGTTAACTAACAATACAGAATTACAAGAAATCAACTGTTTTTATCAAGCGCAGACAGTAAATAGAGATGATTACATGTAAAGAGCTCGATATCGTTTTTATTTACGAGTTTTTAATGCCATTTTGCGAACGAGCGAGTCATAAGTTGTTTATTACATTTTTAGGGTCGATATCAGTCGAGCCTGACAACATTTACAGCACAATAAAGGCTCACCTCAGCCCTTGTTTACGCACGCCAAGTTGAATTATTTTAAGCAAGACTCCAATTGTTGTGGCGATAATTCATCAGGTTCCTTGTTGTTTATGTTTTCACTTTGCTGAAGAAACCGTGTAATTTCCTATTCAGAAACGACTACAAACCTCGAACTAGTTGAAGCCGCCATTTATTTCAGAAAACAGCAAGCGAGTGCGGACGCGTACATCAAGCCTGTCGTGGCGAGAAAATACATGTTGAAACATATTTTATTAACGGCTTTATTACATTGATATCGACCCTAAATATGTAATAATAGACAATATTCGTGTTCTCACGGACGAGCTGGAACGAGCACTCAATGGAGGCTCATGAGGGGTGTTTTTTTCTAATGCTAAAAGGCTTTTAGCGAATTTCCCCGCATGAGCCGCCATTGAGAGCTCCTTCCAGCTTGTCTCTTAAAATACGAATATTGCCTATTCGGGAATGTATATTTTGGATGCTTTGGCATGAGCCATGATATCAGGCTCTCATTTAATGAGGATTGAATTTGTTAATTGGTTTCTGGCAAAATCTAATTTGCTCTATTCTTCAGCTGCTAAAGTTCGTCTGGCCGGTTCAAAGTCTACAACATCTTTCGGCCGAGTAGAAATCTTTTACGCCGGAGAGTGGGGCACAGTATGCGACAAGGGATGGAATCTGCAGGATGGTCACGTGGCCTGTCGTCAGTTGGGATTCATTGGAGCCAATAACGTGACCAAAGCCGCGTCATTCGGTAAGGGAACTGGGGAAGTGTGGCTGGAAAATGTTCGTTGTCATGGCAACGAGAACGCGTTGTCATCGTGCACGCACTCAGGTTGGATGAACAGCACCTGTACACATGATAGAGACGCCGGTGTAATCTGCTCCGCTACTGTTAAGACAGGTCCTTCGTGCCGCAGTGTTCCCTGTGTGAATGGTGGAACTTGTCAAAGTGGCTCTATAAATTTCACATGCTTGTGTACGTGGAAGTTTGGTGGTGACACGTGTCAAGTTTTTGTTGGTAAGTGAATTAGTTATATGTTGCTACGTTTGGTGGTGACATGTGTCAAGCTTTTGTGAATTATAATTCAAACGCAAATATGTTGCTGGCTTCGTAGGATTTTGTAGGTCCTTTGCATGTCGGGATTAATTCTAGAGGAATTACCTATTTGGACATGTCCCTCGAGATAATAGGAACCTTAAACAACCATAACGGCAACATCCGGGACGACGGCATAAAACAATAGTCTTAATTACAAATACAATAACCGCACGTTAAAATGCACAGTCGCTCATTAGCCATGTCGGAGTTGAGGAAGGTACTGCGACCGAGTGTTAAAACTTAATCTGATTAAGAAATAAATTCCATCACAATAAATATCACACTAAAATTAGTAGGTTTTCCAAGTTCGAGGACGATTGGTTTCATAATAAACATGTGGTGAACTTTCAAAAATCGCAAAAATAAGAGAGAACGTATGGCTTTAATTCGGCAACGGCCTCCCCCAAAACCATACATTCTCTCTAATTTTTTTGCGATATTTGAAAGCTTGCTGTTCAGTTCTTATTTATCCAAAAATTCTCAAACTCGGCAAACTTACTAATTTTAGTGTGATATTTCTTGCGATGGAGTTCATTTCTTAATCAAGTTAAGTTTTGACACTCGGTCCCAGTCTCTTCCACAACTCCGAAATGACCAATATTTGGACCGTTCTCTGCAAAAACACAACGTGAAACAGAGTACCAAAGTGTGACGTCACGGCGCGGCAGACTTGACAGCAACTCATTCCCACATGGATAGACAGCCGAATTTAAGATTCGGGATCACCAGAGGCAGCCCGAGTAATAATAATAAAAAGACACATAGCCGAATTTAATACTCGGGCACTTCCGGCCAGAGTAATCAAGGAAATAGTAAACATCAAATTTCTGGAGAAAATACTTTCTACGTAACGTCGTCCCAGTCGTCGTCGTCCTGGTTGCTTAAGGTCTCTTATAAACTGTTTGTGTATTCAGGAACAGGATTTTTATTATTAGCTAGTAGACAGTACCAATACTACTGTAGGCAGGTATATTGTGGCTGTTACCTTATAATTATATATTATAGTATATCCTATGTTACCCTGTTATCTTATAATTATATATTATAGTATATCCTATGTTACCCTGTTACCTTATAATTATATATTATAGTATATCCTATGTTACCCTGTTACCTTATAATTATATATTATAGTATATCCTATGATTACCCTGTTATCTTATAATTATCATACACTCAACTGAGAAGTGGACTACATTGCGCCAAATCTCCATTAGTCATATAAGATGCGGCCAAGTAGGGAAAATCGACTTCGCCGTTTCGGCCGCTGTCAGGGGCACCATACAATGAGTTTCGGTAGAATGTCTGTTCGTTGGCCTAAGGTTTCCTAGTTGGGAAACCTTTCGAAATTATTGTATCTACCTCGGTATTTCGGAAAATTTAACGTTATTTTACCTAACATTTTCTTACTAATGTGATGGTGGATTGTTATTATAGTAATGAAATGAAACCGTAAATCTAACGATGATATTAATAACAAAAGTACTTTAAATAACTACGTTTCGAGCTCACGTCTCCATTAAAGCGATGATGCCTTATCGTGGTCATACCGAACTGTTTAAAAAACGATTTATTCAGGGTAAATCTACACTCAATGTGTTATTTATCAAATAAATTGACACGCCCTGATTTATACGTCTTCTGAACTGCGCTTTTTCGGTTCAGGGACCGACTCCGTTGTGCTAGGGATACGTATGGACAAGAGTCAGGTATTTACATGTGAATGATAATAAATACGCAGAGTACACATAGAGACGTATCTCATCGAGCAGAGTTCGTATGAGTGGGACAAACTACGGCACGGTTACGGTACGGCATGCCGTGACTTTGAAATGGTTTCCCTATCGCGTTTTTGTCCGTTCTGACTCCGCTAATGAAATTACAGAGTTACAATACAGTAAGTTACAGTATGGTTAGGGTTAAGGTTAAGGTAGTTTTCCCGCTCGTACGAAATTTGCTCTATATATAAGGGGACATTTCGGGTCGAGATACATGCTCAGATAACAATATGCGTGTAGAAAACAGACAAAAAGAATAGTTTTACAAAAAATTACTGAGAACTCGAATGCACGCCAGACGATATTGTGCGGGAAAATGGATATCTATACAAAATGAGTGCATATATAAGAAAATATATAACTCAAAATACCGCACTGAGCTGTAATGTTTTGTGCTTCATGTTGCTAATACTAATAATGACTATTATTAGGCCAAAATGAAACGCTCCAAGCAGCTATAGGTTGGTTTAAAGAAGTTGAGGTTAGATGAAATAAAATAAACCATATAATGTCTGTACACAACCGTCAGGTTTAACTATCCGCTGAATCCTTTCTGTGTTTTCTTAAAAAAAAAACTGTTTTGCGTTACACACCAGTAGCTTTAATATATTCTGTAAATATGGTCACGTAACAACTATAGTGTGCAATTTATAGTATTATATGACAACATTTTCTTGATTGATAGAGCGGATTTCAAATGAGTGTCGAAAGTATTTTGGTTTTGCGTTTACTTAGCTTTTCTATTGGCCGAGAAAATGGCATGTTATTAATCGACCAATGAAATTGCAAAGTAAAACCAATCATGTTTTGGTCTTGGTTTTGCTTTGGCTCGTGATTGGTTCAGGCAATACCCATTCACGAACTTTTCCAGCCTTCAGTTGGCTTTTTTTGTATTTACTTCCTCCTGTGATTGGCTGGCTGTGAGTAATTTGCGTTTGGTTTTACGACACTCATGTGAAAACCGCTCTAGTACGATGATGAGCACATTTACTAAGATTAAACAACAAGTTCCGTTGTAATAGGGCCATGGCCAGGGCACGTTCAGTTGTCACTCAGCCTTTGGTTGCTCTCTACTGATTGCTTATCGCGCGAAATTGAAATCAAGTACATAAACTTAATAGTAAGGGTTACAGAATTCGTAAACAGTCATACAATACCGCCTAAACTCATTAATAAACAACTGTCTTCCCTCTGTTCACTTTTTGATGGCTTGTTTGATTTCAAACCCTTAAAATTACGCATTTTAACAGGAGAGGCTGATTCACTCGCCTACATTGTTCACTGCTCTGTAATTTGAATTTCAAATTTCGAGTTCGCCATGCGAGAACAGAGGACCCTGTTATACCGGAACGTCTTGTTTTTAAAACATTAAAAGTGACGTGAAGATAACGCTGTTTCACAAGTGACGTAATCACGGGCTTTACACAACAAAAACAATGATTGTGTTTGTTTCCAGTGGGATGCTGCAGCATTCAAGACTGCAGTCGTTACTGCCCTGCAGGTTTATTGTGAAGGAGGAAGTTGCACTGCGGATAAGTAAGTACAGAAAGAATGTGTAAGTATTTTAGTGCCTGACATACCATGAGTTTATGGTGCAATTGAAGTCCTATCCGACAGACTACAAAAAATTCAGAACAGGGCTGCGAGACTTATTGTAATAGATTTAAGATTCTTACTTAGCGTAATTTTAAGATATTTAAATTAATATTATTCTATTTTTCTTATATTGTAATGTTAACACAGCCTCTATGAAAATCAGTTTAAGGCTGTTAGAATATTTCTGTGTATAAATAAAGTATTGATTGATTGATAGATCTTTCTCACGCAGCCGCCATGTTGGCTAAAAACCTTTTGCAGCCTCAAACTATACTGCTTGAGTTTATGTACTTATTGACTGAGTGGGAAGGCCAGACGAGAAAATATTTGGCTCGAGGTCAATCATAATGTACGGACCACGCCCACGTACAGAATGATCGAGAGCCAAATATTTTCCCTCCGGCCCGAGCAAATTTTTTTTTGGGGCCCCAGTTCAGATCCATAAGCAACTTTACCATGAAGCCTTGCGCGCCCAATCCAAGATGGCGGACAAAGATGGCGGACTTGGGGAATGGAAATTGTTCTCGGGGTGGTGCTAGTAAAATTTTGACAACTGCGTTGACGTAATTCAAGAAACCACGTGATGTTGCCATAATAAAGGGAGGAGTGGGTCAGTAAGAAATAATATGCAGTGGGTGGCTGGCGGCGTTTCATTTTCACGGAAGATTACAAATTCGGCACCGGCCGTTGTGCGGGATCGTGGGATTTTCAGTATTCTTTAATACTATTAAACCTGGATTTTTCTAACCGCCGGAGCCGAATAAGGGTTTGAAAAATCTCGACAACTCTTGTTTCCTGAACAGTGCAATTCAGTACTTGTTCAGACATTTTTGCGTAGTTTCCGGACATGTCATCAATCGAAAAGTTGAGAATTTTAAGTTTCCTAATTAAAAATTATACAAAAACATTAGGCTTTGTTTTTATAATTTTGTTGGTTGTGCGATGGGATTATATATATCTCGGTATATACAGAGATGACAAGGGGATCTTCTCAAATATGAAAGGTAATAAATACCCCTAAGTGCTAACGTAAAATAAACAAATTTCCTTATGCAAGGCACAACGATCAACGCGCATTACTCTTTCGTGTTCGCCTTTCACGACTTTATCATTTACGCGAACTTGGCGAGACGTTTTCGCACGCTAAAAAAATATTTTCGGGACCGCAAGTAGCTCAATTTATAAAGGGAAGACACACCCGACTTCGGAAGAATGATAGAATCCCCAACAGGAACAAAGTATATTTTATAAAAAAAATTGTCGTGATATCATAATAAAATATATTATTTTTAATTTGTAAATTATATTATAATAACAAGTCCTTTGTTTTAATTTGCACTCGCAGAACCCCCCCTCCCCCCCAATTAGTTTCACCCATCCGTATTTACTTTGCCAATACATTGTGCAGAGTTATAAAACAACATTCATATATATGTATGTATTTGTTACATTTGTACCAGGTCAGAGAAAGGTACTAATTTATAATTTAAATTTCTTCAGGGAAATTATGGGTTATCCAACCTTTTTTTTTGGGGTGGTCATTTTCAATCAAAATATTGGAGGTGGGGTACTTGTGAATTTTACAGAATTAGGAATATATTTTGTGTATGGTTTTGGTATTCTTTATGAGGGTGGGGGAGGGAAAGTAGGGTTATGCAGGTTACCGGTATATGTTTATAAAGACTACCCTTTCCTAGGTTATACTGATTTGTTTAATTTCCACCCCTTTCCTTAGAGTTGAAGTCTAGTATTTCTTTACAGTAACAATATTTGCAATAAATACAACAAAATGTACTTCTTTATTATCCAATACATGCAGGCTTGAACCCATTATTTGTGCCTGGCCAACAAGAGAATTAATGTACATTATTTCATGCCTTCCTTTATAAATATAATTAGCTATCCCATGGAGCTTTGAACTTTTCAGTTGTGATATTGGAAGTAAATTAAAGGCTGCATTGATTATGACTATACCACATACAGGGGGGCAAGTTATTTATTCAGATTATGTCATATTTTTATGACCCCCCAGAATAAACTGCTTATTTAAATAATTTTAGCAACCCCCCTCCATCCTTTCAAAAATTTAATACACCGCCGCCCCTAGCCCTCCCCCTAGTCCATTTCCATATGCAAACTAGCATTATTTAACAAGCATAATTTTACAGAACTGTCATTTTGGGCCGTGAAACTTGGTTTATTACTACAATATGTAGAAAAGCTAAGAATAAACCATAAAATTAACTGTTATTAACTACCACTACTTTGGTGTCTGTAAAAAGTATTTGTTGCTGCATGGTATATTTCCAAAACTACACAAGAATATATTGTCCTTTAATTGATATAAAACATTATCATTAATTCCTTACATCAGGCATTCCTAGCTGCATGCAACCTTAAGAAAAAGTGTTCTGGGGGGGGGGGGGGGGGGAGAACTGGGAAGGTTTTTAGATTTTAGATTATTGCAAGTGCATTAATTAGCCATTCTGTGCACCTACCATTTTAAGTGTATATACGTAGGTCTTTGTTTGACAAACATTAAAAAAATAACATTAATCCACCCAACCTTTCATAAATAAATTTTAAGATTCCCGCCCCTTCTAAAGCCTGTTAAAACAAATTGGGATCCCCTTAAAAATCACCTGCCCCCCTCCCCCTGTCAGGTATACATATTATGAATACAGCCTAAAGGAATAAAAAGAACCCTGTAATTCTTGGGTTCCAATTTTGTTACAATTGTTTTATCAGAAAACCTAACACAGAATTTTTCAAGTGTTTAGAAGCAGTATGAATTAATTAAGGCTATACCAATTATTTGTAATTGTTGCCATTTACATAAAGTTATATATATTAGCACACTAGTTGTTATATAAAAGCTAGCTCAGAATTATGCTTGTACATGCATTTTTATTCGCTTATGAAACACTCACATTTACAATAATGTTTGGCTGTGTTTAAAGGTTTTTTCTACAATAAACAGCTAGTGCACAACCTTCTGATTAATTAGTCAATTAAGCTTTAATAAATAATAGTGTTATCAGAGTATATAATTGATCATTATTATTTAACACAACTTCTAAATATAAAATGCATGTAAGTGTGTGCTCAGTATATTATAATATGATATATAAATGGGCAACATACATGCATGACTGGTCTACTTAACTGACACTTGAAAAATACTGTGTTTTAATAGTTAATATGTTTTCTGACAATTACAATATTACAGTATTACAGCTAGGTTTTTTTTATTTCTTTAACCACCTAATTTACCTTTTACATGTACTTCAAATACCAATATCACAGCTAGAAAAGTTCAAAAGCTCCAAGGGGTAGCTTATTTATGAAGGAAGTCATGAGGTCATGACTACATCCTCTTGTTGACTGGCACAAAATAATGGGTTCAAGCCTGTGTTGGTTAATAATTAAAGTAAGTACATTTTATTATATTTATTGTAATTATATTGTTACTCAGTAAAGAAATGTGAGACTTCAACTAAGGAAAGGGGTTGAACTGAAACAAATCAGCATACCTAGGAAGGGATAGGGTAGGGTAGGGTTGTGATTAAGTGCAATTGTTAAAGTCACCCAAAATTACAATCAAAATACCCTAATACTCTTACTCTACCAGGTACAAATGTAACAATGTATACATAGTACATATATATGATTTTTTTTATATAACACTGCATAAAGTATTGGAAAAGTAAATTTTTTTTATAAGAACTAAGGGGGGGGGGGGGGGGGTGCTATACTTTTTAAAATTATATTAATTATATTTAATATACAAATTAAAAATAATATTTTCTTATGAAATTACGACAAAATGTTTATAAAATATACTGTGTTCTTTTTTCCTTACGTAGGGAAATTCGTTTTTTTAACATTCACTTTGTTTTACCACTTATAATTAGGGTATTTATTACCTTTCATATTTGAGAAAATCCTATTGATCCCTCTGAAGAGAATGATCGCTTTGCACAATCGGGAAAAGAATCATAAGTAATTAAAGATTACAATTAAAGGTCTTACAATTTTTAATAAGGAAACTTAAAATGCTCACCTTTCATCAACTTGCAGCTTTTCAAATATATGTCCGGAAACTACGCAAAAATATCTCAAAGGTATAAACAACGCTTTAATACGAGCAAGTACTGAATTGCACTTTAAGTTCATGATCACCGTTCAGGAAACAAGAGTTGTCGAGATTTTTCAAACCCTTATTCGGCGCCGGCGGTTAGAAAAATCCAGGTTTAATGGTATTAAAGAATACTGAAAATCCCACGATCCCGCACAACGGCCGGTGCCGAATTTGTAATCTTCCGTGAAAATGAAACGCCGCCAGCCACCCACTGCATATTATTTCTTACTGACCCACTCCTCCCTTTATTATGGCAACATCACGTGGTTTCTTGAATTACGTCAACGCAGTTGTCAAAATTTTACTAGCACCACCCCGAGAACAATTTCCATTCCCCAAGTCCGCCATCTTTGTCCGCCATCTTGGATTGGGCGCGCAAGGCTTCATGGTAAAGTTGCTTATGGATCTGAACTGGGGCCCCAAAAAAAAATTTGCCCGGCCCGACCTAATTCAGCCAATAATTACTTTATCAAATGACCACTTAATTTGTTTTAATAACGGCAAAACAACAGACTTAACATCGAGTAGGACCGGACGTTTTTTTATCCGGCGCGCTCACGTCAACACGTATGACCCCATCACGTGACTTTTGTAAATGGCTTTGAAAGGAAAGCGCGCGGGGGGCGGGTCATATGATAACAATTCTTACGTCACGGATTTGTTGAGAGTACTTCAAGCTTTCACATCTTGTCTCACCAGTAAAATTCTTATTTGAACCCAGACACGTTAGCAATCGTTCAGTATCCGATACCACCCTACAGCAAAGTCACGTCCTTATTATGTCTGGGTACGCCAAACCTTCCTATGATCCTTCAGTGCTCCTGCTAAGATTCGCCATGCTACAGCCAGGGGGTGAGTCGGACACAGTGGTCAGCAAACGTGTCTTGAAGGCTATGATAAAGGATTCGGTACAAAAGCTCAGCCAAGTTCTGGGACACAGGGTCATCTCCGTGGATAACGAGGAGTTTCCCACTTCACAGCCCCGAAAGGACATCACAGTAGTCACTCCTACAGTCATGGTGGTCAGCATTCTTGTGCCAGTTATTGTTCTTATTATGATCATAACTGCAGTGATATGGTGGGGGAGAAGGTGGAAGAGAAGGTGGGCATAGAAACAATTGATATTCACATACAGTATCGGTCAGCATTCTAGTCATTGTTTTTATTGTTATCGTAACTGCAGTTAAATGGTGGAGGAGAAGGTGGGCATAGAAACAATTGATATTCACATACAGTATCGGTCAGCATTCTAGTCATTGTTTTTATTATTATCGTAACTGCAGTTAAATGGTGGAGGATCGGAGAAGGTGGGCATAGAAACAATTGATATTCACATACAGTATCGGTCAGCATTCTAGTCATTGTTTTTATTATTATCGTAACTGCAGTTAAATGGTGGAGGATCGGAGAAGGTGGGCATAGAAACAATTGATATTCACATACAGTATCGGTCAGCATTCTAGTCATTGTTTTTATTATTATCGTAACTGCAGTTAAATGGTGGAGGATCGGAGAAGGTGGGCATAGAAACAATTGATATTCACATACAGTATCGGTCAGCATTCTAGTCATTGTTTTTATTATTATCGTAACTGCAGTTAAATGGTGGAGGATCGGAGAAGGTGGGCATAGAAACAATTGATATTCACATACAGTATCGGTCAGCATTCTAGTCATTGTTTTTATTATTATCGTAACTGCAGTTAAATGGTGGAGGATCGGAGAAGGTGGGCATAGAAACAATTGATATTCACATACAGTATCGGTCAGCATTCTAGTCATTGTTTTTATTATTATCGTAACTGCAGTTAAATGGTGGAGGATCGGAGAAGGTGGGCATAGAAACAATTGATATTCACATACAGTATCGGTCAGCATTCTAGTCATTGTTTTTATTATTATCGTAACTGCAGTTAAATGGTGGAGGATCGGAGAAGGTGGGCATAGAAACAATTGATATTCACATACAGTATCGGTCAGCATTCTAGTCATTGTTTTTATTATTATCGTAACTGCAGTTAAATGGTGGAGGATCGGAGAAGGTGGGCATAGAAACAATTGATATTCACATACAGTATCGGTCAGCATTCTAGTCATTGTTTTTATTATTATCGTAACTGCAGTTAAATGGTGGAGGATAAGGTGGGCAAAGAACCAATTGATATTCACATACATTAGTGGTATGCAGGTGTGCTAACGTATAAGTAGTCTAAGTAGGTCGCACCTTAATAGCTGATTTTTTTTTATCAAAAAGGCCGTTTAAAAACGCTAGAATACAAATCAATGTACTTATATCTGATTACATTTGCGCTCCCCAACTTTTTTTATCGTTATTTTATCACAATCTAGACAACCTACGCAACTCTTCCGTGGTCCTGTGAAACAAGAACATGCAGCAATCCAAATGCAACTGTTGGATTACCCTAACCTACAAGGTGAAGATAGAGAGAAGCCAACTGAAAGTGAGACTGAACATAAAAACAGAGAATTACTGAGAATTACATCGATAACAAAACTTACCAGTGCAATGTCATCAGAAGACGGTTGAGGCTTAGAAGTCATACACATCGCGGCAAAACGTTATGTTTCGCTGGCCGAGAAGAACGAAGTCTCTAGAGTTCAAATACAAGTTTCCGAGGGCTTAAACTTGTTTAGTAAACTCACAGTGAATTAAAAATTAAGAAAACTTAAACCCGTTAAAGTCTCAGGCTAAGCTTTAAAGTAGTTTTGTTGTTTTTGGCATTTCACATACGTACATTGTACCAAAAATTAGAAACAGGGCGGGAAACTGACGGGACGCGCAAGCTTTGACGTTTTGCCGAGGTGTGGACGTCATGTAAGCCTAGCGGCTCGTGATTTTCAAGTATTTTCTGCGTTCTCCCAGCATATCCCGCGTGTTTATATCAGAGAACAAAGACATGGAAAGCGTGTTATATTGCTTAAATGAACATTATAGTGTGAAGAGTAATAATATCTTGGTGTTTCGAATTTTGTCATGTTTAAATAGAAGGGTGGTGTGAGTATCATAACTGGAGAAGGTTATGATTCTAAGTGTCTTTATTTCTGAAGAATATATGATGGAGTTGTAGTTGATTGGTATGTATTGCACCAAACAAGGATGCCATATGTTAGATATGGGTAAATAAAAGAATAATATAGCTGAAATAAAGTCTTTAGATTGATATAATGTCTAAGTTTGCATAGAACTCCAATACCTCTGTTAATTTTTCTGGATATTTCATTTATGTGGGGCTTCCAGCTTAATGACGAATCGGCAATAAGTAAACCAAGGTATCTTACTTTTTGATCCTGTTTAATATGCCTTACCAGAAATTATGGACATCAGCGGAAAGGTACTGTGGGCGCGCTTCTAGCTGATTCAAAATGGCGGCTTATACTGAGTGAGACTGTAGGTTTTTTTATTGACCTTCCAACGCAAAGAAAACCGAAACTTTCTGTGTTGAAATAAGAATAGAGAAGCGGAACGAGAATTATATTAGCTTAAACGTAGCTCCGTTTGACTAAAAAGCCATTTTTGGGGGGGATTTGTCATCTCTCCAACAGCTGGAACGCCGAGCACAATTATTTAGAGGAGAAAGGCCTGAAACCCAGTTTATATCCCAGCAAACATTGCAGGATTTAGGTTACAAAACAAGATGGCGGTTGTGTGGAAGTTTGAGAGTTCATGGATGTTTCTTTTCTCATCTATGACTGCACTGAAACATCCCTTACTGATGTCTAGATAGACAAGAATTTTAGCCTACTTTTGCTAGAAATTCGGCACGTCTAAAACAGCTCCTATTGCCAAAATAATGCCATATTCTGTGAGTTTAAATGTTGTTCTTTCGAACTCGCTATCGGGAAAGTGTGTACCATTTCCAGCCAAGATGCTACAGGATATCGAACTTATAGGTTTTATTGAAATCAGCGGACAATTACAGCAACAGACAGAGGTAAGAAGAGCAAGTTTTGAACTCGATTTTGGCATATATTATCTTCAACCATTTAAACGAAATATACATTGATCGAAAGCACAAAACTACGATCTTTCGAAACTGGTATCGGGAGGTTGTATCACAAGCTTCGTTTTTGATATATTTCTGTTTCTTTATTTTATCGCTATACATTCTTACTATTTCTTGTTGCAATTTAAATGCCCGGAAAAGTTATGCATAATGAGCTTCGCGGCCACGTATGTCCCATATTTCTGGATTAACATTTATTTTTAGACTTGATGTGTGTATCTTCTAATGATAACAATGGAAGATGACAAAGTTTGTTTTGGCAATATTGAAAGAGAGTTTGAACACATCGTACATAGAGCAGAGCCAGTTCCCCACACAATTTAGTTGTTCATTGACAGTAGCTTCAAGGTCGGTTAGACTTTTGTCAGAGTAAATTAAAACAAATTTGTATCATCAGCAAAATATGAAAATTGAAGAGTTTGGTGTAATTATAGAAGTCATTTATGTAGATAAAAAAATAGTATGGGGCCTAGAATCCTTACGGAACCCCACATGTAATTGGTTTCGCCGATCCGCCATGTTGACTTAGGAACGACGTTGCTCACATCGCATTATGGTCCGTGCGCATACAATTCCGCCATGACGAACTTCATACGGTTCTGAAAAGATGGCATGCACCCTATCGATGTTGGTCGGTTTATCCGAGGAACATCAGCAGAGGAGCTGACATAGCTCAAACACTTTACTTTAGGCGGGTGTCAGCTATAAAGCTTTAAATTGTCACCTTTTTGTTTTTATGTGCTAGATGGTGACAAACTAATCTGTCGAGAGAGACTGTCAGTAAGCAAGAATTCGATGCCTTACTTTAGTAGCTCAGAAAGAAATTACGATACATTACGGAGTCCTTCGTCGGTAATTACAACATAAACAGTTACGTAAATTTTGATCGAAAAGAGATCGCTATGCAATCTTACACGTAGCCAGTAAAACTCAAATAAAAGGGGATCGCAAGAGGAGTATTAATGTGATTGTGTTATTTATTAAAACAAATGCACGCAGTCATAAAATGTGTTCATACATATAAACTGTATAACACTTGAAAACGGTGCTGCTTCCTGAACAAATCGAAAACAATTATCCGGTGCCGGGTTGTTCGAAGCAAGGTTAACTTTAACCCTAGGTTATCGCTAAATCTGTAATTGTAATCTGTACAGTTTAACCCAGGGTTGGCGATTTAATCCTGGGCTAGCGCTTAACCTTGCTTCGAACAACCGGGCCCTGGAATATATTTTATTACCCAAGGACGCACCAGGAGAAATCCGAGTATTTCTCACCGGCAGAGTAACAGCCTTACAGCCAAGTTGCTCTGCTGCTTCCAGGAAGCCAATACAACCTATTAAAACTAACCATGACAAATTGAAAACAATTCTTATATATATATATATATATATATATAATGAAGTGAAGTGAAGTGTGACAGTGAAGACAGTGAAGTGCTGCGAGGGGATGCATAGAGCTACTGTCTAGTGATATTAGTAATGATTTGCAAGTTGATGTAGTTTTAATCAACTAGGAGTATTAAAATTAGATTATGGCAAGGGCATTGGACAAATTTGAATATGATTGTGCAACCAATAGTTGATAATTTTCGATTAAGAAATGAAACAAAGGTAACCAAATAAACAAAGTGGAAACAATATAGAGCCATAGAGAGAGATTTTTAGTTTGCCCAACTCACACTCGTCTTTTCTCAATCAGGGACTGATGGGTTGGGTTATTAGACAATGTGCATTTTGGACAGAAAATAACACAACATCGATAACTGGAATATAGACAACAAGTAAATTAGTATATATTTTATTGAAATGTGTGAACAATCATGAACTATGACATTAATTTGCTGTATGGTAGAATTCAATGGGAGTGGAGAAAACACTGACCCCCAGTCCATGGACTCCCTAATTCTCCCTAATTCCCAAATGTACTGGGAATCCATGGACTGGGGGTCAATGTTTTCTAACATCAACAAAACAATAACAATTTTATGTATACACTCATTGCAAAAAATGTCCTAGAAAAAATGTAAAAGCTTAAAAGCAGCGGTCCTCTGCACTGCTGAACGACAGCGCTGAAAAACTCATAAAGGAACATTGTCTTCCTCTCGATACATCACTAAAACGTTTGTGACCCTGATAAATACTTCCAGCTATGAATAAAGCGGAGTTTGACATGGTAATTTGATATAATCTTATGGTACTTACCCAGCCACTTGAAAATCAGCGAACACGAAAATGCTATATCCGGGACATATCATCTGAGCCCAGGGCATCAAAGCGAGGCGATCACCGACCAGTTGGTTGGTCGGTGACCATGAACCCAAAATATTTTTCAAGGAAATGGTATACTTGTGAAAAAGTATGCGGGTCACCACATATCCAATATTTCGCCTATAAAGTCACGTTAATTGACGTTACAATTGTACGTTATTTATATAATAACGAGGCCAAAGAAATGTGGTCTCAAGCTCTTCCAATGAACCAAACTAGCATCCCACATCTAGAATGATAGACCTGCTTTCAGCTTACAATTGCCATGGAGAAAACTCAAGGGCACCCAACGAAGTTTTCGGTTAAAAAGCTTTTCGGGAGAGTAAGTTAGCCTAAAACTTTCGGATTTGAAAAAATTGTCCTAGAAATTTGTTTTCTGAAATACTGGCTAGAAAATTTGTTTTCAATCCCTAGAAAATTATAGAAGAAAAGGGAGACTAAAAGGTTTCCCTAAAATATTCGTACGTCCCAATTCGTCTGATCAATAGAGTCAGCTAGAACAACACATTTTGATTCCCTAAGAATTGCCTAAAGGAAAAAAAATCCCTAAAAAATTCGTACCTCCACAACATTTTGCAACATGAAGTTACTTGGGCTAGAACATTCTTGTTTCTGTTCTAGACTACTAACAAATTCGTAGGCCGGGAATATTTTGCCATCGTATTTTCGGTTGACGCGATTTCCAACTAGAAAATACGAACAGCTAATAGCTTTCTAGAATACGTCAAAAGACATAGTAGGCGCCTTAAAATGGCTAGATAAGCTGCAGACAACTGGTTTCAAACGAATTTCAAAAAGTACTCGTTGAGTGCCCTTGAAAACTTTGATTGGTTTTTAATGCTGTGGAGTTCTCTGAACAGCACAGGAAATAGTATTTATACAATGAATGGTATTTCACGGCAATTGGAGCCAATTTTCTCATTTCCATCGAGCTTCTGGGAATTCAGAATAGCCACATCATTCTGCTAGAAGCTATATACAAGTCTCTTCGTCTAAAGTGTGTTTGTTCATCTGAAATCTCTTTCGAATTCTGAAAATGTGAAATAACGTTCGGATACAAGGTCTAACTTGTCGATCGAAACCACGCGGGACATTTTTTACCAGCTTGTCCTCCGTTTGTATTGATCAGTCAAAGGTCCAATTTTTCAAAACCTTGATCGTCAGTTATCGAAAATAAAAACATTTCGCGGCATCACTTACCCCTTATTTTCTGCACAGCCAGTCGGCTAGAACCTACATATACATACCATATCTTAGAAGGTCGGAATAACGAATTGATGGGAAGAGAATGCTCCAGAGCTGCTTCTGATATAACCTTTCGCTCGTGAAAATATAACTCGGTTTCACATTCAAAACCCGCAAAGTACCAATCGATGAACCGTCATGTAATGCTCATTGCTATGCCAACCTCTAAATTTAACCCAAACTCAGGGTCGGTAATAACTTTGGAGAAATTTGTTATAAAACTATTAAATTGCACATGTTAAAATTCTGAATTTATGTAAATTAGGTTCCAGCTTTATGCATAGGGTCTATAACGGATAGGTTTGTGTGCCGTCACGAAAACCTATCCGTTATAGTGTGAACAGGCACGGAACAAGTCGACACAAAAACCTGGCCGATACAAATATATCACTTTCAAGCTCGGAGCGACACAACATCGCTTTTGAGCAATAGCCATAACACACCACACAAAAATCATGCCGTGCAGATGTGTTTATGCTCAGAGCTACATTGTATCCTGGGGGTACTTCCTTAATGGGCTATACGGGTATGTGCCGCGGGATAGGGTATGGTTTTTGAGCTGCCGAGGTCTGGGATAGGGTATCCTTTTTACGGTTTTGGTCTGGGAAAGGATATGGATTTTGATATACTTGTCGTGGACGCCATGCTTAGCGCTCTATCGACCACACTACAGCTTAAAATACCATATTAAAAGAAAACATTGAATTAATTGATATTTTGTTCTTACTTGTTCTTACTTTGTTCTTACTATAATATAGAAGTTCACATAAATTGATGCATGAGTATGAATCTATAGATTGGGTCTGGGATAGGGTATGGTAAACGGCATTTTTAGGTCTGGGATAGGGTTTTGAGGTCTCCGCGGCACGCCCCTACACAAAAATCTTCTGAGTACCCCCCCGGGCATTGTATGTGTGCACCTAGTAACGCAACTGTCACGCGCTCCCTATGATAGTAAGATCAAAATAGAAAAAAAAAAAAAATTCTGTAATATAGTTGAATGTTTGGTATACGGTACGTGGGGTCCCGGCGCAACTGGGCCTGATCAGTCTTGGCCAATCAACGTTAATTGGGATGAGACTTAGTTATGTACAAGTATGGATTTCATGCCAATGTATAATCCACATTTAAGGAAGAACTGGATATCGCCAAAGCTTCCAAAGTTATTACCAAAACTTGCCGACTTCTACGCCAGCGAGAAAGCGAGAATGCAAGCTGGATGCTGTACACGGCCCGGAGTCGGCCATAAACGAGATTCCGCCTGGTCTTGGCTCGTGTGTTTCTCTGCTTTGGTGACTAACAGCATTATTTTGGGGATTCAAGGCTGCTTCGCCGTGTTCGTTCCTGTACTACTTAAGCACTTCAACGAAGGAAAAGAAAAAACAGGTCGGTTGTAACGTCCTTGTCGTGTATGTAATCTTTAGAGTCTAGCTACAATGTACATCAAAGCTTGATGTTATTGTAGAATTTGTTTTAGTCGTGTGACCCGGGCGTATGACACGGAATTTTACTCGACATAATCATGTAATGTAGACCACAGAGCAACTGCAGGTCGGCTTTCTGGTTCTTCAAATCTCGATACCTATACCTCGGAGTTTATGCACTAGTCAATTGAAACCCCGGTCCCCCGACCCCCGGGACATAGCGGGGCATTAACGGGGACATGGCCGTGGAATAACGCACATTTAACGCAGCATTTTCCCGGTGGAACGGGGAAAGTAACGATTTGCCAAATTTGCGGGGATTTTAGCGGTGGTTGTAACGCCAGCCACGACAGAGCGGGACTGGGCCCGAGCATCAACAACGTGAATCAAAGATGGCGGAAGCTAGGGGCACGCAAAAATCGTAGTTAATTTAAACAAGTCCTGGGTGTTTCCATCAGAGGCAGTGTTTATACTGAGTTAAGTCACGAGTAGTAGATCAGGAAGTGTTTATTATTACAGACTCTTTGTTACATGTATTTGCGCGTCACGGCAAAATATCAGATTAAAAAATATATTTAAACGCAGCTGCATGACATTTCCATTATATTCCTTTGTCGCATTGTTTTTGTTGTTGTTGACAGACAACGGTTTCTGATAAACAAGACAATGGTGGAGACTGTAAAAGTGCGGAATGCATGTATAGTAATAGAAAATGTACAGGGGCGGATCCAGGATTTTGTGAATGGGGGGTTTGCAAAATATATTTTTTTAATCTAGAGATTTAAAAAATGAATTGACAGTGATTTATAGGAATCAAGTGGGTGTTGCAAATAATGGAACAACAGATTTAAGCTTATGTATATTCAATTGATCAATGCCTCCTCCCAATTGAAAATTCTGAAGCACATGCCGGGGCCATAGGGGCGGGTATTGTAACAGCCAACTGTCCCCGATGGGCGGGGAAAAGGTCAAAATGTAACACTGTATAAATGTTACATTCCCCGCTATGTCCCGGGGGTCGGGGTGCCGGAGTTTCAATTGACTAGTGCATTATAAATGAGTCACGAAGTGCAATACCTTAAGCTTTTTCCTGGGGTCGGATCTCGGCAGTCTCGAGCCCGGCTAAACTACCCGGGGGGGGGACTCCCTTATGTGAGGGGTACATGGATGCTCGTCGTACCTTTTAGGGGTCAAAATCAGGAGTTTGGTACCACTTAGGGTATCCACCATCAAACACAGACATTTCTATGTAAAGCGGTACCTTTTAGGGGTCGGGTGTCAATTGAACAAAAAAGCAGTTATCAATTTACATTTTTATTATCTTTTAGGGGTCAAAATAAGCTTGAGCCACGCCCATTTTAGTACCTCTTAGGGGTCAAATCGAAAATGTCCGACGAGCATCCCTACCCCTTTTATATGGGAGTCCCCCCCCCGGGCTAAACTAGCCTCCTAACCCTAACCCCCACGGGTCAGCTTTAGGAGGCTAGGCTAAACGGTCTCGGGCACGTATTTTGAAATTCATGCATGTCTCGGCGTCTCGGAAAGTCTCGTATTTACCATGCGCCATGCACTCCTTCTAGTGTCTGATGTCACTGTGTTGCTGTTGGTATTGCTAATTAATCTATCACGAACATCCAACGAAGTAAAATATCTGTTCTTCTGGGCCACTCGCGCGGCTGGCAAATTCTGCACTTTTTGTTTTCAATTTTTCAAAAATATTGAATTCTGCAGTGTAGCGAAATTTGTCTGACACACCTATAGTAGAATTAGTTTGGAATATTTCAAGCTTTTCTTGTTGGCCTGCCGGTATATTTCAATTCCCTCTACATAATTTGTGATTTCGTCATAATCTTGACTCATTTTCTACCACTCCATTCACTTACATTTTCCATCTATTCGTTTTTATGAAGTTTTAACGTTGGGTGCCCTTGATTTATCATGTGGATGTAACGATATACTACCACATTATAACAATAATACCATAGGCATAATGCCAACTGAATTTCGAACAATCATGTAGGGTTTCGAATATGTGTTTTATAATTTGCCAGTTATATTTTGGAACTTGGGAAAGGGCAACGTGAAAATCAACATGTCTTTGTACTCCAATAAATGTCTCACGCTCCCTTATAGTAAGAGATAATCTTTCTTCATTTGTTTCTTGCCTCGCCTTGCAATGGCGACCTCACTAAATCTCTATGAGTATAGGCGTATTTGCTTAGTTGTTCAGTCTTTTAGTGTTTTTGTTTAGTCTTGTTACGATGTTGGGTTAAACTATAGACGATTTTCTAACTGATTTACTGTCAGTTATTTGACTATATAGCTTTTGTATTATTTTCCAATTACATTCCCATTCACATTTCCTGTATTAAAATGAGTATGAGTTGGAAGGGTGTTTCATTTCATTAACTATGCAAGGTTGCTCTGTCCGGTCTGAGGGTCTTGGCCTTATCTATTTCACTCCATAGATTGCTGGCAAGTCCCTTCTAAGTTCTATATACTGAGCGCGAAGCCATGGCTAAACATAGTTCAGCATGGTATAAGATGGTGCAACATGGCATAAGATGGCATAAGATGGCATAAGATGGTGCAACATGAATTTCTTTAGATCAGAACGGAACCATGTTGTGCCATGTTTAGTGATGGCTTCTCGCTTATATAGAAATCCGAGCCTGAATAGAAGGGACTTGATTTTTTTTGTATGAAACAGTTACAAACGGCTTTCCCACTTCTCGTTTCTACCACAGCCTGGGTGGGATCCGTGAGTCTTTCCCTGACATTCTTCGCCACACCACTGGCGGGATGGTTTTGCAATCGATTCAGCTGCCGTGTGACAGCGGTTATTGGCGCACTGGCATGCGCTACTGCTGCTGCTTTGACATCATTTGTGGACCGTCTGATGTTTATGTACCTCTCATATAGTCTTCTCTATGGTCTCGGAGCATGTTTTCTTCACACGTCTTCAATATTGATCACCAACAAATACTTCTTTAAACGGAAAGCGCTGGCCACGAGCATCGCGGGAGCTGGAGCACACGTTGGTTTACTCGCCGCTGCCCCCCTAGTACAGTTAATGATTGATAGTGTTGGATGGCGAAACGTGTTCAGGGGTCTGGCCGGCACTTTTGGCGTGGTGTTGATGTTGGTTCTTACTTATGATCCAAACGTTGAAGTTGAGAATTTGAGACCCAATGATGCATGTTCTTGCCGAACAGGCTGGGGATGAACGCGAAAAACCGACCTTTTCACTCGCCATGTTTAAGAACCCAATATTTGTAATTGCAGTTTCTACCCTCTTTCTTGGGACATTTGGAGCCTTTATTGTCGTATACGTTCACCTGGTAAGATTTTCTATTTCGTGTCGTAATACACTGATAATGCAATTTCACCAGATTCAGTGACTGAAGTCTTTCATGGGGGATGCTCGCCCGCCTTTTGTAGGTGGTCTGTTTCCGTTTGTCTAGATCCCAGCACGGCTGTAAAACACACAAAAAATATAACCGGGTCAGCTCACTCTACTGACTGACCTGGCAAGCTCGTCTCACGTAACCAGGGCCTAAGAGAGGCTTCGTGATCTTTGTGTAGCTTCACGTTTTTCAAACCTCGATCCAAATTATAATTTTGGCAACTTTAAACCATGAAAAACTTTGAATAAAATCCCAAAAATGAATGGAAAACTAGTGTACGGTCTGCGATGGCGTAGACTTGACTCATCTCATATGGCTGCTATGCTGGCTAGAAACAATAGGTTTTGCAAGGTCAGCCTCCAAATGAGCAATTTCAGAATGAGTTTAGGCTAGCAAAATCTATGTTTGCGGATGATTCCAAATGCTATAATTTAATTAATTCCTTATCTGATTATATATTTATTAAGAGAGTGTACGCTCTTAAGCCTAGTTTCCATATAATCGCTACGATCGCTGAAAAATTGGCCCAGCGATCGTAGCGATCATATGGAAACCATTTTTTTCGGCGATTGTGGCGATCGGGTGGCGATCGAAACGATTATATGCATGGTATACGAATGCCTATACAATAAATTCAGCAAAGATTACAAGGACAAGTTTGTCAAAATCAACTGCTGCAAAAAAATTGCCGAAAAGTTCTCGATAACTCCTATATAGCGAAGCAGAAACGAAGTTCAAAAACATTAGAACCGCATACGGGAGATTTCTAAAGAAAAAGAAGACGATACCCGGCCTCGGGCTCAGGGAGGGAAGCAGTGCTTCAGATTACTCTTGTTCGACCTCCGTGACTTACCTGTAGAAAAATTATCTGTCATAAAGTCGAAGCTCTTGAACGAGTGTATGAAAGCTCCATATTCCTCTCGTCGTTGAAAGATTTTTCGGACCCAAAACCTATGCTTTCTTTTCTTCTTCACTTTTCTTTGTCTTCTTCGCTTTAAGATGGCGAGAAAGATCAAATAGTACGTTAGTCGTTGGTTCAACGCAGCCGTCATGTTGGAAAAGTTCCAGCCAGAAAGAACTGAGGGCAAAGACCGCTAAGACCCAGGCCTCCTCGACGTTTTCTGTGTGCTTGGACGATCGTAGCGATCATATGGAAACCGGTAAAAGATTTAGGATCGCTACGATCGCCGCGATCGCTGGGCCAATTTTTCAGCGATCGTAGCGATTATATGGAAACTAGGCTTTAGACAGCTTAAGGTTACCGGATACCTTCAGGGTGCGTTTCCAGTCTAAATTATGTAGCGCCTCGAGGAAACATCGTAGATAAATCATCCATGTATCATTTTAAAGCTTATAAAATTGGCTAGAAGAATACATAAAAAGTTTTGAGTTCTTTGAAAATCTCGAATTATCCGCGATCCCGATTTTCGAATCTAGTGAGATGGCTTTCAGAAGCTCCGACTCCGAAATTATTTTAAAGTTTTAAAATCTGTTTGCTTTGTCGCATTTCAGAGGAATCGTATTACAAAACGATGTCGGGGAATTTCAAAATTCGATTTAGTTCAAAAGTTATCATGCTCTCCGTGAAAAGGCGAAACATAATCAGAGTAGATTTGCGGAAAACGCCGTCAAGAGCTCTATTTTTAGAATTTTCCAATTCCCCGATATAGTTTTGCAGCGGAGATATCAATTGACATTTTGTGAAAATTTCAAACAAATCGACTAAATTCCTCTTGAGTGGGAGCTTTTTTAATACTCTATTTTGGTTAAAAATCGAAAGCGTAGAAAATAGCATTTTAGAAAATCTAGCCGTCTGTCGTGCGTGAATCTGAAGCCCCGCCTCTCCAACAATTAGCGAGCTCTTGGCCAATCATTTCTCATCACAGTTCAACTATCTGTCAAGATTTCCCGCCAATGTTGATTTCCGATCAAAGCTACGCGCCGCATCGAGAAAATGTTAATATAGCTGGTTGTTCTAGTTTTCTTGTGTGACTTGAAAAATGAGAAAGACAGAAAGACCTTGAGGGACAAAGCCAAGGTGAACACCTAGAGACGCCTTGAATGCCAGCATAGTTAGTAGAGGAGACAGCGATTTGCAGGCGGCTGAAACAGCACGGCAATAGCGAGCTAAGATCGTGGTGTTGGTTTCAAGCGATTCAGAGTGACCGTCGGACTTTACGTTTCCATCTAAGCTTTCTTGGAAACAAATATTTTCTCGGCTGGCTCCTATCAATTCTTCATGTTCAGATGTGGGCCACTCGGCACTGTCTGAAAGTGAAAATACGAACTCTTGTCGGGTTTTACGAGGACTCCTATCGTATGCATTGTTTGGCCTTGTTTTGCTTTTCTTTTTTCTTTGTTTTCCAAGCTAAGGGCATCCTGCTTGCTTTTTCGAAGGCATAAAGCCAACAACCGATGGAATTATGGAATCGTGTGTGGAAAAACGTTTCTCAATAAACATGAAATAAATTTAATATTATATGCGCCAGCTTTCTTCACACCGTCGTTACGAGCACTTGTCATGTGTTTATTGATCTGCTGTCAATCAAACAGAACCTTTTACTTCCGGTCAAAAACTTCCTTTTGGTATTTCTCCGTCAACATTAATTTTTATTCAACGGAGTTTTTGGTATATGAAACACCCCTTATGAAAATAAGCAATACTTGAAGACTACTTGATGTGTATTTGCAGTTTATATTTTTTTTGTACTTGCAAGGTACCTGCATTGTGTTTGAAAAGTGTACTTGAACTATATTTGTTTGATCCCTTATAGCTACTTGATGGCTAAAGTATAGAGTATACTTGAGCTGGACCTTTTTGTACTTTCATTATATTTGTTTTATATTTGTTATATATTTGTTATATATTTGTTTTATGGTTGTAATGTACCTGTATTTGAAACATCAAGTACATATTTGTTGTGTAGTTGGTAAGTACTTGAAATATATTTGCAAAATAGTACTTGAAGTGTTCCAGTTTACTACTTGAGCAATATTTGCACAAATGGACAAGCAATTCAGAGTTAGGGGGAAATAGTACCTAAACCAGACTTGAAGTGTACTTGTAGCTGATACTTGATTAATACTTGAATTGTAATTTCAAAGTTCATGCAGGTCTGTATTTGTACACTACTTGTTAATGGTTGAATGCTACTTGACTAGTTCTAGACTCCTTGCAATATACTTGACCCTCCCTGACTTGTACCTTTTTGGTCATTGAATTATATTTGCAATATTCTTGAAATATACTTGGAATATACCTGTATTTGAAACATCAAATACACATTTTATTTTTTCTAGTGGATCTAAAAATTAACTTGAAATGTACCCTAGATATACTTGAAATGTATACCTGCAAACTACTTGACTGGTAATTTCAATACTTTTGCAGATCTGTATTTGCACACTATTTTATTACTGGTTGAATGGTACTTCACCTATCCTAGACTCCTTGCAAAATACTTGACTTTTACCATTTTGTCATTGAATTATATTTGCAATGTTCTTGAAATAGACCTGTATGTGAATTAATTAAACATCAAAGAACTGTCACAGATCTTATAATTAACTTGAAATGTGCCCAAAATATACTTGAAATGTATACCTGCAAACTACTTGAACTGTAAATTCAATATTCATGCAGGCCTAGGTCTGTATTTGCACACTATTTTATTACTGGTTGAATGGTACTTGACTAATCTAGAGTTCTTGCAATATACTTGACTTGTACCTTTTTGTCACTGAATTATATTTGCAATGTTCTAGAAATATACCTCTAAATGAACTTGAAATGTGCCCAAAATATACTTGAAATGTGTACCTGCAAACTACTTGACCTGTAAATTCAATATTCATGCAGGCCTAGGTCTGTATTTGCACACTATTTTATTACTGGTTGAATGGTACTTGACTGATCCTAGAGTTCCAGCTGCAATATACTTGACTTGTACCTTTTTGTCATTGAATTATATTTGCAATGTTCTTGAAATAGACCTGTATGTGAAACATCAAACAATATTATTTATTAATTCGCCACTGAACTGAAAATGATCTTGAAATGTACATGTACCTAGCATATACTTAAAACGTGTACTCGCAAACTACTTGAACTGTAATTTCAACATTCCTGGAGTTCTGTATTTGCACTCTTTTGTTACTGGATGAATGCTACATGTACTTGACTCATCTTAGGGTTCTTGCAATGTACTTATATACAGTAGGTAATTGAACTGGGAAAATAGCCCTGTTGCCAATATATTATCTACATATCTCAGTGCTATGATCAACAAAACAGTTGAGTAACTTTTAGTGCAAAATAAAAACAGCGACGTGCAACTGGCAGCAAACTTCAGCCAATAGCAATAACAACCACTAAAAGTCCTGGATGCAACCAATTGCAACCCAGGGGCCCCACTGCACACCACAGGGCCCCCTATAGTCACAGGATATTTGACCATGTCTAAATTACATTAAGTCCCCGATTATTTACTGTGATATTAAGAAATTCTGCATTTAAATTTGGTAATTAAATGACAATGTGTAACTAAATTAATTATTAGCCAGCCAAACAAAATACATCATTGATTTAATTGTTTTATATTTTTATGCTTATTTAATCTGTTTCAAGTATTGGGAAATATCAATAAAAAAATTGAAGTTGGCAAGAAAAAAGCCAGGTCGACGAGTTAAATTACTGCAGGGCAAAAAAAACAGCCGGTCATCGGACGATGTCCAGCCAGAATTGGAACTTAATTGTCTGGTCAAACCTTTGTCTTGCCAGTCATTTTGACCGGTCAATGTTACTACAGTTTCAACCAAATACTGATCTTAACCGGCGACTGACCGGCCGTTATTTTTAGCTCTGTTACTGGAAAGAAATGTATTTTGTTTGGCATAAATAAGTAATACTTACAAAATTTCTTCGCATACTTGTACAGCTCTTTGTCATGTTTTACATTTTAACTTATTGCCATGGCTGTGATTGGCGTTTTCAACTTAAGTTAAAAAATCACAATTGTCTCCATCCATGCAGTTTCTGTTTCCTGTTGAATTGAAAGATGTGATTGAAATTAATTAAGAGCATCTAAATACAATACAGATACATTTATGTTCATGCATTTAATAACAGTAAAAAAAATTCAAAGTTGTAATCTTTAAGATTTACATAAACACGCGGGCTGTTAGCGACTTCACTTTGGTAGAATTCGGACTGTTTATGACTAGAAACACGGCCAAAAATACAAGCGAGTAAAATAATGAAATATACATGTAGATACCATTCATAACTGCCGTTTATCTTGGTTGTACATGTAGGTAGAATAAAGTTCCCGTAAATCTCGCCATATAATGTGTTAAACTACATTCTACAGTTGTAAACAACTCGCATGTGAATCATGCCTGTCACCCGATTCGGCAATTTATTTTGATTGATTCTCATTGGATGTTACACAATGAAGCTGTCAATTCAATGTCTGGACACTGTAACATGTACCGTGACATAACACCTTTAAGTTATTCATGATATGTAGGTTATATTTATTTCTCGTAAATGTTAGTACCCTGTGTACCAGAGGAATAATTAAACCTCTCAGCCGTCTCTTCATCTCACTCTCTCTATATATACCGATATAGTACTAGTTCTCCAAGCGAGGGCCTCTGGAACCGGCCCACGGTAAAATGCTTCGCGATTCGAAAAATCATGTAAAATGCCGCTATAAAATGATATAAAACCTGGCGTATATACAATCACTTCGTTAATAAAAGAATTACTATTCAAGTTCAAATATTCCCTGTTAGCAGAGGTCTCTCTCTGTCTTTGTGGTCTCGTTTCTTGGTAAAAAAATAATGTTTCTCGTTTCCATTTTACCAAGACAGAAAGAGACCTCTGCCAGCAGGGCATACAGCTATCAATACATGTAAATGATGTAGGGTTGAACCCGCCCGGTGTTGAAGCCTTTATAGCCGTTTATACTAATCACAAATCACAAATTTAATGATCCCATCTTACCTCGTTTGTCTTGTAAGGCTTGCTCCAAAGGTTTGCCTTTTCTTGAAGCCATATTATACAGATATCGTGAAGAGATCACACATACTTCAGGAACTTCGTACCGAAAACCGTTGGAAAAATAAAAATTGCGCAACATAGCCAACAATACACAATGCAATGCCAACCGTTCAAATCAATCCCACAATGCACCAATGCATCCCATAATGCAATGATATGAATTTCAAATTGCATTGACAATCAAGGTAATCAAGGCTTGGAAACCGATCACTCAAGAATTTAACATTTTAGTGATGCATCTAAAGTTAATATGGCAGAATATTGGACCCATTCCACTGACAACGAGTCCGAGATTGGAAGGTGAATTAATGCTACTTATATACTCGCATTATTTACACGTTTCAAGTATATACTAGGTACACTTCATACAGGTCTATTTCAAGAACATTTAAAATATAATTCAATGACAAAAAGGTACAAGTCAAGTATATTGCAAGACCTCTAGCCCTAGCCCTAGGATCAGTCAAGTACCATTCAACCAGTAATAAAATAGTGTGCAAATACAGACCTAGCGGCGTGCATGAAAATTGAATTTACAGTTCAAGTAGTTTGCAGGTACACATTTCAAGTATATTTTGGGCACATTTCAAGTTCATTTTCAGATCTGTGACGATTAATAAACATGTATGCATGCAAGCACATTTAATGTACACCTACTTGATATGTACTTGTCACACAAGACATAAGGTTCTGCAAATGTATCTGTTGCAAATACATATCATGTACACCTGGTCATATATGACAAGTACATATCAAGTAGCCGTCTGTTGCAAATACATTTCACGTACACCTACTTGATATCTACTTGTCACACAAGACTTAATTTTCTGCTAAAATGTATGTTGCAAATACATTTCATGTACACCTACTTGATATGTACTTGTCATATAAAGACCTACTGTCTGGTGCAAATACATTTCATGTCAGTACACCTACTTGATATGTACTTGTCACACAAGACCTAATGTTCTGCTAATGTGTCTGTTGCAAATACATATCATGTACACCTGGTCATATAAAAATTATGACAAGTACATATCAAGTAGCCGTCTGTTGCAAATACATTTCATGTACACCTACTTGATATCTACTTGTCACACAAGACTTCATGTTCTGCTAAAATGTATGTTGCAAATACATTTCATGTACACCTACTTGATATATACTTATCATATAAGACCTGCCGTCTGTTGCAGATACATTTCATGTACACCTACTTGATATGTATTTGTCACACAAGACTTCATGTTCTGCTAAAATGTATGTTGCAAATACATTTCATGTACACCTACTTGATATGTACTTGATATGCAAGAATACGAAACATACAAGTCAAGTACACTTCAATACACTACTCGAGTTGTACTTGACATCAAGTACAACACAAGTATTGTGGCAAGACTACTTCAAGAAAGGTTTGAAGATCAGTCAAGTATATTCAAATACAGTGCAAATACATGCGTAACAATAACAAGTATACTTCAAGACAAATCAAGTAGCATTCAAGTCTAGATCAAGTACCATGTAAGGACATCTAGTATTATAAGGGACTACTACTAAAACTACATTTCTGTGCGAAAAAAAAAATTCCCCATCTTTTTCGTTTTGAAGGTATCCGGTAACCTTAAGAAGTGCGGTGTTAGTGAGCATGACAGAGTTGTATACTGCGCGTTAATTGGCTCCGTCATAGATTGTGGTGCCGCAGTTTATGCAAACCTTCCCATTTTTTAGCGGCCGCGATAGAAAGGATCCAGAAGCACGCGCTGGCAATAATTTCCCCTGGCTCATGTTATGAGGTGTCCTTAATAAAAGCTGACATTCCAACTCTACAAGATAGAAGAGAAGCTATATGTAACAAGTTTCTCAGGGGAATTAAACATGGCAACCCACTGTTTCCAGTTATTCACTCTAGGGTTGTCCAGGGAACTGGACGTTACAACTTAAGATTAGGAGCGACTGCAAAACCAAAGTTATGTAAGACCAAGTGATTTTGTAACTCCTAGGTATTTAAATGTTTAACGCGCTATCAGTTTATTATTATATAATTATTAAGTTAACTAAATTGTAAATTGCCTGTAATCCAGTTGCGAGAGGTAATTAAGTAATGGTCCAGATAACAACTGTAGTAGAATCCATTGTTCTGCGGCAATGAGCCTCCCCCACATACGATTTTGCTTGAATATGCCTTAAGTGCTTTAGGAGGTATCTACAGTCCAAACTACATTTCGAAAATAAAGTATTTGTTATGCTATTGGCTCTTTTTTCTGTGAAAACGCAGAGAAGCCACCATCCAGCCAATCGGATATAGGGAAAACAAAGGATTTTTCAATCGCAAATTTGAGAACTTTCCCCACACACGATATTCTTCGAAATTAAACCATAGTTAGTTTGATCAAAAATAAATTCAAACCACAAAATAATATCGAATGAAAATGCATTATTTCGATGGGTTTCTATTGAATTTATAAGTATCAACCAATGAAATTACGAGAAAGAATAATAGAAAATTAACACCTTTTAACATTCCTTGCCGTAGAGCACTACAGTTCTTATCTGGACCATTACTTAATAAACAGCATATTATTATTAGGCAGCATATTATAGCCTTTTCACGGGATCTGCATGGATGTTCTATCATGTGACAAACGGCAATAACGAGCTTTATTATCCATTTACTCACTATCTCAATTCTGATTGACTGATAACACACAGCTAATACTCGATAGCTGGCTATGGCATTAACTGCGCACGCGCGTACAATATCTGTAGGTTGCGCTCCATGATAAGAGAGTAAAACTATTTGACGCTAGAAAAAGTAGATACATTCTTATAAGGGCTTAATATATATTGATATTCTTCTTTGAAGGTTGAATTCTGCATAGAAGTTGGCGTTTCCTCTCATGCAAGATGCTTCGAATCTCTTCATTTTCATAGGAATTGCCTCACTCTTCTCTGCAGTCACAGCAGGTTACGTCTGTGGCCTAAGCAACAACTCCCCATTTTATGTGAATCAAACGGCAAACCTTGTTCTTGGACTTTGCTATTTAACCCTTCCTATGATAAAGAGTTATAAACACTTTATCATTCTCTCAACGTTCTATGGTATCGGAGCTGGATCTTTAATCACGACAATATACGTTCTTCTTCTTACGAATGTCGACCCGAAAATTGCCATGTTTGGGTATCCTGTGGGACAAGCAATCGTGTCAATTGGTACCGGCACTGGATCACCATTCGCAGGTACATGACGTCATTGATTTGTATTATATATCCTATTATATATCCTATATCTAAGCCTGGTTTACGCGACAAGTATTTTGGGCACGGCATGGCAGGCCCGAGACTACCGATTCACAGCTAGGTCTCAGAACCCCTAACTAGTGTCGGTGGGTCAAGAGTCCATGTGTGGTTTCATTAATGGTCCGTAACGATTAAATAGGAGAGTGTCTAATTATCGCGGGTTGAGGGTAAATGTCGCGGGTAAAATAAAGTACGTGAAATGCAATTTTACACATTTTTAATTTTGTAGCAGAGGCAAGTTTAGAGAATGATGCCAAAAAGCGCCTTTCATCTACAACTGATAAAAAGACGAGATCGACATTGAAAACCTCAGTGTTGAAGGCAAAACGAAGTTTCTTATTCAAAACGCACGAGTAATGTGTCAATCAAAGTAACCTTTATTCATATGTGTAGACATATTTTAGTGTGAACGATATGAAAACTGTGTGGATGGAAAAGTTTTACTGCGTTTTTATTAAAATGGATACCTAACGGTGGTTTTTGCAAAGGTATTTGTGTGGAAATAAACCATTGAACTTTTGTTATCAATAACCGATACAGGAATACAGTTCGTTCAATCGTCAGCTACTTAACTGCCTCAGATTAGAGATTTGGGTAAAGGACAGAATATGACAGCAAAAAGCCTTATTGAGTTTTTGAATGACAGATTACCAAACTGAGGATTTGCTTAAAAAAAACAATGCAAAAATAGTAGAAGATGGCCTGAGAACTAGTGATTTATGATTGACAGGCTCTATTGCATAATTTACGTCCCGCCCATAATGGATAGATTTCTGACAATGGGTTGAAGAAAGATATTAATAGTAGTGGTGGAAAAAATATTATGTTTCTCAGTTAGTCCATACAAATTCGACAGTCGAAAATATTAATTTCAATAACAGAGGCGATTTATGAGTTTAATTGCTATCCAGTGTAACTGTACAAACAAGAAATATCTTTATTATACAGAGCGGATTTATCAAGATAGATGAAATCAACTCTATTTATGCACGCTAGCCCATTCAATAACATACATACTGGGTTCCAAAAGGGGCGTGTACTAAAAAAATAAAAAGTTCCCTGTGTATGTTACAATGACTGTATTAATTGCTCTACTACTATAATTATAAAAATGCCTATGTTTGACTGATTTAATATATTTCTACCTACTATTACTTATAACTACTACTAATAATTATATAATGATGAGAACAATCTAACTAAAAAATAATCAAAAATAAAAGGAAAATAAGTATTAACTATGGCCATGGGATATTTGTTTGGTGCAGAAAGAAGCCAGTGAATCACAATTTCGTATCTCATTTGGTAGTGAGTTCCACAACTTGGCACCACTATAACTGATGCTTTTTTTGAAGAATTATGTCTTTTGTAAGGGAAGGGCAACCGTTTTTGATGAATTTCGCAAATTGTACGTACTAGTGGTTGCATACGATTCCCTAAAAATATTTTATAGTCTTGTGGGTGCCAAATTATGGAGGATTTTAAACATTAATTTAGCTTTAATATGAGCTCTGCGTTCGGCTAGCGTAACCCATCCCTAAGATAGATGCGATGGAGATATGGCTAGCTGCAGACCCCTTAAACCCAGTGACGTGAGCCTTTACGCGAGTCTCGAGCGAGTCAAAATACCCGATGACAAGTTAATTAAAAATACATGGGTAGCTTTTTTACAAAGATTTTTTGAACCGCAATTCAAGTTAAATCATTTTAACTGCTTGATATCAGTTTGTTCTGTTTGTTACCTAGCTGTCTCAGTGTCTCGCCTCAGGTTTACGATAAGTAAACGCTACATGATTGCGGATCATTGTAAATATCCGCAGATTTTAAGGTCTGTGATAAATCCCGGGGGGGGGGGGGGGGGGTACTCCTGTTTGTGACGTATTATGTATGTGCCGTGGGGGTGGGTCAGGCTTTTGACCTGATTTGGGCAGATCAGGGTCAGGATTTGAGTATAATTTGGGTGCAGCCAGGGTCGGGGTTCAGTATTTTTTAGGCAGTTAGGGTTCAGTTTTTTTTAGCTACTATGTCAAAAAAAGACATTCTGTTGCCGCATTTTGATCGCCTGCCCATATGCAAGCACTGAGATTCCCATACATCGTGACGCCGCTAATTCGTACTTCAGTACTTATCTATGTACTTCATCTGCTGATTTGTTTACCCAATGACACGTCCCGACTTGAAATGTTCCGTATTTTGCATGCAATCCGGCCGGTGTATATATCCGACCGTGTTTTGAAAACAATTTAAAGAAGGGGCAATCAGGATTTTTTTTTGCCAAAAAGGGGGCAATCAGGGTTTTGGAGCTCGGATTGGGTCAAACAGGGTCAGGGTTTGAGCCTCTTGGCCTCACATACATACCCATTTTTCATGTAAGTACCCCCCCACCCCCCCACCCCCCCCCTTCCCCCCCCGGGTGATAAATCAGTCAGAGAGATCCAATAGAGTCAGTTCATGTTAAGTTTTGCAAATGGCTCCTAGGAGTAAATAGGAATGCTACGAATAATGCTTGTCGTGCTGAACTAGGCAGACTCCCACTTAAAGGCGAAGCGATATTCCGAAGTATTAAATATTGGCTAAAACTGGAAAATGTGGATAATACAAAATTGGCAACCGAGGCTTACGCTGACTCCAGACTCTTACTCAAGCCCATGGTCTGGTGCCAAAGGATAAGAAGCATAATATGTCACCTCGGCTTTGGCAATCTGTGGCTAGACCAGAATAATATAACCAATTACACAGCACTCGCTAGCAAACTAAAACAAAGGATACGAGACGTTGAATGCCAAAACTGGTACAGCGAGATCCATAATGACTCGAGAAGTAATTCAAATCAGCGAAATAAGTTAAGAACATACAGAATATTCAAGAAATCTTACGAATTAGAAAATTACTTGAAGGAAGTAGACAATGTGAAGCACAGAATAGCACTAACAAGGCTAAGAATAAGCAACCACAAACTAGAGATCGAAAAAGGAAGGTATGCAAGACCATACAAACCAATCGAGGAAAGATTATGCCATTTCTGCCTCTCGGAGATTGAGGATGAAACCCACTTTGTCTTGAAGTGCAAGAAATATGAAAACCTAAGGAAGGAATTCTATGCTTCACTAAAGAATAAATGTAATATAAATACGGCACACCGATCAGAAAATAGCCTATTATGCACAATCATGAACCCTGACAGTAGAATTTCTAGTCTTTCAGCAAAATTCATTTATAACTGCTTCAACATCAGAGCTGAAGCTCTAACGCAATGATGCCTGTTCCCAACTAACAGAGATATACATAACCTAATTTAACTGAAATTTATTGGACCCATGTCGAAGTACTTGCATGTACAAAACACCAAATAAAATATGTCTGTCTGTCTGTCTGTCTGTCTGATCATTTTTTTTTTTTATAAATAAATCTTGTATTTGTTATTGCAGGCTAAGTATTACAGCTTACATATTTTATTCCTCACACTCCCCACTACATTAACTGTTTAGGACGCACTACACTCGACTCAGGCAGTTGAGTTGTAGAGTTTAGGAAGTGCTTCACGGCCTTCAACAGAAGGAAACCTGAAAGATGAACCGGTAAATTATTCTTGCATATTAAGTGCTATTTGCAATTGCAATTCACTTGACGCTAACCAGTTTCACCTCAGTTGTCTACTTAACCGGGGTTAAAATTCCCTGAAGTCTCCCGCTTCATCCGGCGGCATAAATATGTATCTAATTGCACTGACTCATAGCTTATAACATGTACCATTATAATATTATAAGTGATCGTCTCTCCTATAATAGCCTTGTTTGCTGTATGAAGAATAGATAATATAAACGTTTTCTCTGCGGCGGAGCACAGAATATATCAATTTAGTGTTTTAAAACATTCATAATTTTGAATTACAAGATACTTACGAAGTTTGATCTTTAGATCACAGATATAATATATCTAGCTAGAAACAAGAAGGTGGAAGTTCAGTGAGCTTGACGGCGATTTACTGATAGATAGATAGATAGATAGATATAGCTAGATAACTTTGTTTTACCTCGGATTAGTGAGACAATTTAGGCCTCTATATACCATTACAAGTAAAAATAGTAATATTAAAATAAAATAAAAAAACACAAGGCACTACTAGAAAAACTTTAAGTGAATTGTTACTCTAAATTTGTTTACTTAATTACTCTAATTGCATATACTTATTACCAATTCTGATTTCTTATACTAATTATTAATTACTAATTTCTAATTACTTACTAATAACCAATAATTGCATCCTGATCCGTCAATGGCCCTGTTATTCGAAGCAAGGGTACTTTATCCTCACGATAGCGCTAAATCTGTAATTGTCAACCTGTAGAGTTTAACCTCTGGTTAGGAATTTAATCCAGGACACATGCAATGAAAGGTGATGTGAGTTGAAGCTACCTGTATCGAGTCAACATCACACGGCGTTGCCGTGACAGTGTGTACAAGGGGTCTGCATCGGGAGGGTTTGTACCCATATATAGGCTATACGTGTACGTGCCGCTCGACAGGGTATGGTTTTTGACAATTCTTAGCCTGGAACAGGATATATAAATCACTGTTTTGGTCTGGAACAGGGTATAAAAATCACTGTTTTGGTCTGGAACAGGGAAGATGCTGTATACCAGCTGAAGGTGGTTCATGTGAACCAGGCAGTTTCCGATCATCAATATTCGGGATGCATGGTCCAAAGGATTAAGCAGCTTCTTGCAATTGTGATTGTGAATGTAGTCCTGGTCACATAGATCTCGTACAACATAGCCACATATTCTCTTGATTCTAGTCTGGAACAGGATATCATTTTGCCATTTTACCTGGAACAGGGTATGTTTTCGTTGTTTCTAGTCTGGATCATGTAACGGGGTACCTTTTTGCCATTTTGTCTGGAACATGGTCGCAAAAATACAATCTCTTGGCCTGGAACAGGGTAAGGGTTTCAAGGGCTCAGCAGCACACCCCATCATAATTTTTAGGGAGGGGTCTGCAGCTAGCCATCTCCACCTCTTTCGACAAACTTCTGTGAATAAGTGAGTGCAAATAGACAGAAGCAAAAAATGGGCTACGTCGTAATCGGCCGAAATGTCTGTTAAATATCAAGTTAAATATCATCTTGTGTATGCTCGTATCATAACAATTATTCACCGAAGTGGAGGTGAATAGTGGTGGATATTTACCGAGCCGCTATTCACCTCCACTTCGGTGAATAATTGTTTTAGTATATACCACACTCCAGGTGAATAGCCAGCACCAAATAGTTATAGTTATTTTATTTGGGACAAGAACTCGCGCTAAATGATCGCTGCTTTGCTCGGAGGTTAATATGAAATCATATTCACTGTTTGAGTAGCCAATCAGAGCGCGCGAAAAGTGATATTCACTGGTGTGGTATATACTAATATAAAAATTATAATATTAAACCGCGGTGTGATATGTATTTGTAGGTTTTCTAGCCGACGTAACAGGTTCCTATTCGCTCGCATTCTACGCCTGTGGAGGAGTGTTGGTGTTCGCTGCCTTCATCCCTTTCCTCATTCACTGCTTCAAGTCCGAAGTTCATCTGACTGAGCCTCACAGAAAAGAGGGCCTGGATGAGGAACGCGGCACCGCGCCTGAGACAACATCAAGCGAACTTCGTGAGAGATTGGGCGATGGAGTTGTGAATGTTGGCTTTGCTGAGGACAAAGGTACTGAATGGAAGCGAAAAGACGAAGACAAGATTAATATGGACTCAACAGCCGTTGCTTGTGATGTTGCTTACGAAAACTGTACCATGATAAACGAAGACACAAAACTATAACGATAACATTTACGTTCTTGGTCCGTCCGTATCAGAAACAAACTTTGCCCGAGGTCTTGAAAATGACTCGAGGCCGCAGTTTCAAAATTGACAGTGAAACAAAGAGCGCATGCTCAAGATTGACCAATGGAGCGTTTTTGTTTGAGCGCGAGACTGACTAAAGGCGCTGTGTCACGGTGTTGCGCATGTCTGGAATCAATGTTCGATTGGTGACTGTTAGAGCGGTTTTCGATTGAGTAATCACAGAACCAATCACAGCAGCAAGTAAAAACACATTGAGCCAATCACGAACTGAAGTAATTCACGATTGGTTTTACTTGAACCAATCACGAGGAAAAGTAAACGCGATCGTGGATGGCGTGACGATTGATGGTGTGATGGACCAAAACACGTTTGGTTTTAGTTTAGCACTTGATTGGCTGATAATCACAACACATTTTCCACAGCCAATAGGAAAACTGAGCAAACGCAAAACCAAAGCTATCACGGATTCCTTTCGACACTCGATCGAAATCCACTCTAATTGGCTTCAAACAGTTTTAACGTTAAAAAGTCCCCTCCCTTAAAGCTTTATTGAAAGGATATGCAATATTTCCCCCGGGGTACTACCTATAATGGACTATACGGGGAGGCTCCGCCCGAAAGGGGTGCCTTTTCAGGCTGAAGGTATATAAAAGGGTAGGGATTTCACGAGTTGAAGTATAGAAAAGGGTAGGAAAAACTGTCATTTGGGTATTTAAAAAGGCATTTCACAAAATATCTCGAACAGACGCACCTAACGGCTGATTCATCCAAGTATTTTAAGGGGTCACTCAAGTGAAAAGTTTCATAAAAAGTATATGAAAGGGTTACCCTTTCTGTCAAAAATGGTATATATAAGGGCGGAGCCTCCCCGTAAAAAACTTTCTTGAGTACCCCCCCCCCCACCTCCCCGGAATTTTCCTTGAAGACTAGATTTACGCACAGTTTGTTAATCATTTTTGCACATTTACTTTGATTTCATCCATCGAACACGTGTGCTAGGCTCGTCAGTTTTTATGATAATCAATGCAAATAATGTTGTTCTGGCCTGGAACGTAAAGGCGTGTCCCTCACCGTGACACAGCTACTTTAATGATAGTAAATGAAATAATACAAAATAAATTGATATGTAAAATATAGAAAAACCTATTTACTGGCCTTAGTCGATTTGTATGGAGAACTCCTTTGCGGCCTCGGGCCATTTCCACGACCTCTCCGTACGGACCTCCCGGCTGTTAAATAACATATATGTATTTATAGAATGTATACTGTAATATATAAACTGACATACAGTATAGACCCCTCGCCCATGACGTCACAATTGTTATATAAGTTCCACCGAGAAGTTAACTGGATAAAAGAACACATGAAACAATGAAGGTGTACTCCCAAGGTGGGAAACAAAACAATTGCAAAAAAGGTAGATAGTTTTTCTTACTCCAGAAGTTTTCAGACTTGAGAAATCCTTATCCTAACTCTTCCAAATGAACTCATTTCTTTGAAAAAAATCCTCTCATTCTTCGTACAGGCTGCGTGTTAGAATAAATTCAGACGTGACCGGTGTAAACTCGGCTTTGTAGCCTGGCCTGCTGACAAAAATCCTCTTTCCGGCAGAGGGACAGTCAATAAATTGCCTTTGCAGCCTGGAAATTTTTACAGACGTTGTGCCCCCCAATCAAAATTTCCATACAAACGTCTGTAAAATTTTCCGAAATTTTCCGACTTTGCGGACCTATTACTTTGCTCCTATTTAAGATATAACTCTCAAATTTGGGATTTTGACTAACTTAGAGGTGCTCTTTTCAGCAGTATCGACGGTTTTGGTGTTATACATATATATCAAAAGTTCAAAGAAATCGTGGAAGGGTCTATTAAGTGAAACAAGAGCCCATCTGGGCTTTCACTCGGGCCACATGAGATTGAAGATGAAATACACTTTCATTTGAAATCCTCTTAGTAATAACCAAAGGGAATAATTATTAGCTAAATTTAGCAGTCTTTAGGAGTGGCCGGTAGCGCGGTGACTTTCATTCTCTGCTCCCCTAGTATATATGTAATTTAATATTTTTGTATGTTGACCTTTTAATTTAAACACTACTTATTCGTTTAACACACTGCATTTGAGCAGGCATATATTCATTGTTTTGAACCCGAGAATTAACCGTATTACCGTACTTCATGGTCCCTTTCTTTAGTAGTGGGTTGTCGGTCAGGTGATTGTAAACTCTCGTCATTTAGCACAGAACATGTATTCTGATGAATAGGGATCGGGTTGTCATGTAAGAAAGATGGCTCTTGAACAAACTGATTCGTTGCTAAAGCTTCAGTAGGTTGGGTAGTCTCGGAACACTGGAGACATTGGTCTTTCATTGTCTTCTTTTTTGTATTCTTGATTTTTTTTAAAGTTTGAAAGTCGGATCTCATCTTTATTATATCCGCTTTCAACTCGCCATTTTCAACTTCTAGGTCAATAATACGTGATTACAGCATCTTGATTTCGGTCTTGTATATATTATCTTGCTGCACTAATTTGTCTTCCAAATGACTGAGTTACGTTTCTTGATTCGTGTTTTGATGTGACGAGAGTAAGAATTCATTACGCATATAAGTTAGGTGAGCGTCCATGTTACAAATCAAGGTTATTAAATCGAGTCTCGCTATTTATCGAGTTAGGATCCCCAGTTAGGATCCCCAGTTAGGATCCCCAGTTAGGATCCCCCCTAAGAGAGCTAGAGCTAGCACATCTTTTGCGCAAAAAATGGAAAGAGCAAGCCAAAATAATTAACCAGCTCTCCCCGAATGTAACAGTGCATGTATGGAGCACGCCCTATTGACATTTTTGATATTATTATTTTTACTATAATTTTTATTATTACTCTAACTTTGTATTACTATTTTTTTTTGGGGGGGGGGGGGGGGGGGGGGGGGGGAGGGGATCCTAGGGGGGATCCTAACTGGGGATCCTAACTGGGGATCCTAATTGGGGATCCCAACTCGGGATTTAGTTTATCTCACATTAAATCAGCGAGAGAGTTCTTATTGCGGGCTAACAATCTTCGTGAAGAATCTAAAGAATTCCGTCTCTTCCGGTTTGAATTTGATTCATGTGTATGTTGCTTTTGGAGTTTCAAGGATATGTTGATCCAAAACTACAGGCTCTTGGGGTTTTTCATTGACTTGTGAACTTGCAGGCTCTGTAACTTGTTTTGTTTTCTTAGTATAACATAAAGTGTTGAACATGTTCTCAAGCATGTCAATCGCGCGTGACCTCTGTGTCTTCATTCATTAAGTTCTCTACTTTCATCTGTAATCTGGGAAACTCAATCTTTGCCCATGCCTTGGCACATAACTATTCCTGTTGTTAAGTAGACGTGGATGGTTATAACTAAAATCCTTCGCCAGCTTGTACCGTCTCCGCTAGGTCAATATCCTCGCTGGAACGAAATAACTTGATCTCAATACTCTCTGACTGTGTCTCTGCCTCGTTTAAGTGGTCGATCCAACTTACGGTAAATTTAAATCTCTGACAGTTTTAAGAGACTCATGATATTGGTCTTGAAGTGCCTTTGCCCAAAATAAGATGTTCTCCTCGGATGTTTTAAATGCAGCACAGCGAGCCGATGGCTTATAGATTCCAATATCTATTTATTCGAATTTTAGCTTTCCGGATTGGCTTCAGGTCGTCGTACGTGTCGTATATATTTTTTTTTATCACTGGCCATCTGGGTAAAAAACGCGGTCCTTCGGCTCCGACAATAGCGCCAGTTGAAATATCCTGAGCCTGTTGGAAGGCTTTCGCACGAGTGAAGTTAAATAAAACATTAAACTGCTTACATTTGAGAGATGGGACTCCAATGAAATTAGAGAGAAAGTTCCTCGCGGGTTCTCCGCCATCTTGATTTACTGTATTAAATTATGTAAATAAATTAACCTGGCGATTGTTGCGTGACCAGCACAGTGCAATCTGATTGGTGGTGAACTTGACCTTTAACGCATGTCCAGAAATTTTGCGACACCCAACCAAAAAAAAGAACGGCTTGCATTTTCAGACTCGGTGCTGCCACAGGCAGCCCGAGTAATAATGGCTTGATACTGATATATACAAAAGTTAAGACTTCACTTGAAGGTCCTTTCGAAATGAAGAAGAATAGCATTTTCTGTTTGTCAATTTCTCATCTCGTTCCAGAGATATTAAGGTTTTTGGAATATGCAAATTAGATGGTGTGTGACGTCATAAGGTTGACACAGCCATGAAGACAAATCACAAAATGAAGAATATCTCTGCAAATAGTGGGTAAAAACAATTGAAACTTTTCACACATATGGCACGAGGGAAAATACATGTCATTATGTAAATTAAGCTGTTGCCATGGTAACACTCTAGGCCCCAGGCTCCTTCAATGAAGAAAACAATTTTCCTAATTTCTCCTTTGCCAAACAATTTTGTTCTACTGTTGGCGTATCAGAAGGTTTGGAACAGTGTAAGCATTGTATGTGAGTGGCTTAAAGTACATTATTTTCTGTAACAGAGATAACAACTACAATTTTATGTTCAAGGTAAAAGGAGCCTGGGGCCAATAGTGTTTCCATGGCAACATCATGATTTCCACAGTGATGTGTATTTTCCTTAGTACCACACATGTGCAAAGTTTCAATTGTTTTGACCCACTATTTGCAGATATATTGTTCATTTTGTGATTGTCTTAATGGCTGTGTCAACCTTATGACGTCACAGACCATCTAATTTGCATATTCCGAAAACCTTAATATCTCTGGAACGAGATGAGATATTGACAAACAGAAAATGCTATTCTTCCTCATTTCGAAAGGACTTTCAAGTGAAGTCTTAACTTTGATGATGAAATTTCGCTTCAGTAGCACTTTAAGACTCATGATATTGGTCTTGAAGTGCCTTTGCCCAAAACAAGATGTTCTCCTCGGATGTTTTAAATGCAGCACAGCGAGCCGATGGCTTATAGATTCCAATATCTATTTATTCGAATTTTAGCTTTCCGGATTGGCTTCAGGTCGTCGTACGTGTCGTATATAATTTTTTTTATCACTGGCCATCTGGGTAAAAAACGCGGTCCTTCGGCTCCGACAATAGCGCCAGTTGAAATATCCTGAGCCTATTGGAAGGCTTTCGCACGAGTGAAGTTAAATAAAACATTAAACTGCTTACATTTGAGAGATGGGACTCCAATGAAATTAGAGAGAAAGTTCCTCGCGGGTTCTCCGCCATCTTGATTTACTGTATTAAATTATGTAAATAAATTAACCTGGCGATTGTTGCGTGACCAGCACAGTGCAATCTGATTGGTGGTGAACTTGACCTTTAACGCATGCCCAGAAATTTTGCGACACCCAACCAAAAAAAAGAACGGCTTGCATTTTCAGACTCGGTGCTGCCACAGGCAGCCCGAGTAATAATGGCTTGATACTGATGTATACAAAAGTGGTCACAGTGCAAATACAGAGCTTGGGCTACCTGTGATATTGGGATCATGCCAATGTATAATCCACATTTAAGGAGGACTGGATATTGCCAAAGCTGCCAAAGTTATTACCAAAACTTGCCGACTTCTACGCCAGCGAGAAAGCGAGAATGCAAGCTGGATGCTGTACACGGCCCGGAGTCGGCCATAAACGAGATTCCGCCTGGTCTTGGCTCGTGTGTTTCTCTGCTTTGGTGACTAACAGCATTATTTTGGGGATTCAAGGCTGCTTCGCCGTGTTCGTTCCTGTACTACTTAAGCACTTCAACGAAGGAAAAGAAAAAACAGGTCGGTTGTAACTAAACGTCCTTGTCGTGTATGTAATCTTTAGAGTCTAGCTACAATGTACTTCAAAGCTTGATGTTATTGTAGAATTTGTTTTAGTCGTGTGACCCGGGCGTATGACACGGAATTTTACTCGACATAATCATGTAATGTAGACCACAGAGCAACTGGTCGGCTTTCCCGATATAAAGGGTGACTCACTGAACGAAAGTAACACTATATATAGCTGGTAAAATATAGTCTCGAAATCTAAAATGTTCTGGTATCGGATTTGTGGATCTTCAAATCTCGATACCTCGGATTTTATAAATGCTGTAAATGAGTCACGCAGTGCCGCAATATCTTAAGCTTTTCCTTGGGTCCGGATCTCGGCAGTCTCGAGCCCGGCTGAACAGTCTCGCGCTCGTATTTTGAAACACATGTCTCGGCGTCTCGGAACACGTATCTCGGAAAGTCTCGTATTTACCATGCGCCCTTCTAGTGCTGTTGGTATTGCTAATTAATCTATCAGGAATATCCAACGAACTGTTCTGCAAAATATCTGTTCTTCTGGGCCACTCTCGCAGCTGGCAAATTCTGCACTTTTAGTTATCAATTTTTCAAAAATATTGAATTTTTTAGGTATCGAAATTTGTCTGACCCCTGACACACCTATAGTAGAATTAAGTTTGGAATATTTCAAGCTTTTCTTGTTGGCCTGTCGGTATATTTCAATTCCCTCTACACAGTTTGTGATTTCTTCATAAATCTTGACTCATTTTCTACCACTGCAGCAGTTACTTACATTTTCCATCTGGGAAATTTAGAAATTCTTCACGAGCTTAAGGCTTCAGTGCTGGCACTGCAGAATAGCTGTTCGTTTGCCAGCTGAAAAACGTTTAAAAAAAATATGTTTAAATACATCTCATCTGTTATAAAAACGTCAGGATATTCGTTTTTTAAAATAAATATTAAGTTTTACCGTTGAGTGCCCTGGATTTATCATGTGGATGTAACGACATACTACCACCACAGGCTAACCATCCTCCCATTTTGTGTATTTGTAATTGTCACTGATGTTTTAATAATCCATCATTTCTTAGCAAATTGTGAAATAAAATACCCTTTGACTTGATTCTGCTGTGTATGTGTTGATTTAGCGCGCGCTCATAATACGGGTTTCCTGTGGCTCAGGTTTGTTTACATATAGCTCGGGCTTCCTGTGGCTCATCTCGCCAACTACATAAAAATACACAAGGCAGGCAACTAAATTCATCGCCGACAAGCGAGACGCGCGAGAATTTTGCCGAAAAACGAAAACTTCCAGGTTCCTGCTCTCTCACTAACATTCAAAATGTTGAAGAACAGTAAATGAGCTAAGTTTTTGGTGGTAATTCACGGCGCTTTCGAGTTGTACACACTCGCAAAAGCTTCCTAGAAACCGTCAAACTGGTCCATATTTTCGGCGATTTTTTTTTCTCCCTATGATCGGGACAGATATGAGCCATAAGGATTTATAACGGTCATCACATTCAAATGTTTTTAATCAAACTGTCGAATGATCTCCCGTCTAGAGTCCCCTGCGAAGAAATGGACAGCTGACATATTTCGACACACCACCCCGATGAAGTAGTTTTTTGGCAGCTTCCGATAAACGAACCGGAAGAAAAATATCTTTAAGACTATCGCGGGAAGTTTGTTTAGAAAAATATATGTCGCACGACCGCTAAACTCTCGTACTATGATTTCAGACCTTATTTTACTCCACTCTACTAGTATTACCAGGTATTACCATCAGTAAATTCAGCACAAATACAGTTTATCACATAAAAAAGATTTTAACTAGAAAATTACCGTGTTTGTAGTGAGCTTCTCGTTCCAAGAGTGCCAGGATCTTTGAAATTTCTAGTCGAGAGGCTGAAGAAGAAGTTCCACTTTCTTCCGATTTGAAGTAGTCGATAATTCCACCACAAACTGGCACAAACATTGAGAAGTCCAAAGCCAAAGAGTTAGTCCGTCCATCACTTTAAACCTTGTCTAACACTAACAGTTCCAGCAAATGTCCAACATTTCCTCGTCGTTTGTCGAAGGCAAAGTAACAAATCCTGCTAAACATTGCACAGCGCCATTAAGTGTAGAAAGCGGCCCAGAAGTTCGTCCGAGACAAAACATTAATTCTCGGGCGAGATTCAGGAGGACAAGCTCTCATGCATAAAATAAGTTTTGCCGAGGCGGGAATTTGGTAGCGCACGCGTGCAAAGGTTTTTCGCGCCTTTTGTGCGAACTGAGTAAACGTTTGAACTGAACAAAAAAAATCCAAAGTGAGCAGTGAATTGGAGAAAACTGAGTGAGGGTTAGCTAGAAAACCGTTGCAAAAAGTGTTCAATCCGTTAGACTACTACTTAAAGTATAAATCAGCTACTTGAACCGTAAAAATACAAGCAAAAAGGGAACCCTAAGGTTTGTAAAGATGCAAGAGCCAGCTGAGACTTCTGAGCCCCTGAAACACTTTATAACGCTGTACAATATAATGTTTTTGCCTTCGACAAAATCGACTTCGGTCTTTCGGAGTTAAAATCGGAAGAAAGTGGAACTTCTTCTTCACACTCTCGACTAGAAATTTAAAAGATCCTGGCAGTCTTGGAACGAGAAGCTCCGGCTACAAACACGGTAATTTGCTAGTTAAATATTTTTTTATGATGTGATAAACTGTATTTGTGCTGAATTTACCGATGGTAATTACGGTGGCCCACAAGGGACATGCTGCAAACAAAAATAAATTGCAGCAAACAAAAATAAATTGCAGCAAACAAACATAAATTGCAGCAAACAAAAATAAATTGCAGCAAACAAAAATAAATTGCTGCAAACAAACGAATTGCTGCAAACAAAAATGAATTGCTGCAAACAAGAATAAATTGCTGCAAACAAATAACTTTCTGCAAAGAAACATAATTTGCTGCAAACAAATAACTTGCTGCAAACAAATAACTTGCTGCAAACAAATAACTTGCTGCAAACAAATAACTTGCTGCAAACAAATAACTTGCTGCAAACAAAAACCTTGAAACGCTGCGCGCGCAGTATTAGGAGGGGGACTGGGACCCACGTGCTGCAGTTTCCCGGGTCAAGATGACGGTCAGTTGGCGGTAATGTTCTGTCCCCGGTGGGGGTACTTCTGTTTGTGACGTATTATGTATGTGCCGCCCGGGTGGGTCAGGGTTTTGAGCTTGTTTGCTGAAATCTATTTTTGTTTGCTGCAATTTATTTTTGTTTGCTGCAATTTATTTTTGTTTGCAGCATGTCCCTTGTGGGCCACCGTAGGTAATACCTGGTAATACTAGTAGTCAAGAGTGGAGTCAATTGGTCTGAAATCATAGTACGAGAGTTTAGCGGTCGTGCGACATATATATTTTTGTAAACAAACTTCCCGCGAAGTCTTCAAGATATTTTTCTTCCGGTTCGTTTATCGGAAGCTGCCAAAAACTACTTCATCGGGGTGGTGTGTCAAGTTGCAAAACAGCCCATACGAGGGAGATTAGGGGAAATATGTCAGCTGTCCATTTCTTCGCTGGGGACTCTAGACGGGAGATTATTCGACAGATTGATTAAAAAAAATTGAATGTGATGACCGTTATAAATCCTTATGATGGCTCATATCTGTCCCGAACATAGGGAGAAAAAAAATCGCCGAAAATCTGGACCAGTTTGACGCTTTCTAGGAAGCTTTTACGAGTGTGTTACACTCGGATAATCGCCGTGAATTACCACCAAAAACGTAGCTCATTTACTGTTCTTCAATATTTTGAATGTTAGAGAGGGAGCAGGAACATGGAAGTTTTCGTTTTTCGGCAAAATTCTCTCGCGTCTCGCTTGTCGGCGATGAATTTAGTTGCCTGCCTTGTGTATTTTTATGTAGTTGGCGAGATGAGCCACAGGAAGCCCGAGCTATATGTAAACAATCCTGAGACACAGGAAACCCGAGCTGTATTATGAGCGCGCGCTAAATCAACACATATACAGCAGAATCAAGTCAAAAGGTATTTTATTTCACAATTTGCTAAGAAATGATGGATTATTAAAACATCAGTGACAATTACACAAAATGGGAGGATGGTTAGCCTGTGCTACCACATTATAACAATAGCACCATAGGCATAATGCCAATTGAATTTCGAACAATCGTGTAGGGTTTCGAATACGTGTTTTTCCACTTATATTTTTGAACTTGGGAATTAAGAGGGCGACGTGAAGATGAAAATCAATATTTCACCAGTGTTGTCTTTGTACTCCAAGTCACGCAATAAATGTCACACGCTCCCTAATCTTTTTTCATTTGTTTCTTGCCTCGCCTTGCAATGGCGACCTCACTAAATCTCTATAGGCATATTTGCCGTTACTAGTTGTTCAGTCTTTTAGTGTTTTTGTTTAGTCGTGTTACGATGTTGGGAATTGGGTTAAACTATAGATGCTTTTCTGATTGATTTACGATTAGTTATTTGACTATATAGCTTTTGTATTATTTTCCAATTACATTCAGACACATTTCCTGTATTAAAATGAGTATGGGCTGGAAGGGTGTTGCTCTGCCCGGACTGAGGGTCTTGGCCTTATCTATTTCTCCATAGATTGCTAGCAAGTTCCTTCTAATTTCTATATACTGAGCGCGACGCCATGGCTAAACATAGTTCAACATGGCATAAGATGGTGCAACATGAATTTCTTGAGATCAGAACGGAACCATGTTGTTCCATGTTTAGTGATGGAATCTCGCTTATTTAGACATTAGAGCCTGAATAGAAGGGACTTGCCAGCTGGCTATAAAATGACGACGTAAATATTGATTTTTTTTTTGTATGAAACAGTTATAAACGGCTTTCCCACTTCTCGTTTCTACCACAGCCTGGGTGGGATCCGTGAGTCTTTCACTGACATTCTTCGCCACACCACTGGCGGGATGGTTTTGCAATCGATTCAGCTGCCGTGTGACAGCGATTATTGGCGCACTGGCATGCGCTACTGCTGCTGCTCTGACGTCATTTGTGGACCGTCTGATGTTTATGTACCTCTCATATAGTCTTCTCTATGGTCTCGGAGCATGTTTTCTTCACACGTCTTCAATATTGATCACCAACAAATACTTCTTTAAACGGAAAGCGCTGGCCATGAGCATCGCGGGAGCTGGAGCACACGTTGGTTTACTCGCCGCTGCCCCCCTAGTACAGTTAATGATTGATAATGTTGGATGGCGAAACGTGTTCAGGGGTCTGGCCGGCACTTTTGGCGTGGTGTTGATGTTGGTTCTTACTTATGATCCAAACGTTGAAGTTGAGAATTTGAGATCCAATGATGTTCTTGCCGAACAGGCTGGGGATGAACGCGAAAAACCGACCTTTTCACTCGCCATGTTTAAGAACCCAAGATATGTAATTGCAGTTTTTTCCCTCTTTCTTGGGGCATTTGGAGCCTTTATAGTGAACGTTCACCTGGTAAGATTTTCTATTCCGTCCTATTTGTCGTAATCCACTGGTAATGCAATTTCACCAGATTCAGTGACTGAAGTCTTTCAGGGGGGATGCTCGCCCGTTTAGGTGGCGGGTGTAAAGTATAGGTCACAGGTCAGGTCACAGGTCAGGTTGTTAATTCTAAGACAAATCCTCTCCCTAACCAGAAACCTAACCCTAACCATCGGACGGGTTCTCACTCACCTAGAGCTAGGGTTCACAGGCAAACAAGAAGTGACCTTACCTGTGACCTGACCTGTACTTTACACCCGCCGATCCCAGCACGGCTGTAAAACACACAAAAACTATAACCGGGTCAGCTCACTCTACTGACCTGGCAAGCTCGTCTCACGTAACCAGGGCCTAAGAGAGGCTTCGTGATCTTTGTGTAGCTTCACGTTTTTCAAACCTCCAAATTATAATTTTGGCAACTTTAAAGCAATGAAAAACTTTGAATAAAATTCCAAAAATAAATGGTAAACTAGTGTACGGTCTGCAATGGCGTAGAATTGACTCATCTCATATGGCTGCCATGCTGGCTAGAAACAATAGCTTTTGCAAGGTCAGCCTCCAAATGAGCAATTTCAGAATGAGTTTACTGAGGCTAGCAAAATCTATGTTTGCGGATGATTCCAAATGCTATTATTAAATTAATTCCTTATCTGATTGTATATTTAATAAGATATTGTACCCCGGGGGGGGGGGGGGGGGGGACTCTCCATAACAGTAGACGGGGGTGATCGTCCTATCCCTTAGGGTATAAAATTCTACCATCTGCTATCCCTTAGGGGTGTTCAAAGAGTCTGCTATCCCTTAGGGGGTCTCACGCTAATGGTGGCCCGGAACTTATATTACAGTAAACCACACAGTCAACTGAAACTGATCGCTTAATACTTCCGGCTTTTATTGCTATCTCTTAGGGTTAAAAATTTCTTCGACCACACCCAATGTGCTATCTCTTAGGGGTAAATTTGCTGTTGACCACACCCAATGTGCTATCCCTTACGGTTAAAATTGATTTTGCCGACGATCACCCCCGTCTACTGTTATGGAGAGTCCCCCCCCGGGTATTGTACGCTCTTAGACAGCTTAACTTGAGTTCGGTGTCAGTGAGCATGACATACTATATACTGCGCGTTAATTCGCTCCGTCGTAGATTGTGGTGCCGCAGTTTATGCAAACCTTCCCATTTTTCTAGCGGCCGCGATAGAAAGGATCCAGAAGCACGCGCTGGCAATAATTTCTCCTGGCACATGTTATGAGGTGTCCTTAATAAAAGCTGGCATTCCAACTCTACTAGATAAAAGAGAAGCTATATGTAACAAGTTTCTCTGGGGAATTAAACATGGCAACCCACTGTTTCCAGTTATTCACTCTAGCGTGATCCAGGGAACTGGACGTTACAACTTAAGATTAGGAGCGACTGCAAAACCAAAGTTATGTAAAACCAAGTGATTGAGTGATTTTGTAACTCCTAGGTATTTGAATGTTTAACGCGCTATCAGTTTATTATTATATAATTATTAAGTTAACTAAATTGTAAATTGCCTGTAATCCAGTTGCGAGAGGTAATTAATAAACAGCATATTATTATTAGGCAGCATATTATAGCCTTTTCACGGGATCTGCATGGATGTTCTATCATGTGACAAACGGCAATAACGATCAATTCTGATTGACTGATAACACACAGCTAATACTCGATAGCTGGCTATGGCATTAACTGCGCACGCGTACAATATCTGTAGGTTGCGCTCCATGATAAGAGAGTAAAACTATTTTACGCTAGAAAAAGTAGATACATTCTCATAAGGGCTTAATATATATTGATATTCTTCTTTGAAGGTTGAATTCTGCATAGAAGTTGGCGTTTCCTCTCAAGATGCTTCGAATCTCTTCATTTTCATAGGAATTGCCTCACTCTTCTCTGCAGTCACAGCAGGTTACGTCTGTGGCCTAAGCAACAACTCCCCATTTTATGTGAATCAAACGGCAAACCTTGTTCTTGGACTTTGCTATTTAACCCTTCCTATGATAAAGAGTTATAAACACTTGATGATTCTGTCGACGTTCTATGGTATCGGAGCTGGATCTTTCATCACGACAATATACGTTCTTCTTCTCACGAATGTCGACCCGAAAATTGCCATGTTTGGGTATCCTGTGGGCGAATCAATCGTGTCAATTGGTACCGGCACTGGATCACCATTCGCAGGTACATGACGTCATTGATTTGTATTATATATCCTATCATATATCCTATATCTAAGCCTGGTTTACGCGACAAGTATTTTGGGCACGGCATGGCAGGCCCGAGACTACCAATTCACAGGGTCTCAGAACCCCTAACTAGTGTCGGTGGTTCAAGAGTCCATGAGTGGTTTCATTAATGGTCCGTGACTATTAAATAGGAGAGTGTCTAATTGTCGCGGGTTGCGGGTAAATGTCGCGGGTCGCGGGTAAGATAAATTATTATATGACAGGAGCTACTTCCGGTCAAATGGCGCGCGCTGATTGGCCGTTTAGCGGGCGGAATTCTCCCGTAATGCCCACGGGCAATACGGATTTTCCCGCTGCAGTATTTGTGTACACGAACCGGTCGAATTAAAACTTAAAAAGTTAAAACAAAATATGCCATATAATAAACACCTTATTAACCTCGCGTGCTCGGTTAATAAGTAGTTAGTACGTGAAATGCAATTTTACACATTGTAAATTTTATTTGTATCAGAGGCAATTTTAGAGAATGATGCCAAAAAGCGCCTTTCATCTACAGTAAAACGACGAGAACGACAAAACGAAGTTTCTTTTTTCAAAACGCACGAGTGATGTGTCGTTTTGTGTCAATCAAAATAACCTTTATTCGTATGTCTAAACATATTTTAGTGTGGACGATATGAAAACTGTGTGGATGGAAAAGTTTTACTGCGTTTTTATTAAAATGAATACGGTGGTTTTGCAAACGTATTTGTGTGGAAATCAACCATTGAACTTGTGTTATCAATAACATGCAGGACTAAAGTTCGTTCAATCGTCAGCTACGTAACTGCATGCCTCAGATTAGAGTTTTGGTGAAGACAAATATAGTAGTGGTGGAAAACAATCTTATGTTTCTCAGTCAGTCCATACACATTCAACAGTCGAAAATAATTTCAATAACAGAGGCGATTTATGATTTTAATTGCCATCAATATAACTGTACCGAACAAGAACTATCTTTATATACAGAGCGGATTTGTCAAGAGAGATGCAATGGAGATGGCTAGCTCAGTGCAGACCCCTTAAACCCAGTGACGTGAGCCTTTAGGCGAGTCAAAATACCCGATGACAAGTTAAAATACATGGGTAGCTTCTTTACAAAGCTTCTGAACCGCAATTCAAGTTAATCATTTTAACTGCTTGCATTATAGCTTTACGATAAGTAAACGCTACATTTGTCATTTTAAATATCCGCAGATTTTAAGGTCTGTCATAAATCAGTCTGATCAGTTGTATAGTTTAGGAAGTGCTTACCTTCAACAGAAGGAAACCTGAAAAGATGATTGGGTTGTGGAAAATTTAAACCAAGTAATCAAGTGATTCCCGGCAGTGCTATGCTCCAAAAAGTCGAAAGAATACAATCAAATTAGTGTTTTAAAACAATCATAATTTTGAATTACAAGATACTTACGAAGTTTGATCTTTAGATCAGAAATATAATATATCTAGCTAGAAACAAGAAGGCGGAATTTCAGTGAGCTCGAGGGCGAGTCCTTTACTCAGTGATAGATAGATAGATATAGACTTTATTTTATCTCGGATTAGTGAGGTAGTTTAGGCCTCTAGCATTACAAATTGCTGATATGCCGAGAAAATATTAAATATTAAAATAAAATAAAAAAACACTAGGCTAGACTACTAGAAACTATTTTAAGGTAATTGTTTACTTAATTACTCTAATTTCATATATACTTATTACCAATTCTGATTTCTTATACTAATTATTAATTAATTACTTGGGTCCGGTTGTTCGAAGCAAGGGTACTGCGCTAAATCTGTAATTGTCGCAGGGTATGGTTTTTGACAATTCTTAGCCTGGAACAGGATATACAAATCACTGTTTTGGTCTGGAACAGGGTATCAAAATCACTGTTTTGGTCTGGAACAGGGTAGATGTTGTCACCAGCTGAAGGTGGTTCATGTGGACCAGGTAGTTTCCGATCATCAATATCCGGAATGCATGGTCCAAAGGATTAAGCAGCTTCTTGTGATTGTGATTGTGAATGTAGTCCTGGTCACATAGATTTCGTACAACATAGCCACATATTCTCTTGATTCTAGTCTGGAACAGGATATCTTTTTGCCATTTTGCCTGGAACAGGGTATGTTTTCGTTGTTTCTAGTCTGGATCATGCAACGGGGTACCTTTTTGCCATTTTGTCTGGAACATGGTCACAAAAATACAATTTCTTGGCCTGGAACAGGGTAAGGGTTTCACGGGCTCAGCAGCACACCCCATCATATAATTTTTAGGGAGGGGTCTGCAGCTCGCCATCTCCACCTCTTTCGACAAACTTCTGTAGAAGGATATTCGTTGTATCGACTTAAATATTTTGGCATATTTGGGCGAGGATGAATCCAATAAGTGATTGCAAATAGACAGAAGAACAAAAAATGCGCTACGTCGTATTCGGCCGAAATGTCTGTTAAATATCAAGTTAAATATCATCTTGTGTATGCTCGTATCAGTTTAACAATTATTCACGGAAGTGGAGGTGAATAGTGGTGGATATTTACCGAGCCGCTATTCACCTCCACTTCGGTGAATAATTGTTTTAGTATATACCACACTCCAGGTGAATAGCCAGCACCAAATAGTTATTTTATTTTCTCTCTGAATGGACAGGAACTTGCGCTAAATGATCGCTGCTTTGCTCGGAGGTTAAAATTAAATCATATTCACTGTCTGAGTAGCCAATCAGAGCGCCCGAAAAGTGATATTCACTGGTGTGGTATATACTAATATAAAAATTATAATATTAAACCGCGGTGTGATATGTATTTGTAGGTTTTCTAGCCGATGTAACAGGTTCCTATCCGCTCGCATTCTACGCCTGTGGAGGAGTGTTGGTGTTCGCTGCCTTCATCCCTTTCCTCATTCACTGCTTTAAGTCCCAAGTTCATCTGACTGAGCCTCACAGAAAAGAGGGCCTGGATGAGGAACCCGGCACCGCGCCTGAGACAACATCAAGCGAACTTCGTGAGAGATTGGGCGATGGAGTTGTGAATGTTGGCTTTGCTGAGGACAAAGGTACTGAATGGAAGCGAAATGACGAAGAGAAGATTAGTATGGATTCAACAGCCGTTGCTTGTGAGGTTGCTTACGAAAACTGTACCATGATAAACGAAGACACAAAACTATAACGATAAAATTTACGTTTTTGGTCCGTCCGTATACAGAAACAAACTTTGCCCGAGGTCTTGAAAATGACTCGAGGCCGCAGTTTGAAAATGGAGGAAAACTGCCGAAAATTGACAGTGGTTTGAGTGAAACAAAGAGCGCATGCTCAAGATTGACCAATGGAACGTTGCTGTTTGAGCGCGAGACTGAGTCTCGGTGTTGCGTCATGGTGCTGTGTCATGGTGTTGCGCATGTCTGGAATCAATGTTCGATTGGTGGCTGTTAGAGCGGTTTTCAATTGACTGTCGTAAAACCAAAACCAAAGTAATCACAGAATCGATCACAGGAGCAAGTAAAAAGACAATGAGCCAATCACGAACTGAAGTAATTCACAATTGGTTTTACTTGAACCAATCACGAGGAAAAGTAAACGCAATTGTGGATGGCGTGATGGAGCAAAGCACGTTTGGTTTTAGTTTAGCACTTGATTGGCTGATAATCACAAAACATTTTCCACAGCCAATAGGAAAATTGAGCAAACGCAAAACCAAAGTAATCACTTGTTGGCTTGAAACAGTTTTAACTAATTGGCTTGAAACAGTTTTATCTTTAAAAAGTTCCCTCCCATATGCAATATTTTCCTTGAAGACTAGATTTACGCACAGTTTGTTAATCATTTTTGCGCATTTACTTTGATTTCATCCATCGAACACGTGTGCTAGGCTCGTCAGTTTATATGAAAATCAATGCAAATAATTTTGTTCTGGCCTGGAACGTAAAGGCGTGTCCCTCACCGTGACACAGCTACTTTAACGAGAGTAAATGAAATAATACAAAATAAATTGATGTGTAAAATATAAAAACGTATTTACTGGCCTTAGTCGATCCGTCTGGAGAACTCCTTTGCGGCCTCGGGCCATTTCCACGACCTCTCCGTACTGACCTCCCGGCCGTTAAATAACATATATGTATTTATAGAATGTATAGTGTAATATATAAACTGACATACAGTATAGACCCCTCGTACATGACGTAACAATTGTTATATTAAGTTCCCCCAGAAGTTAACTGGATAAAAGAACACATGAAACAATAATGAAGGTGTACTCCCAAGGTGGGAAACAAAAAATATGCAAAAAGGGGCAGTGTCAAAGGGAAAAATTCCAAATGACTAACTTGATGCTTAAACACATCTCTGCAAGGCAGAACGATAAACAGAGTGATTTACTTTCTAATGTCAAACCTTGAGTTTCAAGTTGTGTAGTTTCTTAGACAACGGCCAAAATATGTCGCGAGTGCATGCATTTTCACGTGCAGTTATTGTATTTTGTAATTAACTCTGTTGTCTTGGTACCGTCGACATTTGAGGTTAGCTCCTCCCACTTTGTCTATTGCCAACTTCACGTCAAGATTTTGGTATCGCGCCATCGCGTAGCAATGAAAACGGTGGTGATTTAGATTTGACATAAGCCTTTTTAGCTTACTACTTCTGTAATATTTTCATTGTCAGCATTTTCACCATAGAAAAGCATTAAAAGACGAATAATAATAAAAACAATAAAAACAACAAAAACAGGATACGTTTCACGCCCGCCGTCACAGTTAAATACACCTCCCACTGTATAGTTGCTGCATGTGTTATCAGTGTAATATATGAAATTGTGAAAATAAAGTTTGAATATCGTCTTTAAAATGTGTCTGGTTATTATTTATGTTAGTTTTGAACTTTTCCTCAGTAAAAAAATCTCCTCTTCATAATTGATGGAAAGAGTTGATCTCTGCATACACTGAAGTACTACAGTACGGCTTCTGGAAACAAAATATGTCTTCTCTACAGAGCATTGTTTTGGTCTGCACTACGTTTATCGGCATACAAGGACACTACTACTGACAGTACTTCTGAAACAAAGCATGTCTTCTCTACAGAGCATTGTTTCGATCTGCATACAATTACTACAGTACTACAGTACTTTTGAAACAAAACATGTCTTCTCTACAGAGCATTGTTTTGATCTGCTTACAATTACTAGAGTACTTCTGGAAACAAAACGTGTCTTCTATACAGAGCATTGGTTTGATCTGCATACAAGTACACTGTACTACAGTACTTCTGAAACAAAACATGTCTTCGATTCTCTACAGAGCATTGTTTTGATCTGCATACAAGTACACTGTACTACAGTACTTTTGAAACAAAACATGTCTTCTCTAAAGAGCATTGTTTTGATATGCATACAAGCTAGTACACTGTACTACAGTACTTCTGAAACAAAACATGTCTCCTCTACAGAGCATTGTTTTAATCTGTATGCAAGTACACTGTACTACAGTACTTCTGAAACAAAACATGTCTTCTCTACAGAGCATTGTTTTGATCTGTATGCAAGTACACTGTACTACAGTACTTCTGAAACAAAACATGTCTTCTCTACAGAACATTGTTTTGGTCTGCATACAAGGTCACTGTACTACACTACAGTAAGTACTGTACTTTGAAACCGTGAAAACGTGTTTTATCCCTTCCATGGTTTTTTTAACCTTTCGATATCTACGGTATAACAGCAAATTAAACCACCGAAACTGCGTAAACTGGGAGCACCTCAAAATTAGTCCATATTAAAAAGCTGAGAGTTAAATCTTGTATAGGATCCAGAGTACAGGCCCGCACACTGTATGAAACCATAAAAAGGTGTGTAAAACTTGCGCACTTTTCTCGACTATATCTTCGCTTCTGTACAATATGTAACTCTTAAGTTTGGGATTTTGACTAATTATGGGGTGCTCTTTCAGCAGTATCGGCGGTTTTGCTGATATACGTATATATCAATATGTTGGAAAAGAACGTGGAAGCCGGGTCTATTATCATGCGGCCAAGGTAACAGTTAAAACTTTCTGGCGTTGTCTTTCTGAGAAATGCATCAAAGTTAATCAAAGTAATGGGTTCGAGTTAACGGGGGTTGGTCAGTGGGCAACTGCCCTGAAGGGACCCAAAATCTTGTCCGAGTCGGCCAAGGATAAATTACATATCACGGGGAAACTCAACCTTCAGTTCGAGTTAGCGAGAAGTTCGAGTTGACCGGTGTTCGAGTGAACTAGAGTCTACTGTAATTCTTTGTGAGACCTCGATGAAAGTACTTAACTTTGATAGGGCGAGTTCTTTTTGGACATATTCTGGCTGTTCCGAAAATTTAAGGAATACACCAATAAAACAATGCTGCTTATATTATCAAACAAACAAAAAATATTCCCAAATGATGTATTAAAAGTGGCTTCTGATTTTAGAATACCTAGCCGGAATGTGTCCCAAAAGAACGCGCCCTTATAATCCAAATACCACATCCTGCTACACTGCACGTCGAACTCTCATCACCGCCAGGAAACACGAAGGGGGCGTGGCGTCTCAGCATCCTTTGGTCGGCCTTTATTGATTATAAATCCTACAATGGATTTCCTGTTCATTTGGCCGATATATCCAAAAATGGATCAGTTTTGAATTCCTCGAATCTCCAACCTGATTAAACAGGCAAATCAGGATTCCTTGAATTTTTTGATTTGAAATCCAATTGGGAAACGATTCTACTGAAGAAAGTATAGATGATCAGCGGTATTCAGCTGATCGGAAGTCGGTAACTAGTTATACTGATTGGCGCTACATTTTCACAGTATTCTCGATCGATGCATGTATATATATATAGGTACCACGCATTTTCCATTTGTTTGTTTTTTAGCTGAAGAAGGCCGAAACGTTCTAATTTTTTTTTTTTACAGTGATGAGTTGACGGTCTTTGCCATTTTTATTAATTTTATTGAACTCCTTGCAAAGCACGGTCTATGAATCCTTGGATCCTTGTAGCTGGACTATCCGTTGGCATAAGACTTTGGATCTTTATTACAAGTTATATATACAGTCAATGCCAAAAAGGTTGCCTTTGACAAACATACTAATATAAGTATATACTGTAAGTACCTTTTCATGAACTAATGCTAATATCAATACTTACAATTATGGGATTGTCCAAAATATATTTTCGGATGACCCATAATAGATCTGAAACTGATATGTTTTAACCAGAATGGCATATCAGGAAATATATATTAAATATATATTTGTTCATTACCGTCATAAAATAGACAAATATATACCTCAGATATAGACCTATTCGAAAAATGGCGTCCAATTTAATTAACTATTGTTTAGGACTGACTAGCCTCGCTTACACGTTCAAAAGCTTTTGTTTGTACTGACTAGCCTCGTGTTCACGTTACCAGGACAATAGCTTTTTAAATTGGACGCCATTTTTCGAATGGGTCTATACCTCTTATCATATCATTGCGGTCAAAATACATCAGTTTTTCAGATGTATTAGAAAAAAAAGTTATATATCCCTGAAGCGCTCCTGAAGGCAGAGTAAGCTGCCTGAACTTCCCACTGGATGAACCAACTGGGGATATATAACTAACTTGAAATCAATCTTATTTTGGTAAACTTTCCGCAGTCTCTAGAAAAAAATAGTTATATATCCCTGAACCGCTCAGGCAGACTAAGCTGCCTGGACTTCTCGCTGGATAAACCAACTGGGGATATAGAACTATTAAACTCAGTTGAAATCAATCTTACTTTGGAAAACTTGCCGGATTCGCTAAAAAAAATCAGTTCTATATCCTTGAAGCGCTTAAGCAGACTAAATTGTCTGGACTTCCCGCTGGATGAACCAACTGGGACTAATTTGAAATTAATCTTATTTTGGTAACTTGCCGGAGCGCTAGAAAAAAGGTTATATATCCCTGAAGCGCTTAAGCAGACTAAGTTGCCTGGACTTCTCGCTGGATGAACCAACTGGGGATACTAGCTTGAAATAAATTTTGCCGAAGATGCTAGATAGAAATGACCGAGTTTATATATCCCTGAAGCGCTCAGGCAGACTAAGCTGCTTGGAAAATCTTCTTGATAAATGTATGGAGCTCCATGCTTTAGTGAAAGCTAAGGCGACGGAAAGCTAAAACATCGTCAATCCAACTTCAAGATAAATTTAACAATGAAACTTAGTATAATTGACATCGAAGTCGACTGAGTTTCTGATCTTGATCATGATTCTCATCATCAGTTGAGGACACGACGTCAACATGCAGCAGTCACTTTTACTGGCTGCAGCTCCGTGGCTGGCTTTTGTTTTCCTGGGCAATCCATTTTCCCCGTGGCAGTTTGTGTGTTTTTAGCAAAGCCGGCGTTTTCCAGTTATTTTCGTCGTAAGCAACTCGTACAATTTTCTCGTGACAGCAGAAAAGCACAGGATGTTGATACAGTAAACGTCAAGGTTAACCTACAATGCCTCTCCGCATGCACCTTCTATTATAATAATAGAAAAATGTGAAACCGGACTTCCTGTGGTGAGAAGGGGGATTCCCCCGTTCCTTTCCCCTCGGATTTTTGAAAACTGGAGTTGCGCATGCGTGAGATTAAGGTAAATGTTATCGTGGATTATCTGTGTTTCATGTTCAGTCCTAACATGACAGATACTTGACACAGACTTCGATTACACGCACCTTTCAGTCTCTTTCTTGTAATGAATAGTAAGCAGTTACTTAATAGTGGTGTATTTTTATAACATGTAATAAAATAGATTATGATTTTCATACGAAATAAATGAGGCCTCGATCTCGATCTTTCAACTATTAACTCATTGCTACGATAATAATTATAATTCATCTCCAAACTTATTTCTGTCTCCTTTGCACTGATTTGGTGAACGCAAACGCAAAACCTGCTGCGTATAACTTTTGGACTATACTTTCTCGCTAGCAGTTTTTCCACCACGTGTTCTTTGCTGGAGATCCTCGGCAAGGCTCACTGCCCCACTAGATTACAAGCAAACCCTGAATGACAATTTCAAAAATAGCAAATGACCAGTTATATTGTTTGTACCTTCGCACAGTGACACATGTCACATGAAGGCACAATTTTCTCTCTCGGAACAGTATCATTTTATTTATGCCAGAGGCCTAAACAGGCTCACCAAGGTGAACTAAAGTTATCAGTATCTATGTAAGCCCACCTTTAATAGAACTAAATAATGGCAACAACCGCTAGCTGATGTTTCTGGATTTTAAAGTATTTCTTAGTATTTTCACATCCTTGGGTCATCAAATGAACTGTGGAGGTTTTGTCAACGGGTTCGGTGGGATTTGCGGAGAGCCTCCAAACTGAAGCAGGCGGATATGTTCTGGGCCATCGGACTCTTTTGGGGTTTAGTTTTAACCCGACGCACCTCCCCGTCACTCTTATTCCTGAGTACCCCCGTGGGAGAACGTCCTTATCCCAGACTGACAGGTTTTACCATATCGTATTCACGCCTCTAAACTACTCGGTGTACTGAACTGGACATGAACATGACATGAACATGATTACTGATTGAACTTTGGGGGAATGTAATAGGACACGTACCAAGAAAGGTATTTCTCCGGGGTATTTCCTTGCTTTATTTTAATGATCGCTGATCCAGAATCTAATCCTACAATCTGTTATCAACCGTGAGTGTATTAAAATTGGAAAGAATCTGAGATGCTGAGTCAACCGCAGTTAGTTCAGTGGAGGTTAAGCTTATGACGTCTTTTCTGTTATGTTTCGCAATATACAGCAACCGTTGTAATTAGCTTGCCATGGAAAGTTTCCAGATTTTTGAGCAAGACAAGATAAGCCACATCAAACTGAGCAGATCAAGAGGTCACGACTGTTCGATTGCTCGAAAGCCAACCCAAGAATAAACTCAAGACTTCCGGGTCTGTTCCAAGGCTGGTACTCTGTTCAAGATCTAAACTCTACTACAGCGTAAAAGGGTAAATCGTATCCACTATTGAAGCCCACACATCCTAAAATATTTACCCTGTCAATCGTGCATTATTTTGTTATAGAACATGGAGAACCATCCTTTATTTGTTAAGTACAGAGCAGTGTTAATTTATTAGAGCAGATTTTGTATCGGTCATAGACATATGAGTGGAAAGGAACTACTGCAAGACAGTACTTAGCTGTAGATTTACCATGTCGTCCTAGCTCTGTAATATTTTATTGCCGATCAGATGGCATTCCGTAGGGCACCGTACCGTAACTCGTTGCCGCGCCGTAAGCCTACCCCAGCACTCATACAGCGTCCGCTCTAATATATGTTGTACTGTATGAGAAAAAAATGGGAGGTTAATATAAACATTCCAGACCGATGTTAGTCATCAAGCACGATATTAGCACATCCAGCATACATCTCCTAAAATTCCAGTACATCAGATAATCTGTCAGCATTGTAATTCAAATTTTGTTGAAGATGAAATTCATTTTATGCTTCATTGTACTTTATACGATAATATTAGAAAAACTCTCTTTGAAGATATTAATAATTGTTATAATATTTTTTTAAATCTAGTTCAAAAACCCATGAATAATTAATGAGCATTTTGTCCAATCCGATGAAGCAAATCAGTCACGTGCATGCTCCTTTATACCTGATAAAATCTCATCATTCTAAAAGGCCCGCGGAGGGATTTGAATTCTGTCCCAGAGGGAAACGGGGTTAATGATTGAGACAATGGAATTTCTATTGATGTTTCAGCTTTCTCACTGAATTGCTAATTAGGATGAACGTTTTATATAAAGAATATTAATGAACATGAAATTTTATATAAAGTTTCATCCTAATTAAGAATTCACTGATAAAGACCCAAAGATAGCAAAAAGTACACGGAACATAATGTACCTAGATAATAAATTTTGCACTAAATTTACTAATATCAGCAGACTACCGAGATACACAGATAATATTTTTAAAATGAAGTTATCCAACTACCATTACTTGTTTACCGAGCCACTGTTTAGTTCCAATTATTAAACCAAACTCAAAGCCGTAAAATTATAAAAACGTGCATTAAACTTACATATTTTGTGCCGGAGTCAAAAATTTAGAGTCTGCCGTCATGTCAGTCACGTCGCTTTCCAAGTCTTGAACTTTATCGAGGTAAACCACAACACCAAATCCTTCAAGTGCAGATTCTTCTTGCATTGCGAAATGCCGCTTCAAACAACATAGTATGGTAATTTCTTCATATCATTCCCTTGAGATGTTCGTAATTGCAGGCGGTGATTACTCGAATATTTTGCATGGCGTTGTGAATACAAAGGTTCAATGGTTCATTAAGTAACCATTCCCTTGAGATGTGCGTCTTTCTTTCATTGCATTCTTAAAGCGTTTTTGAAGCCGTTTAAAACACTCACAGCACGTGTTTTATCAAGTCTAAAAATTCTCGGGCTTCTCCCTCGAATTTTTAAACTTGATAAAACACTGCTGTTCGTGTTTTAAGCAGTACATAAGATAGGATTATCTTTCTATTTAATAGTGTTGACCCTTATATATGTCAAAAAATTAGCATATTTCGTATTTGAAGCATTTGATGTAAAATGAAGATCTTATTCCAATATTGTAATTTGGCAATACCATTTATGTACACATGGGAATGCTACTGAATAAACTTGATTGATTGATTGACTGATAAATGAGTAATGCCACCTCGACAGAAAGTGAAACGATATCAGAGCATATATACATTCAATGGTAGATCGCTTCAGTATGCATTGCGTGAATAGTACGCAGAGCTAGATTAGGTGTTTATTCGATACTCTCTATTAAAGTAAACTTGAACCTTTGGTTTCACAACTGCTCCATTGTGCATTACATTTTTTATTGGATATAAATATTTAGTTACTTGAACTTTTGGTACGGATTTCGCAACTGGCTGACCAGTGTGCATTACAAATTGCATTACTAATAGTTATTCGATACACTATAACATGAACTTTATTTTGATGAGCGGGATTTCGCAACTGGGCAGTTAGTGAGCAACGGCCAAAAGCTATCTAATTCCTTCGCTATGTAGAGCAGAGGAAGTGAGTGAAAACATGCACGAGAAATTTAAATATGAGAAATTACGTTTAAAATTACCAGATATTTTCCCTAAGAAACCGCCTCCCTGGACAGAGATTCCCCTCTCTCAGACACATATCTCGTCAAGAGAACTTCCGTCTTAGCTAGCAGGGTAACGGTAAACGACCGCGGGACCTGAAGGGGGCATCCCATAAGTAAAAGCTATACAGGTATGTGCTGATGGATGGGGTTGGGTTTTATACTGTCTTTCTAGGTCTGAAATGGAATCCCAATTTCGCCCTATGAGTCCGAGATGGGGAAACCTGTTTTGCAATGTTTTTGGTAATCAACCTAACTTCCAATTCGCTGGAGTTCGTCGGAATGCTTTAATTCTGGCTTGGCAGACCTGTTAATGACTCCCCGTATCTTCTACGCAAGATAACTCATTTGGCATTTGGCAATTTGGTTCTCTGATGTTTTCCGGGCCTGTACAGCTTATCTTATCGAAAGGGAGAGTGTATTATTATATCAGCTCGTGTACAATGACTCTCCTGTTATCCCCGCTGCATGTTATCGCACTTTTAATGGGGGGTTTCTCAGTTAGGTCCCAGCAGATCACCGCCATCCAATAATTATAAGTTTGCATTTGAACAAGTTTTCTGATCGGCGGAAAGGATTGGGAATAAATACAAATGGTCACGGGTGATCCGCTGATAATCCCGTCATTTTCGCAAGTCGGTAATATTGTACATCAGGCAAAACGGCATGTTCACAGTATTCTCGATCCAATGCATGTGTGCACTCCCTTCGTTGTTTAGTGCTCTGGACTGCAAAGCTAGAAAAGGTTCGTATTCAGTCAGATAATTCGGATGTTTCCATTTCAGAATTTACCAAAGGATCGGCAACCCCCCTCCCCTTCCTCACTGACGAGAAAACGATTTCTAAGTTACTGTAAAAACTACCCTGGATTTCCGCCCTGATTGATTATTCTGAGTCTTTAACTGGGCCGCGGGTCCCACATATTTTCCCACAAAACCAGGACCCGTTGAAGTCAACTTTAGGGATCACACCCGGATCCTGAACTGCCGTATAATAAGGCCATGTCTCCGTTACCATCGCCCGACCGACCCAATTATTTGAAGAAGAAAAAATTAAAAAAAGATATTGAATAATAATTTCATCACTACACCTCTTTTCTGAGCTTACTGATTAGCTCAGCTGGTACAACACGGTCTAGAGTGCGGGCGGTTCGATGTATTAGAAAAAAAAGTTATATATCCCTGAAGCGCTCCTGAAGGCAGAGCTTCTCGCTGGATGAACCAACTGGGGATATATGACTAACTTGAAATCAATCTTATTTTGGTAAACTTTCCGCAGTCTCTAGAAAAAAATAGTTATTTATCCCTGAAGCGCTCAGGAAGACTAAGCTGGCTGGACTTCTCGCTGGATAAACCAACTGGGGATATAGAACTATTAAGTCAGTTGAAATCAATCTTACTTTGTAAAACTTGCCGGATTCGCTAGAAAAAAATAGTTCTATATCGCTGAAGCGCTCAGGCAGACTAAGCTGCCTGGACTTCCCGGTAGATCAACCATTGGGACTAACTTGAAATTAATCTTAAATTGGTAACTTGCCGGAGCGCTAAAAAAAAGGATATATATCCCTTGAGCGCTCAGGCAGACTAAGCTGCCTGGACTTCTCGCTGGATGAACCAACTGGGGATACTAGTTTGAAATACATTTTACTTTGGTAAACTTGCCGGAGATGCTACAGATAGAAATGACCGAGTAATATATCCCCGAAGCGCTCAGGCAGACTAAGCTGCCTGGAAAATCTTCTTGATAAATGTATGGAGAACATTAAGTGACTTAAACAAAAACAACAAAACCCCCAATGCACCCCCTGTGCTCCATGCTTTAGAGAAAGCTAAGGCGACGGAAGCTTTACAATGCGAACGAAACATCGTCAATCCAAGTTCAAGATTGTATTGTATTGTATTGTATTTATTTGTCACTCACAACGTTACATTTAATATTACAGTTACACAGAAATATAGATAGATAGTTTACAAATATAGATAGTTTACAAATATTTAATATATAAAAGAACTAGAATAAACAAGAAATTAACGCTTGAGAGTGACAAGGAAGCCTCTGAGAAACTATATAAGCTTATTTGAAGAGGCTTCCTTGCGGCAGTCATGAAAAATATTTTTTTTTTTATTTTTTTTTATATTATCACACAAGAGAAAAAGCATATTGAGTTATAAATGAGAATATATTAAGATCAATGATAAAAGCAAAAGAACAGACACAAATTATAGTATCTGGTTAAGTAAATATTGTTTCAGAGATTTTTTAAAGCTAACGAGACTTGAAGATTGAACTATGTCGAGGGGAAGAGAATTCCACATTTTTGGACCTTGAAAGAGGACAGTAAATTGCTTAATATTAGTACGGCAGGGATGCGATCTGTAGTTAGAGGAATTTCGTGTTTGGTACCTATGAATTTGTTGATTAGTCAAGAATATATCATTAAAGTATAGACAGGAAGAAGTTGATTATGATAAGAATACATGAAGCATGCAAGCATAAGAGAATTTATTTTAAAGACATCAAGGATTTTTAGGGAGTAGAATAAAGGAGCAGTATGTGCGAGGTAATCAGCATTAGAAATTATTCGTACAGCACGTTTCTGAAGAATAAATATGCGATTTAAATTTGTAGGGTATGTGGATGACCAGGCAATGTTGCAGTAATTGATATAAGGATAAACTAAAGTATAATACAAACTTAAGCGAGACTTAGAAGATAAGAAATAACGTGATCTTGATATTATGCCAATTGATTTTGCCATTTTTTTCGATACAAAACCTATATGATTCTTCCAAGTAAAATGTTGATCGATGAAAACACCAAGGAATTTAGTAACTTCTACTCTATTAATAATATGGTTTTCAATAAAAATGCTTTTGTTTAAATGTACTCTATTTTGTCTGGGCGTAAATACCATATAGTTTGTCTTTTTCAAGTTTACAGAGAGTTTGTTTGCTTTTAGCCATGTGGCTATTTTTATTAACTCGCTATTTAAGGTATCAAAAACATGATTGAGATCTTTGTTAGAGCAAAAAATGCTTGTATCATCCGCAAAAAGAAGAGATTCAGTTAAATTGGAAGCATTAGGAAGATCATTAATGTACAAAATAAAGAGTAGAGGACCAAGAATTGATCTTTGAGGAACGCCACACTTTATAGTTTCTAGATTTGAGGTATGGCATCCAAACTGAACAAATTGTTTTCGATCCGTTAAATAACTTTTCATACATTCAAATGCATTTCCACGAATTCCATAATGATAAAGTTTGTCAAGTAAGATTTGGTGGTCTATGGTATCGAAAGCTTTCGACAAATCAAGAAATATACCTACTGTAATTTCATTTAGATCAATTGCCGAGGCAATTTTGTTAATTAAGGTAATAAGTGCTAATGAAGTAGAATGATGTCTACGGAAACCAAATTGTTTTTTATAAATAATATCATGTTGATCCAGAAACTCAATCATCTGATTATACATGACTTTTTCAAACAGCTTAGAAAAACCCGGAAGTATGGAAATTGGTCTGTAGTTATTGAAACACTCAGAATCATCAGCTTTAAAAATAGGAATAACTTTAGCAATTTTAAGCGATTTAGGAAATACTCCATAATGAACAGATGAATTGATTATGTCCGCTAATGGCTGTGAAATATGGTCAAATGAAAGATGGATTATTTCATAGATATGTTGTCATGACCAGGAGCTTTATTTGGCTTGAAGGATTCAATTATGTTTTTGAGTTCTGAGGGTGTAACATTTTGCAATAACATGGACTCGGAGCAAAAATCTGCTAGGAAATGTTTATGAGATTCACTGGTCGTAGGAATTTTATCAGCAAGATTAGGTCCAACTTTAGTAAAATACTGACAAAAACTGTTTGCAATTTGTGTCGCATCAGTCACTTTCTGGCCGTTACTTAATTTAAAACTAGAGGGATAGGAAGGTTTAGCTTTACGCTTATTAATGAGCTCGTTAAGAATTTTCCATGTTGCTTTCAGATCCCCTTTTGCCTTTACCAATTTCTCATCAAAAAAAATCTTCTTTGCAATCCTAATCAAGTGATTCAATTTATTCTTGTAGGACTTGTAACATGCCTCATGTTCAGCAGTTGGGTTATTGAGAAATAGCTTATACAACTTTCCTTTCCTATTAATTGACTTTATTAAACCCTTACTAAGCCATGGATTTTGCATTGTTTTTAGACGTTTGCCTTTTACTACTTTCAGGGGGAAACTAGCATTGTAAAATTCTATATACTTGCTTATAAAGGTGTCATATGCGCTATCTGGGTTGTCAGTTTTAATTACACTCCAGTCGAATCCACTGAGCATGTTATTGAATTTGGAAGCATTGGCAGTATTGAAATCGCGTATAACGAGGTGTTTTTGCCTGCTTTGTGAGGTAGTTGTAGAGGTGCGTGCAATCGAAAATACCGGTAGGTGATCTGACAAGTCGTTAAAGATAAGTCCATTATTAGATTGAATAGAGGTATTGTTAGTAAGAATGTTATCAATTAGTGTGGCACTATATGCTGTTAGTCTAGTTGGCCTAGTAATGAGGGGGTAAAATAAACAAGAGAACAAAAGATCAACGAATTCAGTTGTTGCAGAGTGTTGTTCATGCTTCAAAAGGTCTAAATTAAAATCGCCCATAACGTAGCACGTTTTGTTTTCTTTCGAGATAATGGCAAGCAATCGCTCGAAATGCTCCAGGAATTCATGTACATTTTGAGAAGGCGGTCGGTAGACCGTGCCGATAATAACATTTTTCCCATGAGGGTTTCTTATTTCAGCAAAAACTGATTCAATGATATCTGCATTCGAATAAAAACAATCTGATCGTATCTTGAAGTCAAGATCATTACGTAAATACAGCCCCACTCCTCCACCACTCTTTGCAACACGATTATTCGAGATAAAGTTATAGCCAGGAATAATAACAGAGTCTGAATTAGAATCATTCAGCCAGGTATAGCAGAAAAGTTATGCTCAATGCATCCTATTAATTGGCAAAATTTGTCAAAATTTCTAGAGAGACTACGAGCGTTGATGTGGAAGAGCGATAGACAATTTGTACTCGAAATGCCTTTAGAGGATATCGACTGGTTGAATTGTTGTTCAGTAAAATATTTACAATCAGTATTGGCATCAAGAAAATTTAAGTCAGGATCCAGATCACTGGAGACAGCATTTACATTCTTACAATTATCTTCAAGTGGATTGAAAAACAAGCATTCTAAGCGATCTACATTAAAGTGTACTAGACCATTAGCTAGCTCGTACAGTGCAAAGTTAAATTGTGTATCGTCTAGCTGGTTAAAGGGAAAAATTTCTTGAAGGCATTTCGAGCACAGGCTGTCATTACTATTCATAGCAGTAGTACTAAGACTATATAAACAATGAGAACAAGTTTTTACCTACATGATTGTAAACAGAGTTAGTAGTTGAACTATAGTCATCTCTAACAGCATCGTACGAATCCTCAGCGACCTCAGCTATAATTGGGGGCCGCTTCTCTTTGATGACTAGCCTATCAAGGACAAAATAAGCAATCTTGCCCGCTTCTTTAGCTTGCTTTAGTTCCGTCAATTGTGCTCTTCGTTTTTCCATGGTCTCCTCCTCTTAAACACTGAAAGAGTATAACTGACAGCGAAGTCGACTGAGTTTCTGATCTTGATTCTCAGTTGAGGACACGACGTCCACATGCAGCAGTCACTTTTACTGGCTGCAGCTCCGTGGCTGATTTAGTTTTTACTAAGGCTTTTGTTTTCCTGGCCAATCCATTTTCCCCGTGGCATTTTGTGTGTTTTACTGACTATATAGGTAAGCAGTTACTTTATAGTGGTGTTGTCTCGATCTTTCAACAATTAACTCATTGTTACGATAATAATTATAATTCACTAGTCCAACTTATTTATGTCTCCTTTGCACTGATTTGGTCTGAACGCAAACGCAAAACCTGCTGCGTATAACTTTTGGACTATACTTTCTCGCTAGCAGTTTTTCCACCACGTGTTCTTTGCTGAAGAACCTCGGCAAGGCTCACTGCCCCACTAGATTACAAGCAAACCCTGAATGACAATTTCAAAAATAGCAAATGACCAGTTATATTGTTTGTACCTTCGCACAGTGACACATGTCACATGAAGGCACAATTTTACCATGCACATGCTTTTCGCTCTCGGCACAGCTGGCACAGTAACATTTTATTTATGCCAGAGGCCTAAACAGGCTCACCAATTAAGGTGAACTAAATTTATCAGTATCTATGTAAGCCCACAACCGCTAGCTGATGTTTCTGGATTTTAAAGTATTTCTTAGTATTTTCACATCCTGCAGTCATCAAATGAACCGTGGAGGTTTTGTCTACGGGTTCGGCGGGGTTTGTGGAGAGCCTCCAAACTCAAGCAGGACAATGGCTGAGCGGAAGTAAGTCCGGTTTTCTCAGTAGTGATCCTGCTTTCAAATAAAATGTCAAGGTATAAAAGTAACCTTATGTAACGTTGGTATTTCGTGACAGTCTTGCAGACTGATAATCTATAAAGGCTGACGATAGAACGTCTTCCCCCTTTTCAGATTTTTGAGCACTTACCGGTTATATTTATATTTAGACAAGATAAGCAACACCTGATATTCATAATCAAACTGAGCAGATCAAGAGGTCACGATTGTTCAATTGTTCGAAACCCAACCCAAGAACTAACTCTGCCCCAAGGCTGATACTCTGTTCAAGATCTAGACTCTGCTACAGCGGAAAAGGGTAAATCGTATCCCCTATTGAAGCCCACACATCCTAAAATATTTACCCTGTCAATCGGGATGTGTCCATATTCAAGAGCATCCTCCCCATCACGGGAGCATCCCAAGAACGCGTGATTTCATTGGCTGCTCAGCGTGCTTGATTTTCTTATAAATGCAGGCTCGAGAATTTATTTCTGCGTAGATCGAATTTGATATTATAAAACAAATAGAAAATGGTTCTCCTATGTCCTATGAAACGTTATTTCACTCCAACTTAATTGCTGAAAAGTTAAACCTTAAAATGTACAAAATCATTCTTGGAGTGAATATTAAATCTATCAAGTATGCAGTAAGATCAGAACTTGGAGTCTTACCTATTCACGTATCCATATACAAAACATTACTAAAGTATATTTCTCATTTGCTTGATCATAGTGATACTCCTCTTTTAGTGGGGGCTCTTGAAACTTCTTGTATTTTAAACAGGAAAGGAACACGATGTTGGGTTAATGTTTTGTCTTACCTCTTAAAATTAGGGAATTGTGACTCCGTGAAGTCTGTAGCGAACCTGAAATTCAAGCCAATTCTGCAATTAGCTGTAAAGAATATAGAACAGATTTATATGGAGGAATGGAACGAAGAGAAAACAGAAATCTATCATGGTTTAAAGAATTCCAAGCTTGAATTGTTTGTTAAAGTTAAGGGCAACTATACGTACGAGAAATACCATCAAAGCCGACTTTGATGCCCGTGCAGCCGTAACAAAAATGCCGCGTATCTCAGCGCATCCTTTTCCTATAGAACAGGGTAGATATGTAGAACTGCCTAGAGATCATAGAATTTGTACTTTATGTAATTCAGGAGAAGTGGGAAATGAGTTTCATTATTTATTTCAATGTAAGAACTACCGTATGTTACATACGTCCTTTCTTGATAAACTCTATTGTATTAACCCACTTCTCTCCTTCTTTAGCAATACAACTTTGTTCTACTACATCTTATCTATGAAAGACGATATGTATATGTTAGTGCCACATTAAAAAAGATATTATATACTACACAGATTAAGCCCTAAATCGTATATTTTCATTTTTACTGATTTCTTTATTTTATTAGATATACACCAATGTAACTCATATGTTTTCAAGGTGCTAATAAATAGATATTGTATTGTATTGTATAATAAAATAATGCACTTTCGAGGTCTTGAAAAGCTGCTAAATGCACACGCGTTCCGGCCCGCTCGTGCATCCGCATGCAGTGTTTCAATACCTCAAGCATGCATTATTTTGCTTTAGTATAAACCAACAAGTGGACTATTACAAATCCTGCATTCTGATTGGCTACCCTACTATAGGTCTATTTGTGATAGCCCATGGCAGAGAAAAACCGCATGCATTTTCACGAAATAATAATATGTTTTCAACTTCAATTTGTTTCTTTCTCTTTATTTCTGCTGTCCGACTAGTTAGTTTATACTAAAACAATTAGACCTCTCACAGTCATGGGCTACCAGTTAATAGCCCAGAACATGGAGAACCAAGACTACCATGTCGCCTAACTCAGTAATATGTTATTGCCAATTAGATGTTATGGCATTCTGTAGGGCACGTTTACCGTAACTCGTTGCCGCGCCGTAAGGCTTACCCCAGCACTCATACGGTGTCCGCTCTAAAAATACTGTATGAGAAAAAAATGGGATGTTAAATCTAAACATTCCAGACTATATTAGTCATCAAGAAACTGATAAATGAGTAATGCCACCTCGACAGAAAGTGAAACGATATCAATACAGAGCATACATTCAATATTCAGCATGTTTCCAATCGATTGTTCAAGATTTCCCACATATGACTACTGAATCTAAACATGCACTTCATGTAGGAAACTGAGACAATGAATGGTTCAATCGCGTAAAATACTACAATTAACGATGAATGATTGCCTTGGTAGATCGCTTCTTGTATGCATTGTGTCATAGTACGCAGAGCTAAATTAGGTGTTTATTCGATACTCTCTAACTTGAACCTTTCGTTTCACAACTGCTCCATTGTGCATTACATTTTTTATTGGATATAAATATTTAGTTACTTGAACTTTTGATACGGATTTCGCAACTGGCTGACCAGTCTTGAGAAATTACAACAGTGTGCATTACAAATTGCATTACTAATGGTTATTCGATACACTCTAACATGAACTTTATTTTGATGAGCGGGATTTCGCAACGGGCAAAAGCTATCTAATTCCTTCGCTATGTAGCCGGAGCAGTAAGTGAGTGAAAACATGCACGATAAATTTAAATATGAGAAATTACGTTTAAAATTACTAGATATTTTCCCTAAGAAAACTGCAAGTTAACAGCCGCCTCCCTGGTCAGAGATTCTCCTCTCTCAAGATTAAGTTCTCTTGACGAGACATGTGGCTAGCAGGGCACCGGTACTGGCGACCGCGGGGCCTGAAGGGGGGCATCCCATAAGTAAAAGCTATACAGGTATGTGCTGATGGATGGGGATGGGTTTTATAATTTCTAGGTCTGAAATGGAATCCCAATTTCGCCCTATGAGTCCGTGATGGGGAAAACTGTTTTGCAATGTTTTTGGCAACCAACCTAAATGGAGTAACGTCGGATGCTTTAATTCTGGCTTGGGAGACCTGTTAACGGATCCCCGTATCTTCTACGCAAGATAAACCATTTGGCAATTTAGTTATCTGATATTTGCCGGGCCTGTACAGCTTATCTTATCGAAAGGAGAGTGTATTATTATATCAGCTCGTATGACTCTCCTGTTATCCCCGCTGTTATCGCACTTATAATGGGGGGTTTCTTAGGTCCCAGCGGATCACCACCATCCAATAATTATAAGTTTGCATTTGAACAAGTTTTCTGATCGGCCGAAAGGATTGGGAATAAGTACAAATGGTCACGGGTGATCCGCTGATAATCCCGTCATTTTCGCAAGTCGGTAATATTGTACATCATATCTGGATCCTGAACCGCCGTAAAATAAGGCCATGTTTCGTCTACTATCGTCCGACCAACCCAATTATTTGAAGAAAAAAAAAATATTGAATAATAATTTCATCACTACACCTCTTTTCTGAGCTTCCTGATTAGCTCAGCTGGTACAGCACGGTCTATAGTGCTGGCGGTCCGGGGTATGGAATCCCGGCCGCGTCCTAGGGCAGGAACGTATAAACCGTTGGTCTTGTCTGCTTCCTCTTCTAGATAGGGGGACCTGAAAGAACCTGTTGTTATTTCGAGAAATAGTAGGGGATTGTCTCCCGACACAACAGCCTCGTATTCTGAAGTACTAATAATCACTCATGATTGTAAACTGCACGGCAGCACTTTGCGCCACAATATAGCGATCTGTATCACAAAAATAACCTTGTGAAGCGCATTTGAATATATATTCATATATAATTTGCGTTATATAAATAAATACCTTTACCGTTTGTCTTTACATTTTAGTTTCTTGCTTTTCTCATGCAAATTGTCAATCCACAACTAGCAGTAGAGGAAAAAGTAGTCGAGGAAAAACCTGAGCAGCTAAATATATATTATAATACCTATAGGCAATACCTTGACCTGTAGGAGTGCCTAGTCATTAGGCGCGAAACCTTGCCAACTAAGTTAGGGTTAGGGTAAGTATTGTTTGCTTCCGACATCTCAGATCAACCCAAAATGCACTTGGCTGTGAATATAGGTGCAAACATTATGTATTTGTCGTTGTCGTCATAATATATCATAAACATGAAGTATCCACCACTGTCCCCCCCCCCCCCCCCCCCCAAATCCCCACCCGGATGCAGCAAAACACACTGATGTCAGACTTCTTTAGGCAAGCAGAGTGCGTGGTACCCTGGGTTCCAGAGGCTCGAAAGAGACCCCTGGCAACCAGGGTAAGTGCGTGGTAACCTCAATGATAACTTTCTCGTGGATGATGTGTGTGTTGTGTTCAGTCCTATATAACATATATAACAGCCAGATACGCTCCTTTCAGTCTCTCTTGTTATAGTATTAAAGCAGTACACTTAGTGATAATATTGTATTCATATATAACATGTAATAAAATCGATTTTGATTGTCATATACGAATTATATGAGGCCTAGAACGATGACATATTGTTTTTAAATCTCGATATTTCAAAGAATTTGTTATGCTTACAATTAAAAGCGTAATGAAACTCGAGTCCAACTTTTGGAAAACGGAAACGCAAAACCTTTGCAATTGGACTACCAGTTCACGCTAGCAGTTTTTTCTGCGATGTGCTCTTTGCTGGAAGTCCCATTTTCCCTATAAATTAGAATTTCAAAAATAGCAAATCATCTATATATTGTTTGTCCCTTGAAGTTTTTTGCGCGCAGTGCTTCTTCGCCCTTTAAGCCGCTTCTCAAGCTAAGTGACACGTATCACATGAAACCACAATTTTACCATTTACCTTTTTCTTTTTCGGCACATAAGCATTTTTTATATGCCTAAACAGCCTCCTCAAGGCCTTAAATTACCGTTAGAACTTTAGGGGAACGTAATAGGATAAGTACTAAGAAAGGTATTTCCCCGGGGGTATTTCCTTGCTTTATTTTAGGGTGCGTTCGATTGACCGTATTCCGGAATAAGAATACCAAGAATGATCACTACAAATCACGTTTACTGGGATTTTTTAGCCACTGGAATAATAAATGTATCGTGAATATCATATATCAGCAAGCGTTTGTAGCTTACAGTGAAAAATATGCCCGAACCAGTGATTTCCAGAGACTATTCCATCTATTCCTATTCCGGAATACGGTCAATCGAACGCACCCTTAATTTCTGAGATGAAATTTTGCCAGAGTAATTACGGTCGCTATTATCCTAGCGCCCGTGGTCTAACCATTTGCAGTTCGAGGATGATATTGTTCCACAGCGTATTCTACTTAGTTATTTGAAGCCCCTTAGTGTTGGTCCGTCCGGCGTTTTAAACACTCGGCGACCTCCCACACAACAGACCGGCGATTAATTGCTGAGTCAACCGCAATTCAGTGGAGGTTAAGCTTATAGCGTCTTTCCTGTTATGTTTCGCAATATGCACGGAAAAATTTTCAGCTTTTTGTGCACTTATCAGTTATATTTATATTTAGACAAATAGTCAAGATAAGCAACACCTGATATTGATATCGAGAGGTCAACTCAAGACTTCCGGGTATGTTTCCTTCAAGCAGGCCGGCCGCGCCAATGTTCAAGACTCTCAGTACAGCGTAAAATGATAATTAAAATCGTATCCGTTATTCAAGCCCACACTGATTCTAAAATCTTTACCCGGTCCATTCGTAGGGATGTGTCCATCAGTTTAAGAGTACCAGAAAATTATCAGCATGTAAAGGAGCAAAAGCACTGGTTTTGGAAGGTGAACAGCTGCGTTAGTATAGTGTTCGTTGTTGGGCAAGAAACCCTTTATAGATCACATCTATCACCACTCAATAGGTAAGTTTATTCATCTATTCGTACTACATTTTTCGAAACAGAACTGATAGTTTCTTGTTGTTCTTGTATCGGCATAAAGGTAGGTGATGATGTTTAATATACGATACACTCTAACTTGATTTCTTGGTACGGTTTCGCAACTGCTCCATCGTGCATTTTTTTTTTATTCGATATAAATCTTACTTGATCTTTTGGCACGGATTTCGCAACTGCCAGCAGACCAGTCTTGAGAAATGTAATACAAATGGTTATTCGATACACTCTAACTTGAACTTTAATTTGATACGCGGGGTTTCGCAACTGGTCTGATTGTGCATGAGACTCTAACTTGAACTTTTGATACGGATTTCGTAACTGGACCAGTCTTGACCAATTGTAGAACAGTATGCTTAACAAAGGGTAAGATGTGTTGAGTCTAAGCCTGTACGGAATTCATTCTATTAATATTGCCGTATTAAATTTCACCGCATATAAGGAGGAAGATATTGCATAAGGACCAGAGTTAACCAAACCGTTCTATCTACACGAGCGAAAATCTCTACACGAGCGAAAATCTCTACACCAGCGAAAATCTCTACACCAGCGAGAATGCAAGCTAGATGCTGTACACGGCCTGGAGTTGGCCATAAACGAGACTCTGCTTGGTCTTGGCTCGTGTGTTTCTCCGCTTTGATGACTAACAGCATTCATTTGGGAATTCAAGGCTGCTTCGCCGTGTTCGTTCCCGAACTGCTTAAGCACTTCAAAGGAGGAAAGGAAAACACAGGTATGTCCATGTTTTGTAGTGCAACATAATCATTTTAAACCATGAGCAATTTGTTGGCTTTTTCCAATTGATTCAAATGCAGAAAACTCTACTGATAAGTAACGTTATGTATGTGTGTAACTGAGGTATTCGTAAATCTAGACAAGTTGATCATATAATACATGTTTATACCGCCACATTTGCAATTATATTTTGAACAATCATGTAGGGCTCCGAATCTTTTTCCCCCCATTAGATTACATCATGTTAGTAGTACTTATATTCTGAGGATTTTTAATGTGATGGTTTTCAAATGGGGGCCGATAAATTTGCAAACAAAATTTAACTTGGGAATTAAATATTAGAAAGCGACGCGAAGCTAAGTACGGCGACGCAAGCTCGACTTTCGTATCGTGAATTTGAAAAGAATAACGTTTTAATGCATAGTTATTGATGAAATACCAGTATTGAGAAACAAAAACCTTTTTTTGATATGATCGGCGTACTCTGTGGTCATGGCTACTCTCAGTTCAATTCAACAGTCAGTATCATTCTCCAGTCAGCGGTCACTTTATTTGTCGCCGCGCGTTCAAATAGAGGAATTGGGTGAATTGAAGAAGAGGAATAGACTAATCATGAATGCCTATACTTATACGATCCGAGGTTTGGCTTTCGAGCGATGACGTTTCGCCAACGCTCTGTCAGCATTTTTCGATCTTCAGTGTGAATTTATAGACCTCGGAACCGAAAATGTCCCAACAGCGCTTAAAAGCTGCCGCGCCCAGTGAGAATTCAAGGTACAATGAGATGCTTTAATACGCTTTGTCTGGGAATGCAACGATCTTATTCTAGGAGCTAGAACTATTTAATACGAAAGATTTATGAACAAAACTGCCTTACGGCCTTACTTCCATGGAGTATTACTTGCTGTTTACTCTGTTTGTGTGGGCTAAATTATACGAAGCGATTTCAGCGAGTTTTCGTTTCCTATGCATATCAGTCCGATAACCACACAAACAGCAAGTAATATACTCCATGGAAGCAAGCTAAGGCATTTTTGTTCATAAATCTTTTGTATATCTAGCTCCTAGAATATTTCCTTTCCTTTCGAGTGTTTGCTTACAAAAGTATAAAAAGAAATCGGGATGTCTAAAAAAAGCTGCTCTTTCATCTGCGATAGTTATGTATTAAACAGTACAAAGGCCACAGCGGAGGATCTTTATGCATGCCAACTCTTTTATTGAGGCTTAGTCAAGCGAGATTATATATCTTAAGATACGCTGAAGTGTAGTCCCGGGTGTAGTTCATCTCAATAAAATCAGCTTTACGTTTTTACTCAACGAACCACGAACATTACCAGTTACGCCGAATCTTAAACTGAAATATTCTTTACGGCTGAAAACACTGCCATGTTATTTCTAACAACCGTAAATACAATCTTCCCTGTTCCAATGATTGAGCACCTAGACGATCCGTAAAATACCCGGGAAAATGGCAGTGACAATATGCATTTATAAACGTTAACTGCTCTCGCTCGTATACGTAAAATCAGTTTCATCAGTTGAGGGCAATACTCGAAGTTCATGAAAATTCGTATATCCCAATTCCATGTGGCCATGTAATATCCTGTATTTACCCTACATATACTAGTCTAAATCACACAGGTATAATATACAACTTCAGAGTCTGTAACAGTTGACTAGGGTTGGTGTGGGTGCAGTTTGTGTAATTAAAAGTTTGCATCAAACGATCGCGGAAAAGATCTTTGTGTAAAACGCTTTTAGAGAGGTAAAGTGGTGCAAACAGTGGCTAGTCATTAGAGAGATTTCTTTTTGCCAATCCCCAGGGGCACTTTGGGGTAAAAATATGTGGAAATCCGGGTCATACATTGAGACAACAGATACTTAAGTATGCATGGTTATTAATAGAACATCGTTTTATTCTGGTTAGAAAAACCTGTAAATCCGGGTTTTGGTAGGATATCTAACTTTCTCGGTAATTGTGCAATAGTACAACCCATTAACTGTGGCCGCCCACTTGGCAAACAGTCAACGATTAAGACTCAATATTGTGCAAGAGCCGTTATTATGCAATAGAGTAACTCCATAGCTATCTAACCAGCCTGGCGGACAACTTGGCAAACAGTCAATTGAGGGATAGCCAACTTCAAGGGTTATTTATAATAAATTTTCAAAGGGCTTGCCAGACGTTAACTTAGCACAGTCTTAAAGATAAGTTCAAAGATTTTAAATTCTGTGAAAATTCTGTGAATGTAAACTGTATTAAAGGGACATTAGATTGAATCCTGAGATGATAATGTCATTTCAGGAACATGCTAATAATGATGTTGAACTATGAAAAGGAAAGTTGATGTTGGGCATTCTCACTAAAATGTACTTTAAAGGAATCCGTTGTATTTAAAAGTTTGCATCAAAATATCCAAAGTATATTTGTGTAAAACGTTTAGTTTGTGCAGCAAAGTGGCCGATACAGTGGCAAGTGATCAGTAGTCGATAGAATATACGATAGGATATAAAATCACGAGGCAACTGCATGGAAACGAGGTTACTTAGTCAACATACATTGTATGCCACGTCGGTTAGATTCTTATAAGGTTTACTAGTAGTAAAAGGGGCAGATATGTATTTTTGCCGAATCTCTTCATATAATGTGTTGAGCCTAATAATTTTCATATCTGGCTCTAACTTTGGAGTAAAACTATATGTGGAATTTCGGTTCACGAAGCCCGTTTCAGTCATATGCCGAACTTAACATATTCAAGTTTGAAGTCGGAGTGATCGTTGTTTCAGACGGCGAACTAAATTCATTGATGTAGTCTTGGTCCAGATTTTAACATTTGCGCCAAAATTAAATAATTTCAGGGTGGAATAATTTATGCGTGTAGTTCGGCACATGAGAAGAGTGGTCGGTTTGAATCAATTACGCTATGTGCAACAGATGGCGCATCAGTCATCTGCTGTCGCACCTCATTTAAACAGGATCCTTCAAACACTGGTTGCACCTAATTGATTCAGACGCCGCCCTCCTGCCGTCATCGTTCAAGTTCGGCATCGATCGTTAATCAGGGTTATTAACAGGAAATAGGTTTATTCTGGTCAGAAAAACCTGTTTGGAGATATCTCTTTTTGTAAAACCGGTCGGTTATTATGCAATAGTTCAGCCGCATGCTCAATCTGGCTTGTGCAATAGCTGCCATTGTGTAATAGTTCAACCCCATACGTATACCCGGTCCAACAGTTGATTGAATAGACCTTATTCATAAATACGTATATCTGTTTCAATAGAATATCCATATGTACATAAATCATAATCATTACCATGTGAAAGAGCATGTCGACATTTCAAAGTGCCCGGGAATAGTGATCTTGTGAAATTTGAGTGCAAAAGCTTAAAGTGCCTATGAAGCTTATTTTTTTATTTTAGATATCAATTCTAAATCAAGTGAATAGTAGAATGGTACAATATATTTTGCTTTGAATGCTGTGCCGCTGAGGTAAAGAGGTTTTAATATCCAAAATGCTAATTACATGACGTCAGGGGAGGCATCTGCAATCATTTCTTAGTGGTTGTGAATGGGCGTTTCTACTGATATAGGAAAATAAATTTCTAACATCATTTTATTTCAACCATGGGTATAACACTGATAATTTAAAAAATGTGTTTAATTGTAACAAAAAAAATTGTATAATAATTGATGCCTCCCCTGACGTCATGTAATTAGCATTTTGGATATTAAAACCTCTTTAACTCAGCGGCACAGCATTCAAAGCAAGATATATTGTACCATTTTACTATTCACTTGATGTAGAATTGATATCTAAAATAAAAAAATAAGCTTCATAGGCACTTTAATAATCAATGAAGTGACACCATTTGAAATTCAAGAGATTTATATGAGAAAATTCTAGCATCGCTTTCATTATTTTTCTGCATTTGAAATGCCTATAACTCGACAGCAATTCTCCACATTGCTCTAAAACTGAATACAATTACTTGTCTTAATGTGATCTTTCATGTGGTAGCATTAATTTCCCTCTACACATTTTTGTTACAAATTATGCAAATTACGAGTTCGCGCCTATACAAGGGTCAATCTCTGGTTGTATTAATTAGAAAGATGATGACGTCATTTGAGGAACATGCTTATGATACTGAAAATGACAGGGATGTTGAACATTATCACTAAAATAACTTTCAATTAAGTGCTGGACGTTTGCTTCATTTCTTCTAAGAATCTCTAAAAAAAAACGACATTTTAACATAAAGTGGATCAGATACTGAAACTATCGCTCGAGAAATATTAACATATGTCTCAAATGACTTCGTCCAACTTGATATGTCGGACGTTGACTAAATCTTTTCCCATGCATATCGCATATGTCAGTAATCTCACTTCTCAGGTTGACCCTTAACTAAGGGGCTTATACGTATCAAGAAAGTCCCTTTTACGTTTTTTAGAACAACACCGATTCACATTTTCATACGACTTAGTTTATAATCGTGCTCGAGGATCTATCGGTGTTTCGTCTGGTCTCCGACGTAAACCATCGTGGGAACATCGGAAACCAGACGAAACATCGATGGATCCTCGAGCCTGCCTTGCACGTTAACTATAACCGACTCTTCTTTACCTAGTCGGATTATTTTCGTTGAATGGTCGGAGAAACAAACCTTGCCAACACTTCCTTTTCTTATTTAAACTGACTATAGCCGCCATAGCAGGATTAGGATATAAGCACACAAAAGAAGCAAATCCCCTTTCTTGATACGATAGCCACTCAAAAGAATTCAGTGAGATAATAATTAAAACGAAAATATGACTGACATGTGCTCAAGGCAAAACCATATCCTCTCATCTCATTCTGGTCTATACGCTGCCGCCGAGACGACGACAGATCAGATGGATTATTCAGCTTCCAGGCAGGCCTACCAGCACTTGTGGAATCTTCAGGCCTTGAGTTCACTAATATCATACAAATCTCATCTCAAAGACAGCCACCATTGAATGCGCTGTCTTCTTTTTCTCATTCTGACTAACCGAATGGCTTTTGAGTAAGTAAATCAACAGCAGTGCGACAGGTACCAGGGGTCAACACTTACAATCCCTTACCCTTTCACATACCTTTTTGAATCAAAATACATGTAGATATCCTTTCAAATTTTCACATAACCTTATTTAAATTCCACTGAAACATCACACTTTCCTACCGGCTCATAATCATTTTTAGGCATGATCCCCTCCCCTTTCCCCACAAAAACACCTCACCACCACCTCCCTACCCCCACCCATCAGCATTGTATGGCCCATTTTAGCAGTCTCCCTTGGTTGTTATCACCAGCAATAATCTGATCAAATTTAATCATGTGTGTCTCCCCACAGATAGCCTACGCTATTAATTTGTGATTCTAAATTATATTTGATATTTCTGCGGGATCCTCCCCCTCCCAACAAAAAAAAACAATAGCATAAACGATATTTCTACACTTACTTGTCTTTGCCTCTTTTTTCCTTTTATTTTTTTGGGAAAAGGCAATAATCAAGTTACCAGACAAGTAGTGTAGAAAGAATGTTTATTATATTGATCTCGGTGGAAAACAAAACTAAACAAATATTAAATATAGAATAGAATTACAAATAATAGATTGGGATATCTGTGGTCTCTTACTCATTTTTTTACGCAATAATGCTTTAAGGTGTCTAAATCGCAACTCCAAATTTATACAAAATGTCCTAACTTGTAACTAAAGGTTTTTGCTTGATTCTACTCAAATTTTCACAAACGGTACACACTTTATTGATACAACTGATGGTGTTAAAATCTTGACCCGATTATACACACTAATGACGTAATCGTGACGTCAGACAATCACACTTTTTATGACACTTTGAGTCTAATCGAACGTTTAAAAAAGTGAAAATGTTCAGACTTGATCAGAACCATTGGAAGGAAATTGGCGGGAAAAAAATTGGCTTGGAATTTCTCACTTTTATAACGTTGACAAGGATGCAAGGACAGTAGCTTTCTGTCAATAGAAATGACTAGGACCCAAGCTAATTAAAAGTATTTCCCAAAGCATACTAAATATTGGTGCTTGAAGCAATATCTGCTAGAAAAATAAACAGAAAAAAAATGATATTTCTTTCGAGAGATTCAACTGAAACAAGTCGAAAAATGGTAAGAAAAATCTAAAAATATACAAACGTGCTTTCAAACGTTCAGAAATTATCATAATGACCAGGGGATACAATGGATAATTAATTTCTGTAAACACATGTGTTGGTTGTTACAGAAACTGGTTGTATCTCCTGTATCATTATGATTTTATCAGTCAAATGCGACCGCTCCAGATGTAAACAAAATACTATCCAACAACTCGGCTCTGAGGTTATACTTCTCTTTGGAAAGTCATATCTCCAGTTGTAGATACTTTTCAGCGATAACATTTGGTGTATTGTTATAAAAGATTGAATTTAATGCTCGCATATAAAAACTAGAAATCTTTCGACGTTTTTTTTTGGGAAAAGTCGAATTTTGAGGTTTTTTCCATTGTTCGACTTTTTGACTCTCAGGAAAGAAATATTAACACTTTTTAATTTTTTTTTTTTGCTGTCAGAGTTTCGTTTGGCACCAATACTTTGGGAAATACTTTTAATGAGTTTGTATTCTAATCACTTCTATTGACAGAAAACTACGGTCCTTTCAACTTTGTCAATGTTAGTAAGGTGTGAAATTCGTAGTCCAATTATTTCGCCAACTTCCTGTCAACGGGATTTTGATAAAGTTTGTACTCTGCACGTGTAACGTTTTTCAGTTGTTTAAAAAAATCATTAATTAGATTTAAGCCGTCAAAAATGTCATAAAATGGGATTGATTGACGTCATGATTACGTCATTAGTAAGATTGCCATCAGTTGTATCGATAAATTGTTTACCGTTTGTGAAAAGTTGAGCAGAATAAAGCGAAACCTTCAATGGTTGTGACATTTTGTGACTAATAAAGAAGGAGAGAATTAAGCCTCACTCTTGTTGCCAATTCTCATGAACGTTTGTGGAATGCCTTGAATGTCCACTGGAAAAATCGAAATATTACATACTTTGAAGTCTGCAAAATGTTTGTAAAATGTTTGCAAAATGTCTGTGAATGTACAAATTTACAGAAATGTTTTGCAAATATTTTACAGAGTAGAAAATTTAGAGAAATTTACTCGCATTTTACATACTTTTTAAATAGTTCTTCAAAGTGTTTAAGTGGTTCGATTTTTCCAGTGGTACCGTCTTGGTTTATTGTCTTTCCTCACGATTAAATTGATGGGAATTCTCAATACGTTCTTGTTCTTGTTCTTCTAGACAATACCGAAGATGTACGACAGACTGGATTCAACAATCTTGTTGGAGATTTTTTTCACAGTATTTCCAAACTTTGTGTTCCCTGCTAGCAGAGGCCTCTAGCTCTGGGTAAATTAAAGACTTCTGCTAGCAGGGAATGCTGTATGGATGTCAAGGGAAAGTCTACGTCAAGTACCCTAACAGACCAGAACAATGCGAAGTCTGTTGTGAGTCAGGCCGCCTTTAGCTTTGGTAACAAGAAGTCAATCGATTGGGATCAACTGATCGGTGATTACGCTACGCTGTGCGTACGGTACGACTTCGGGCAACCCTGTCGTTCGAGTGGTACTTGCGCTATGAGTACGGTACAACTTCGGGAATTACTGTCGTTCGACTCGGTGATAGCAGTATGAGTACGGTATACTTATATTGATAGGTGACGACGGCGCTATGCGTGCGGTTCAACTCCCGGTAACATTGTCGTTGTGTCTCGTGTAGCGTGCCTCTTGGCCGGCGTGTACGGTACGTCAAAGTGCTTTATCAACAAGGTAGATATGCGTGCGGTTCACTAACTCCGGGAAACTTTGTCGTTAGTGTCTCGTGTAGATGACCTTCGAAAGATCCCAATGCATGCCTCTCGGCCGTGTACGGTACGTTAAAGTGTTTTATCAACAACGGGAATTTAAGAATAAGAAGTCCAAGGACTACGGCAAAGTTTAATGCACTATTTCGACTGATCAAACCAACGTTCTTTGGACAGAGATATGCTGACAAGTTTCGTGTTTGAAGGAAGGATGTTCGTGAGCAACTGATAGAGGGAATTATGCCTTTATCTGCAGTTCAAGTGGGATCAAGTATAAGAGTGACTGGCTCTTAAAAGACACTGATAAAACTTTTAGATACATCTGGATATAGTTGTTAAAGAAATGTGAAATATAATATATAGTACTGTGATTGTACAGTAACATAGAAGAAACTTTAAGCTTTCACGAGGAAAAAAACCTATGTCAGTTGGTTGTAAATATATTATGAGTATTACAAAAGACCGTTTATTATGAAGTTTAAAGTCATTTCATATATGTAGTTCTCAAATAAGAACGCGCTGTTCAAGAAATTAGATATAAAAAATGGCTTTTATATCTATACTTCTCCGCTGGCGCACAGCAACACTTGCATCTGCAAAGGCTAGTAACCCATTTGTGGTTAATTGGAGCAGCCCTTCCCGCAAAGAAACGCTCTTTCTGGCTTTTTGGTGCGTTCTGCCATAAACAACAGCCAGCCTTAAAAAACACTTAAAATCGCATGCTTCATCAGTGATCGGTAAGTTCTTTCTTGTTTTGAAATAACGATTTATGGGTATAATCATAATCTATTTGATATTATAATTATGTATTTTTGTTTGTATATATTTCATTGTATTTAACTTACATTTTCACCTCTTTCCTACCACAGCCTGGGTGGGATCTGTGGCCTTTTCGTTGACATACTTCGCCACACCGCTGGCGGGATGGTTTTGCACTCGATTCAGCTGCCGTGTGACAGCGGTTATTGGCGCATTGGCATGCGCAACTGCTGCTGCTCTGACGTCCTTCGTGGACAGTCTAATGATGATGTACCTCTCGTACAGTCTTCTCTATGGACTCGGATCATGTTTTCTCCATACCTCTTCAATATTGATCACCAACAAATACTTCGATAAACGGAAAGCGCTGGCCACGAGCATTGTGGGAGCTGGCTTTTACCTCGGCACACTAGCCGCTGCCCCCATAGTACAACTGATGATTGAGAGTGTCGGATGGCGAAACGTGTACAGGGGTCTGGCGGCAGCCTTCGGCGTGGTGTTGATCCTTGTCCTTACTTATGATCCCAACGTTGAAGCTGAGGAAGTAAAGCTCGTGGAAAAAAGCGAAAACCCGACCTTCACCCTCGCCATGTTTAGAAGCCCGAGATATGTAATTGGCATCATTTCCGTCTTCCTTGGGTGTTTTGGAGCCTTTGTGGTGAACGTCCATCTGGTAAGATACCCTATTCATTGGCACGTTGGAAGAAATTAAATCATGTTTACGTGACATCTATTTTGAGGGTCTGAATGGGGCGTCTACATGTCAGTTGTCAGTTAAAATGTTGGTCATTTGTCAGTTAGCCCTAAGTTAATCATTACTAGAGAACATTTACAATGTTTGACCCACAAGAACCAATTTGTCAGTTAACAGTTGAGTTTTATTTGTCAGCAAACATTTTTTTTTTAAATCGCCATTTGTCAGTTAACAGTTATTTTTAAGGCGGTTTGACAGTTGTCAGTTAACTGACCCCATACAGACCCCATACATACCCCATACAGACCCTCTATTTTCATGCTGTAATGAGTACGTTTGAAGAGTCAGTATTATCTAACCTTGGCGGTAAGTTTCAGTTGATTTGGGCGATTTTATACAACTTTTACAAAACTCCTACAGCCTTGGCAAATCTTTCGCCTTTTCTCTAATTTTTGGAACTTTTGGTAGAACATCTCCGAGTGGAATCTGACGACTCCACTTTTCTCCCCAATATATTTGATCAGAACAGCAAAGGCAAGCTAATACTAAAGAAATAAGAATGTTATATTCCTAGATTTTAAAATATATTATATTCATAATTGCAATAGCTAGTTTTGATGCACCCTATAGACCCATTGCCAACATGCTGTCCAATTGAAATAGAGACTTTAGCCTCGTGTTCATGTTGTCACACAAAAGCGTTTCTACATGAATGTGAGGCTAAACAATGGTATTCAAATTGGATGTCATTTATTCAATGGATTTATTACAGCAGATTACGATAAAATCTATATTTTGGTGTGTCCCAATGAAAAACTGAAGAATTAAAAAAATAGGTTTTTACATCAACTTTTGCATTCAAAGTAGAAAATAAGTTCAATATTTTCAATATTGACAAATCACACTAAGTCGGTGATCCGAATTTTGTTTAGCATTTTTGATTGTAATAATTAAAGCCCTTTCGTTACTGTGAAAATATCGAAAACGATGCAATATCATCATGATTTGAACTTCACTTAATGTTTGAAAATCACCAAATACGAGCTAATGCGAAAAACAGTGGTAAACTTTTATTTAATTAATCTCTTATCGATGAAATTTCAGTTTGTTGCATCTTCAGATTTGTTTATTCTTGGAACTAAAATAAATATTAAGCCAAAGCACGTATGCACAAACATGAAACCACGAATAGGGTTGCGATTGTGTGCTGCGTTGCTTTCGGTATTTCCGAAATTCCAAACTGGAGTAAACACTGAAATTCTTGGTTCATATTTTAAATTAGTGTTCAAGTGATGTTCCTATGTTCATATCAGTCATATTCTTCTTTCAAGGTTGAATTCTGCCTAGAAGTTGGCATTTCCCTTCAAGATGCTTCAAATCTCTTCATTTACATAGGAATTGGCTCGATCGCCTCTGGAGTCATAGCCGGCCATATGTGCGACCTTAGCAAGAACGCCCCATTCTATGTGAACCAAGCTGCAAACCTTGTTATTGGAATCTGTTACCTGATGGTTCCCATGATGTGGACATACACACACTTTATCATGTTCTCGGTATTTCTCGGTCTTGGCTTTGGATCTTTTATGTCTACAACATACATTCTTCTTCTCACGACTGTTAAACCCAAATATGCCGCGTTTGCGTACCCTGTTGGTGAGGCAATCGTGTCAATTGCTATCGGCACTGGACCACCTTTCGCAGGTAAATTAAATCATCCACTCTGATATAGTTGAAAAAAAATGAGCTCTAGTCTGCTGGAAGTCCCTGCCTTCTGTAAGAAACCATGTTAGCTATGATGCTGAATAATACTACCTCATTATTTTCAATAAGACATAAAGGACACAAAGAGTCTTGGAAGATATAGTGCTTTATTAACGGTTCCGTAACCGATTCATTGATAATTATTTTTTAATGATCCCTTGAATCCACTGATTACATGAAACCATAGAGTGGTTATCGTTCGAGTGTCGTAACACCAAAAGTAAATTTAATTACAGAGCCGATCACGAGAGCAAGTAAAAACGCAATGAGTCAATCACGATCGACCTGGTTCAAGTAAAACCAATCTTGAATTACTTCATTCACAAGGAAAAGTAAATGAAATCGCAGATAACAATGCCTGATAATTACCCAAAAATATTTTCACGGCCAGAGAAGCTAGAGAAAGCTTCCGGCTCAGAGAAGCTAAGCAAACGCAAAACAAAAGCAATCATTTGTAACTCGACACTCGTTTTGCAACGCTGTCTCTTCGTCATGTTTAGGCAAGTTGATTTTTTTACGCATCCTTGTATGTTACAACTGTATGATTTGTATTTGTAGGTTTTCTAGCCGACGTGACAGGTTCATATGCAACCGCATTCTACGCCTGTGGAGGAGTGTTGGTGTTCGCTGCCTTCGTCCCTTTACTCATTCACTGCTTCAAGCACCAATATCATCTCACTGCACCTCACAGAGAAGAAGTGAAGAGTGTCAACATGTACAAGCAAGCCGAAGCCGAGGCATCAGGCGGTGGGTTTGTGAATGTTAAGTTTACTGAGTACAAAGTTTACGTAATTGGTATTGATGAGAAGGGAGCCGAAGCCGCGGAACTGAAAAATAGAATTGCAAATGCAGGGTTTATTGAGGACTATGCAGTTCACATAAAAGGAAATGATGAGAAGAGAGCCGAAGCCGAGAAATTCAGAAATGGAATTGCAAATTCTGGGTTTATTGAGGACTATGCAGTCTACATAAATGGAATTGACGAGAAGATAGCCGAAGCCGAAGCCGAGGAACTGAGAAATATTATTGCAAATGCTGAGTTTACTGAGGACTATACAGTTGACATAAATGAAGACGATGAGAAGAGAGCCGAAGTCGAGGAACTGAGAAATGGAATTGCAAATGCTGGGTTTACTGAGGACTATGTAGTTGACATAAATGAAAATAACGAGAGGAACGTTAGTATGGACTCGTTAACTGTTGTTTGCGAGGTCGTTTTTGGAAACTCTATAGACACAAAACTGTAAGATAACATCGCAACACAGTAGAAGTTAGGCACTCAGTCATGTATCGAATAGATATACACAGCTCTTCAAACCAATCAATTTCAATTGACTCAAGCTGCGAACGGAGTAACTAATTAGTAGTCGGTGACACTGATCGCATAAAATAGTCTTACCGTTTTCAATTAATTAGTAGTCGGCGGATGATCGCGTAAAGTGGTCTTCGCCGTTTGCAATTAATTAGTAGTCGGTGACACTAATTGCGCAAAATAGGCTTCGCCGTTTGCAATCCAGTTAATGAAATTGGTATTGATGGTATCTTTAGAATAGGGGCCTTGGTCACGCAACGGTATACATAGGTATACATGCATTAATTAGTTGCACTAGAGCAGATTTCATACGAGTGGGACAAACTACGACATGTCCGTACCTTACCGTAACTGTACATCAACCGTGCCATACCGTAACTCTGTAATTTGATTGGATCAGAAGGACAAAAACTACAGGGAAAAACATTTCAATATTTCACATCATGCCGTACAGTAACCGTGCCGTAATCAGTGCCGTAGTTTGTCCCACTCATACGAAATCTGCCCTACCTTACAAGTTGTACATTAAATCGATTCAACGTCCAGTGTGAATAATGCAAACTCAATGCAAACTATTGCCACTGTATTCGAACATTTTGAAAAGTTGTGCGCCCGGAGCGTCCGCTAGATACCTTTGGCTTTGATTAATGAAGCCAAAGGCAATACTTTCTCTTATAAAATAGTTCAGTGGTAATTGTTTCATTGCTAAGTTTTACTTTATTTAGTTACATATTTTAAAATAGGTAAACCAATCCTAATATTTTATTGCTAGTTTACCAAAGAGTTCGTGTGCGCTGCCCTTCAGTTACGGACAGAAATGCACGTGTATTTAAACGGGGGGTGACAGCTCCAACAAAGCCTGTACTCGAAAGGTGTCCCGCTTTATTTTCAGTTTGTCCCAATTTTTTTTACAATCCCAAATAAATTTCCCGAAGAAATTTCAGTCGTATTAAAGATTTCGTGCTAAATTTCCTGTGTCCTGATTCCCGATATTTTCTTTAGATTCCCGGGGGGAAATGCTGTTCTCCCGAAACAGGCTTTGGTAGAGTTGTCAACCCCCGTTATTTAATAAATCCTCTTCAGTTGAGCTGAGGAGAAGAATGAATTCGTAGGTGAAGAATGGAAGACAAAGCAAAAGTGGCTTTATGTAATGGCTAAATAAACGAAGTGATATCAAACATGACGTGTGTGTCCAGTTGAATTTGGAGAGGGAATCCAGTAACTGTCAGGAAAATGATTTGAAGCCGTATGCTCAAATGACACACTAAGTTTAGATATAAACACGGTTTTATAGTCTTTTATTATGTAAAGAAAATCCTCCGTTCGTAACTAAATAATTAACCGATGAAAGGGGACTAAAGGTACTTTCCTTTTTTTTCACTTCCTGGTCAGAAACTAGCAGGGGGGAGGGGGTGGAGAATGAAATCAAAAAGTCTAAAAATATACAACCCTCTCCGGGCGGCCAATAAGTAGTTTGACCCTTTTCCCCCTTTCCCCACTATAATCCCCCCTTTTTCAGTTGCCCATTTTTTTATAACTCTAGTTTTTGGGGTTTAAAAAAGTTATGACCCTCCACCTTTTTTCACCTCCCCCCTCCTCCTGCTAATTTCTGACCAGTCCCTTCGAGATAAATATGTGGAATCCCGGGTTATAGACAGCCGGAGACCAGAAGCTGAGACTGAAAATACAGTAACTAATATATTGACACAATAAATCGTCTTTAGCACTTCGGTCAAAGATAACCGGGTTACCCTGCTGCCCGGGTCAACACGATGCGGCCGCCAAAATAATTCAAGCATAGAAAACGAAATGGAGGACACGAGTAAAGTTTTGGCGGGTTTTGTTGGATTAACGTTGATTCTTCTTTCTGTGTGCCCTTTATTGCTGCTATCCAGTGTCCTAGATTGCTGTTATTATTTTACCTATTAATTGCTTGGATAACTCCAGCAACTTGCAATGCGAAATTTGGCTCTAGAATAGATCGGAGTTCGTCCCGGCCGGGTAGGCGAGTTATCCTAAGCGAATCGTTTACAAGCTAGGGAAAACATAGCCCTAACCGGGTAACCCTAGTGCTAGGGTAACCCGGGCAGCCGAGTTAAGTTGTCCCGCCTGCTTGTAAACACATCGCTAAAAAAAAAGGAGGAAATATGCCAGCGCTAGGGTAACCCTGGTATTATGGTAATCTTAGTGCTATCTCCTTGTAAACCTTGTAAACAGGCCCTTATTCTGGTCAGAATCGACTGGAAATCTGGGTATTGGAACAACAATATTTTGTAGAATGGGGGCCAGTTCTGGACGGCCTCGCAAACGGACTACGTACGTACCACCTCTCCCCCCTAAGAGAAAAACATTCACCGAATGCGAATATATATGGCCGCGGTTAATTTGCATAACTGTTAAAGCTCGATATTTTCAGGAGAGTAGTTATAAACTCTGCCATTTAAAAGGAAATGTGTTGCTAGTCAGTCATGACTGCCTCTATATTCTCATACCGCGGCAAAAGTCTCTAACTTTTCGCTGGAATACTTTAAAACCTTTTTTGCAATGTCATCCAAACATTTAAAAACTATTGATTTCAAAGTGATCATCTAGAATGTAGGGGCAGTTTTTATAGAAGACATCCTATTATACGACATCTGTCTTTTGGGTAGCCTGCGTAACTGGCAATGTCGGGGCCGCGAGTCCCGGCCGCGAGTCCCGGCCGCGAGTCCCGGCCGCGAGTCCCGGCTGGGAGTACTTTTTTTTAATGGCCGCCATCTTGACCGAGCTTAGTCGCATTTCGCAGCTCGGCCAAGATGGCGGCCATTAAAAAAAGTACTCACGGCCGCGGTCCCGGCACCGCCATCAGGTCGGTTACTAATTAGGGACGGGACGGATCGGATCATTGTAATTTTGTGTACTAGATTTTGCAGTTTCCACATTTACTCGAGACAGAAACGTTTTTGCAATGATCGTACGCGAACAAAGCCGTTTAAACAACATAAACGACACATGCTCTGTCGAGCATGAGTCTCAGAAAGTATCGGCTCTGTCGATAATGATATTCATGATTATTATTTTTTTACTGATATGTTCAATGCGCATTGAGGTCCAGGTTGTTTTTTCCCCTTAATTTGGATCTAACCATGTGACCTTGGTTTTGCATGAAATGTTTTTGCGCGAATGTTTTTTTGGGGAGTAATATGGCTCGCTGCCCTTCGCTTCACATTTTTAATGGGCCGTCCTTCCACTTAGCGTTAGCCTGTTCACAGGCCCTGGATACTAAAAATCTCAGTATCTAGAGCCTGTGAACAGGTTAACTTAGCGTTGGCAACGGCAGCTGTATCTCGCTTTCCTCGGCGTCAACGCAACCCCGGGGCACAACTCTTGTGCCACCGTTTAGTCAACCAAAAAGCAGTGTTTAACTTTCTCGTCGACGCAGAACTACGCTAGCTCGTGTTTACAGAAATGATTATAAATTCGTTAAAAGGCCATTGTAAAGCCGATATGGGCCTCACTTCAGTCACGGTACTGAATCCACATGTCACACTTGTCGGCTTTGACCTAAACTTGACACTTATAAAACAGAGACACCACTTCAACATGTTCTTGATGCGGCTTGGTACTTATTGTTGAGTCTATCAGTGTGAATTGCTATATCATACGGAGCCACAATAGTAACATGCTTCACGCATTCCCCTATACAGTAGCCTCATCACCTCCGAAGGTGAACCTATATTGGGTTTCCTGTCGACAGTTTATACATGATTACTGTTGGGTGTGGGGAGGGGCTAAAGCGAGCGCCATATGCGGGAGGACATGTTCCCCTGGACTGACGTTTGAACATTTTCAGTTCAAATGGTCTATTTTAGTGCGTTTTGATCACCAAAAGTACTAGTGAAAATTGCCGGTCCGTTGAAACGTAACAGCCGAGGAAATAACCGAGTATCGGCTTTTTCTACATCCTGCTTTTTTGTAGTTGCCTTGAAAACCTGTGCGGAGTTTCTTTTATTGCTTTTTATGTTGTTCGATACCTTTTTTAGTCAGGAGAGCTTGCTCGATTTGCTTTTGATATTTGCGCAAAGAGGTAAAGGATTTAGACAGGTCTGCATATAGGCTGCGCATGCGTGGTTTTAATATAACAAATTACGCTCGTACGCTTCTGGATGACATTTCACTTGAATTCTGAAATCAATGCAATTTTTCCAAACCGATCCTAAAGGAAATTATCCTAATGGGGAAATTATCCTCACTTGTAATTTTTTTAACGCTTGCGATTGTTGTCATTTCTGCAAGTATACGTATTTCTCGATCATGCGCTTTGGGAACTTACTACAAATGTCACTTTTAATAGAATGGAGGCGCTTAATCAAGGGAGGGCAAGCTAAATATAAAAATATATATTTCAATTGCATGGATAAAGATCTAAGAAAAAACCGCTGCAGCACATGTACAAACGCCTAAGAAAACCTAGCCTAAGAAAATTTACAGATCCGTTTCTCAGCCTAAACTGACATGCGCTTATTCGAGAGGGGAGCATAATAGAGGAATAAAGTATCTAAGGGAAAGTATATTTAATATTTAATATGGAGGGGGGGGGGGGGGGTGTATGAAGATGTTGAAATCACCTTAAACTTTGAAATTTTCAGCGCCACCCCTCCCCCCTTGTAACCTGAGTTCCCCCCCTACACACCCTAAAATATCTTCAGACCCCCCTCAACATCTTCATACCCCCTTTCCATATTGAAGTGCCTATAAGCCTTTTGCAATTTTGATAGCTTATTGACCTCCGAAAAGTTTTGAGTACTTCTGTGAAGAAAGTTTTGATTTACAGTGAATACTTTATGTTCAACGCTTGTTTGAAATCGTGTAAATGTGACCTTTTGTGACCTTTCCTGACCCATGACCGCTAGGCATGAATAGATTGTGCTAGCAAATCCAGCCAAAGTTGCTCCAAAAAAAGGCTAAAAGTTGCTCAAAAGTTGCCAAAAATTGAAAAAGTTGCCACCAAAATTTGAAAAAGTTGCTCACTTTGGCGAGCCATTTTATTCTAGATAACAACTTAAAACATGGAATGTTGGATGTGTAATTCAATATAATCTTAAAGTTCAACATAACTACCAATAGTAGTACTTTCTAATGTGATATTGACCATGGAGCGAATAACCGCTGGATAATTCGCGGGCGATATTAAATAGATAGCTGCTGTCCAGTTTGCGTGGGCGCGCGTAAAGCCAGTTTTATTTTATTTGTATATCATTTATCAATTAACTATCCTTAGTTTTGACCAATTTTAATAAAAACCTTCTAAATAAAGACCTTTTTGATAGTTTGGATCAGTTTTATACCGATTTGTTGCTCAAAAGTTGCCAAGGAAGGCAAAAGTTGCTCTAGGTTGCTCGCACTACAAAAAGTTGCTCAAAACGCTAAAAGTTGCTCAAAAGTTGCCGAGCACAATCTATTTATGCCTAATGACCGCGTAAGTAAAAGCCTGGGTCGAAACCTGTATGTACGTCACCTCATTAATGCATTATTCTCCATGGCGCCTTTCTATCACAACAACATCGATGCACAGAAAATATACACAGTTTGTGAGTTGTTAGTAAAGAAAAAAGTCATTTTAGTCAACATGTAGTATGTAGTATTTCTTGAAATGATTGCAAAGCCGAATTAATTATGTGATGTCAAGATGACGTAAATACAGGTATCGACCCAGGCTTTTGCTTACGCGGTCATGCAGGTCACATTTACACGATTTCAAACAAGCGTAGAACATACAGTATTCACTCAAAACCAAAACTTTCTTCACAGAAGTACTCAAAACTCTTCGGAGGTTCGTAAGCAATAAAAAGTTGCAAAAGGGTTATAGGCACTTTAAATGTACCTTCCCTAAAACTAAATATAAAACGCAAACTAGTCACGATAGCAAACTAACGGCGTGAACACGAGGGCGAAACACAATTTATTTAGTAGAGGTAAGCCCTAGAATAGTTTGACTGATCGAAATATTTGTAAATTTATCAGACTGGCTAGGCTCCATTGCCGTATCCCTTACGTTCCTCCCTACCCCTTGGCTGGTATGGTATGCGAACGGTTTGGTTGCAGGATTACTTCAGTGATTGGTGCATTAACCTGTGCAGCTAGTCTTGGCCTATTGCAAACAGTCTCCTTGTTATCGGTACTTCACCTACGGTCTCCTGTTTGGTCTCGGCTCCTGCTTCGTACACACTGGAAGCATTTTTGCTGTCACAAAGTACTTCCATAAAAGAAGGTCACTCGCGACTGGAATTATCGACTGGTATTCACAGAGCAAGACTCTTGGTCCTGTGCTGCAGGAACTGATAGACACTTTTGGCTTGGAAAACATGAACAGTATAATTGCAGTACTCTTTGGTTTGGTGATGGTGATGGTACTAAGCTTTGACTCAAACGTGGAGGGCCAGACTACGAGACAGAATAAGAAACGCGAGGAGGAGCGCGACGATAACCGTGAGCCGAGGAGAAAAGAACGCACTGCCCAAGTCTTGTGAGATGTTCAAGTTTCCAGCCTATGTCATCGCCTTGATTTGCATCACGTTCGGCTGCTTTGGGACGGTTGGTTGTGTTTGTACATCTGGTAAGTAGTGGTCCGGCTTGTCTAGGAAGGCAGTCTTAATTACTTACAACGCACAAATTCAAAATTCGTTGACATTCATTGGCTGGTATTACACAGTCTGTGAAGTTAATTATAGTTACAATGGATGACTAGTTCCTGTAGAAACTAATGTGGTATAATCAACTAAAAGTCGATTAAAGTATGCCAACCGCCTCGGGAAGCGAGCAAGTAGCAGCTGACGTAGAGCAAAAGAGGGGATTGTGGGTGGGAAAATGGTTTAAAAAGTGTTGAGTACATGATTACCGCCGAGGAAACATGTACTCGCGCGGATCAAGGATCAATATAAATTGCGTCATTCAATAAGCGGTGATGACGAGTGGATAAAGTGATAAAAAAATCGTAATCTATATCTAGGTATAAAATTGAATTGTAGAATTAAATGAACGAAAATTAAAACATTCACTTTGGCACCTTTGGGCACGCATAGTTGGTAAGGTAAAGAAATCTATAGCTGTGAGAACGTCCATGGCACCGGTACTCCGTTATATTGTATACAGTTTCAAGTCAGTGTTTATTGTTAACAAAAAGGTTATTTATATCATTTATAGATCAAGTACTGCGAAGAAATGGGAGTTCCACGACAGCAAGCAGCAAATATATTCATATTCATCGGCAGCAGCGCGTTAATTGCGTCCGTCATATCTGGACGGGTATTTGACATCAAGAAGGTGTCTCCATTTCATGGAGTCTTCTGCTACTCCCTCAAGCCAGGGAGTATATTCACTTTGTTGTCTTCTCCTTGGATTTGGTTCGTTCATTACGACGATTTACTTGTTGCTGCTATAAACACGGTGGAACCCAGGCTTCAGCTTTATTCATTTCCAGTCGGAGAGACGATAATCTCAGCAGGTACTTTGGGAGGAGCTCCATTAGCAGGTATGGAAATCATATAGTGTTTGAATGATGTTCAACTGATCCGACAGTGGAATATACCACGGCTAACATGTATTCATGAATCCATTTTATGAACTGAGGACTGAAAGGATCAAATCCAAATCCGTATTCTTGGGATTCGTGAGGATATGAAACTGATACGCTACTCAGTACCCGGATGTAGTTTCGTATGAGTTCTATGAGTGGACAGGTTTATTCCTCAGTAAAACACTATCGTCCATATAATAAAACTAGTTATTTAACCTAATTACTTGAATTATTTTTCCCCTCCTTCCCGTATTATTTATACGACTTTGTTTGAATATGCCTTAATTAAGTGCTGTCCATGAACAGTCAAAGTTACAAGCAAAAAATAAAAGGAACTGTGTGCTGTTGGCCATTTTACTATGAAATCGTAAAGAAAACACCATCCAGCCAGTAGGAAAGGAGGAAAACAAAATATATTTTAATTACAAATTTGAGAATGAAAAGCAAGCCAATGAAATTTCGAGATTTCATAGTAAAATAATAAGATTATACCTTTTACGTTCTTTCACGTCTTTTTTAGACGGAGAATTAGTTTCTTTTTCAGCCGGATCATTAGTTAATATGTCCGCAAATTGCATTACTTATGTAACTATGATATGGGCCGGGTCAGGCAAAAAGGGCCCGGACGACATTCAAGTTAAATAATTCCTACAACAGTGTTCCTATTAATAGGTTGAAGATTGTATTGTATTCTTGACGAGAAGCGCTACATTTCATTCCTAACAATAAATGTCAGTTTCAAGAAATCGACAACAAAAATCAGGGGTGAAATTTAGTTGATTTTGATGCAAGGGCCCGATTACAAATATGACCACAAAAATAGGAATCCTGTCAGAGGGGATAATTTTGATGTATGACATCCATTTATACCTGCTCGCATTAAAGAGTAAAAAAATTAATATGATGAACAAGATGATCACTTTTTGGCCAAAAAACGTCTTTTCTGCAGTCATGCTACGCCCCGTAGCTCATAATATGATTTTAGCAATAGTACAAGTTACACCTTGAAACAATCATCTGATGATAAGGAATCATTTGCGCCTGCTAAAATTGTGATCACACCCTCGTATAAAAATATCGTAAATTTCGTCTTCGATTTCACTGGTCAATTTCATGAAATCAACACTACTTGTTAGTAGCACAATGTGGCGCTCGCGAAGCATATTGTAATCGCACCACAAGTATATAAAACATGGTACAATTTCAACATACATTTACATATTATGTCGTCCGGGCCCTTTTTGCTTGACGCGGCCCATATTATAATGTACATTTCCAAAGTTGACTAACCAAACAAAATCTAAGAACTATATTTCATGTTCAGGTTACCATAGAACTTCATGAAATCGTCCATACTGTACCTAAGCATTTTGAACTTTAATTTAAGTGTTTTTTTATTTCACAAACGCTTCAGTTCGATTCCTTAGCCTAGTTTTTCTGTTGTAATCCATTATTTGGGATATTCATTTCACTGGATGCATACGATTGAAAGGTTTGGCCGTATTCGGTACACTTTTGAACTTAATCATTATGTATACCACGAAGGGGGAGGAGGGGGGGTCAGGCTAGCTAGTGGGGTTAACTCCTTGCATGCTCCGGAGAGCGTAAATCGTGTTTTATTGGTTTGCAGGATGAAATCACGTGCTATATTTAGACACAGGTTTTGCTAATAACACTAGCGATCTCGTTACAAGAGAATGTGCATTTGAAATAGAGCGGGTTTCAATTGAGTGTAGTAAAACCAAACGCAAATTATCTACAGCCAGCCAATCATAGGAGCGAGTAATCACAAGTAACTCATAAATGGCTGTAAGCCAATGACAAACCAAAGCAAAACCAAAACCAATTTGCGTTTAGTTTTACTTTGGATTCTGATTGGTTGGGTTACTTTCTCAGCCAATAGGAGAGCTTAGTAAACGCAAAACCCAAACACTTCCGACACTCAATTGAATGTAACATCGCCAATATGTAAACAGCGTCAGCATACTCTACCAAGCAACATTACGTACGGTTAACAGATCTAACACAAAGGCGCTCTAACTGGCAGCCATGTGGGAACTGTCTGTCTGTGGAAGCCATGGACTTCGTCTATTCAATTGCAAATACTTTCCAGCGGAAGTAGCATCTAGGGCTGGCACTGGAGAACGTTTGACAGGAACACCTCCTGTCCACCCTTCCTTTTTGCATCCATCGCAGGTAGGGGTGCAAGAAAACTTAAGGTACTCGAGGAAGTACTGCCCTGACGCACATGGTGTTCTTTCAATTTCTGAAGCTTTGCAAACAAAGCATTCCAACACATCGTTCTTCTTTTCTACAGGGAAGCCTTTTTCCATTGGATTAGAATTTTGGCTAAAAAAAGCAAAATATCCCTCTCTTGAGGATAACTGGTGACGGAAATGAGAAAGTCATGCTTTCCAGGCCCAGGTTCGTCGTGGATTCGGGTGGAAATTTCTCCAGCCATTGTCCAAGTATTTCTCATTAAATATTTTCCACTTAATACAATATTCGTTTATTTCCTTCAATGTCATGTTGTCAATTTCTTCAGTTGCAACCAATGGTTGTAAGTTTAAAGTGCCTATAACCCCAAAAAAGTTACGCTTTCAGATCAAACTTAGAAGCATTCTATGCAACTTCCCGAAAAAAAAAATAGTTTTAAAGCATTTCTCTTTTTTTTACGGCTTTTCAAAGTTGAGAGCCGTGAACTTTTACCGTCATCTTAACGACTTGGTGGGGTCTGGGACTAGTTACGTCATAGTAGGGAGCCATGTCACGTGATAAAGGCTTCTCTCATATACTTTTGGTTCGTTCTTTCTTATTTGCATCGTAAGTTCTGTAATTTTCTGCTGGACTTTTTGACAAAATGTCTTCGTCAGGCTCCGAATCTGAAGACAGTTGTTCACCGGACAATTCCGAGCTAAATTTTATATCGTTTTTACAGGAACTAGTTGCCTATCGTATCCTAATATCGTAATTCCTCTTATATTTACCCTTTTCGGAATTTACTTTTTTGATAATATTTTACAGTTCGTGGAAATTCAGTGTGCACCATATTGGCCCTCTCAATTGAGAAACATGCACCAACTATATATGTTTTAGCGGGAAACATCCCACAATGGCACATCCTAGATCCAACACTACATACTAATATGTAAGGAAAGATTTATACCAGGCATTAATAATGCTCAATAATGACCAAGGTATGAATTGAAATCAATGAACACAGTTCCGTGTTTAGTCTGACCAGGAAAGTGGAAGGTTTATCAGGGTATTTTGATCTATCGTGCATGTTAATTAAAAATAGTAGCTCTCGTAAGCAACCACACTGGGAATCAGGAAAAGGTGCTCATAACTAGTCAGAACTGGAATCAGGAGTAGTTGCTCGCTTATGAGAGCTTGCACACACCACACCCATGGGGATACATATATAGTGCGACTGATATCACAGTATACAATACTGTACTACTCTACTGTAACAGCATGAATGTCAGATATAATAAGAATATTGTTGCAAAATGCTAGTGCATATTTATATTTAGTTGACTCATTGCACAGTCTGGGATCATGTCTCTGGAGTGGTTACTTACAAGAGTTTAAAAACAAAGAAAAATTCCAAAGGTGGTGGTACGCGCGGTGGTCACTTATGAGAGTGGCTGGTTACTACAGAGCACAAGAGTGGTCTCTGAGGGGAGATGGTCACCTACAAGGGCAGTTTCACAAAGGGCTTCAACTGTATCAAACAATTGGTACTAACATATAAACTTCTTTATTTACAGATTTCTACGAGTTGTCTCATACAGAGAGTACATCCAGTTAGTCTACGGTTATCTGGGCAACAATAGAATTCCTCTACTAGCATGTGCATGTGACACAATCAGGACAAAATTCAATGCTGGGAAAGAAACCTTCACTGGATTTGAAGAAGATGAAGATGAAAGTACTTCATAACTTATATAAACTTTAAGGAGAACAACAATGAACAGTCAAACTTTCAGTGCCATATTGGCCACTTTTGATAAATGCTTCACTGGTCACATACAAATGATTCAATACATGTACAAGGCTCTGGAGAATAATGTGCAGTGATTAATGAAATAACAATAATGAATTTAATTATGCCCCAGAACTTTTGTGTGTGAGAAGTGAAGCAGAAATCGAATGTGGGCTATTAACCTACATGTATGTCCATATGTCCATTCAGGCAACCTGTGAACAGGAATCACTACCCTGACAAGCGAAACTACTAGCCCTGGGCTATTGGAAAGCACTTGCATTGCACCCTGTGTTCCTTTCTATAATTTTACACAAATTTTGAAAATAGGATTATAATATTAAAATTTAAATGTTTGAGTAGTAAATTGGAAAACAGTAAAATCTGACTAACCCCTTTTACAAGATGGACATGTTTTCAATGCTCTGGCCTAACCTTAAAGGAACTGTGTCATGGTGAGAGACCATTACATTAGATGTCCGGGCCGGACACACTCATTATCAGAGATTCTCATATGAACTGACGAACCTCGCGCACGTGTGGGATGGTAAAAATCAAAGCAAATATTCAAAAATGACTAATAAACTGTGTAAATATACATTATTCAAGTAAAATAATGAACATACTTTCAATCCAGCATTGAAGGAGGGGGTTGAACTGTTTTAACCCACCAATCGAACACTGACTCCATACATGCATAGTACCGTGACATAGCCCCTTCAATTGCCCTATTTAATTATGGTGTCACATGATAGACACAGCTGCCATCTTAGGGGGTCAAAACACTCGTCTTTAACAACAGACATACAAAATAAAGCTGTTCTGCCATAGATTGCCTTCCTTCAAATTGGCTAATTTTCCCAATATAATAAGAATGGCGGCTTTCATCTATTTGTTTTGATGTCATGCCAATGAAATAGGGCAATCTATTTCACTGAGCTGGTCACAGGAGTGATTAGCCTATGGAAGTTGACAGTATAATATATTGCTACCTAGATTGTCCATTGATAAAATATCAAATCACTGAGATAGCTGGTAGACACTTCTGGTTCACTCTGTACTTATAAGGGGACAAGGGTTGTTCTTTGGACAATCAACAACACCTTTATGCTCTTTCATAGGTTTACACAATACAATACTTTATTTAACGAGGAGGACATACTTAGCTACAAGCTAGTTTACAGAGTTCCACAAATAAATTCAAAAAAAGAAACAATATATAATTTAGAGATTAAAAATTTAATTAATTTAAATTTAATAGGTTTCTTGCACACTGAGCAATGGGTTTTGCCTTGGTTTTTGTGGGCCTTACAGCAGGTGGAACTGGAATTTCTGGCCTTACAGCAAGTGGAACTGGAACTTCTGGCACTAAAATACAAAAATAACTATTATTAAGTTAGTTATGGGTATATATATATTGGTTTATGGTAAATAAAGCACTGGTTTCGTTTTAAATACAAACTTACAGTGTAATATTATACGTTTCCAGCTGGTATTTTAATATTTTGTTTAGTCTCGAAAGACTAAACAAGCAGTATACCTTTATATGACATGTCCAACAGTTTGATACATGTAGGTGTATATGCACTGCTTGAGCAAGAGCTACATGTAGGTGTTATTGGAGGACAAACACAGAAGGTGTGATTAGCACAGACTCGATTTTGTTTGAATATTTTCAGAATTTGAATAGTTTCTTTTGTGCAAAAAAATATTTTATACAAAACAATTTGAATTACCTGGAGCTGAAGGAGGAACATCTATAACAGTCATCCTTTGTTGTCTCTTCTGGGTTGCTTCTGCCCTTGGCTGCTTGTTAAGCATGGTGTCCTGTCCATAGGTGCAGGTGTCATCTAAAGAAAGTTGTCTGATTTATTCACGGTTATTTCCCTCATACTAAATAACAATATAACATGCACTCTTAGTTTAATACACTTGTGGTGAAAACAATGTTCAGTACGTGGAACCCGGTCATAATGAAGTTTTCTTCCTTTCCCTAGGAACTTCTTTATACATGCAGGTTCCACTGTATTGCTAGCCTCGTATAGCAGCCGTTTTGTAGCGCTTCCATTTCACTCCATTCCGGGGGATGGAGTGAACGGAAGCGCTACATAACGGCTGCTATAGGACTAGGAGGCTACTGTATAAATCTGTATTGCCATGCAAACAAAATACAAAAGCACTTACCAAAATCGGAGAATGGCTTATCGGTTTCGATGGCATGGACTGATGGAATAGGAACAACTCCATATTCAACCGACTTCAGTCTTGGCGTAGAGTCCAGGACTAAAGAAAATCTTATAAAGTCTTCCGGCTTGGAGTGAACCAAACAAACGCTGAAATTCTTCGTCGGTTCCCACTTCGCTCGCTTTGTTCGCACGAACCTCAACCACTGGCGTCTTCTCTTCTTTGCTTCTGGCTGATCATCGCTTAAAAACGGGACCTTGTGTTAGAGCTATCCTTTTTTGAGTCTTGCTCATTCCTACAGCCCCAAAATACACATCTGTTTGGCATTTCAAATCGAGTTATTCGCTCGATTCGCTCTGTTTTTACTGTCTTTGTTGTTGGTTGTTCGCTTTCTCTCACTACTATGACGTTGCTTTCCGGTTTCGTTCCCAGGCTACTTCCAGACTCCAGCTGACGGCCATTTGGGACAGGGTGCCCAAATCGGGTTGTTTTACAATGTTTGACCCCAGAAATAAGGTCGAACTCTTACTTTTTTCCTTTTTCTCTCTTCGAATTATTGATAAGAAGGATGTAAAGAATTTATTAAAAATACTTCAAATTTGGGGTTATAGGCACTTTAAATATTTAAATTCTAATAGCTCTAATATGAAGTGAAATAAAGTAATGCCCCACCCCCCACCATGGACTTATTAATTTTACATCCAATCCCCCCTCTCTTGAGTGTGTGATTTTACCCTAAACCCCCTTTCCCCCCCCCCCCCCCCCCCCCCCACCTCTGGTTTCCCAGCCCCCCTTCCAGGTAATTACTACACATACAGTCCCTTGACACACAGCGGTCAAACGTCTGCGCGTGCGTATTACGGTCAGTCTGGTGGGCGGCAGCGCGAATTTCCCGCGCAAAATTAACCTTGAAACATATTTCAGCAACCCAGCGTTTCAAAATAAATTCGGCTTGTGAACTTCTACCCCCAAAAGTTAAGAAAAATACGTGAAAGTTAAGCTTTAAATTTTCACAGTCGACGGGAAATTGAACAAACTTCAAAACTGTGATTTACTATTTTTTTTCATAATTTACCAAAAATGTTCTCAAGGTTTGAAAACGTGTGTGTGAACAATGAAGGCCGCCGGCTCGCTTTGAATTTGTTTTGGACTGATGTTGTTGTTGCAAGACCTTTGACAGATGCGCAGACGTTTGACCGCTGTGTGTCCCTTATAGGCCCTGAGTGATACATAGACATAGACATTATCCTAAACAGGACATCGGTTACGCTCATAACAATATCATATAACAGCAATGATAGAACTGCAACAATATTATTTAAGTGTACAATGACTTCTTACTACTTTACAGCTTCCTTTCCTTAAAACACTCATAGACGTACTTAGCCACAGTGTTTTGAATTTCATGTGGCGGATTGATAAGAAGGAGGAATATCTTATTTTCCGTTAGATTGTTTATGTTCTTATTTAACTGTCTTTCAATTTTTTTTAATTATAGTGATTTTTTTTTTGGGGGGGGGGGGGGGGTCGAGCAATTATCAGAACTTTCAAAATATCACTCAGTGCCTATAAATCCCATAGCACGAGCAACTAGTTTATGCGATTTCCTTTTAGTTTGTATTTTACGTGCAGATCGAAGCTAGACCAAATTGAAATTCTATTCTCTTGTACTCAACTAGTGAACTGGCCAGCCGTCTCCTCTGGATCCGAGCCCGGAATGAGCCGGCTGAGCAAAGAGCTAACAGTGATTCGTGTACCGCCATCCCTCCTCCCAGGAACACATATCGCTGTGAAGCGCATTTGAATATATTCATACAGAATTTGCACTATATATACATGAATACCTTTACCTTTTTACCTTTCGCAAATGGATCGTAAGGTAAATTAAGTCTTGTCATATATGCAATTTTGAGACGACGGACTGGAACAACTCGTTCAACACTTTTAAGGACCTGTCATATCAAAGTCACGGGTGACATCTGTGGATGAAATCGGAAACTTTACACTGTGGCACGTACGTCCGTTTTCTCTTATCTCTAGCTTAGCTCTATCAGCAGTAGTTCTTCCATTCCTTTACGCAGACCGAGAGATTGAAAGCATCATTGCTTCAATTAGTCCCCCAGAACAAGACAAAGACACACCGGAGCTCTGGTTTTCCTCCTGCGAAGGTTAGTTGGTCTCAAATTAATGTAAACAGTATGTTCCTGGTAAAATGCATGGAGATCTGACTGTGCTCACAGAAAACGTAGACCGCGTTTATCATCCCATTTCTCTCCCAAGGAGAACGTTTTGTTATATACAGTTGACTCTCTACTAAGCGGCCACCTCGGGGACGGAGGTAAGTGGTCGCTTACGAGAGATGGCCGCTTACGAGAATATTCACCACAGGTGGCCCAAACAGATTGATCGCTAACGTTGACGTGCTGTGGAGCAATTTCTGGAGCTTTGTTGTAAACCTTGTCATTTTTCGACGACGAGTAACACAAGCAGCAGTAACTTACCGAGACGCCTGCTTTCCAGCCGAGAACATCTTCATTAATAGCAGGGACAGAACAGTCATGGGATTTGTTACAAACAGCTTTTGCACAGCTTAGACAAGAGTAGCTTGTAACACTCGAACAGTTAACACATTGCCTCATTTCCATCGTGTGCGCTAACTTACAGCTCTTCTCATCCTGACAAGATGCCGTTTACACAAAGAAAACGTTTACGACATTGATCACACTAATATTACAACAGTGGTAATGCAACGAATGCTTGTTGCCTTGTTCTCATCAAAACAAGTATCATTTTACAATTTTACAGCCTCATGTTACAGCCTCCTGTTGTGGCCCGACGGGGCCATTCAATAAAGCCAACATTGTTGCCGTCTGGTCTGTCATAGGTCTGTCATCGATCTCCGGGGTGGTCGCTTACGAGAGTAGAAAGAGAATTAGAAAAGCCAAAAGGGAATCGCAAGAGGTGGCCGCGGCCGCTTACGAGAGTAGTCGCTTACGAGAGATGCTAAATACAGTGTTTGACTAAGAAATAAAATGGGAATTTGTGAAGGTGGCCGCTTACGGGAGATGGTCGCTTACGAGAGTGGCCGTTCAAAGAGAGTCAACTGTATTCGCGCATGATCCACAGGGTTTTAGTGTGGCGAACAAAGCTTGGAGTAACACTTATTATTGCTAAAATGACAAATAGACTTCTCAGGAACTGGTATTTTTAATGATCTTTAAATAATAGATCTAAATATGTTGACGACGTATACACTACTGTCGTTGAGTTATCCCTAGGGAGAGGTTCTGAATGGGGTTAAACTGACAAACGGCCTCAAGGTTACCGGTTCTCTCTCGTTAATAATTTTGTACGCGCGTTGTTTTAAAGAAAACTATAGAAACCTATATACCTCTGTAAAGTTTATGAAGTGAAGAATACGCTGAATGGATTTGTTTAAAAAATATTTAATTGTAAAGCAATGCTAAGCCAACACACGCAAAACTGACAAGGTTTATAAAAATAAACAAGAGCCCATCTGGGCTTTCACTCGGGCCACATGAGATTGAAGATGAAATACACTTTCATTTGAAATCCTCTTAGTAATAACCAAAGGGAAGAATTATTAGCTGAATTTAGCAGTCTTTAGGAGTGGCCGGTAGCGCAGTGACTTTCATTCTCTGCTCCCCTAGTATATATGTAATTTAATAGTTTTGTTTTTCTCGTATGTTGACCTTTTAATTTAAACACTCTTATTCGTTTAACACACTGCATTTGAGCAGGCATATATTCATTGTTTTGAACCCGAGAATTAACCGTACTACCGTACTTCATGGTCCCTTTCTTTAGTAGTGGGTTGTCGGTCAGGTGATTGTAAACTCTCGTCATTTAGCACGGAAAATGTATTCTGATGAATAGGGATCGGGTTGTCATGTAAGAAAGATGGCTCTTGAACAAACTGATCAGCTTCAGTAGGTTGGGTAGTCTCGGAACACTGGAGACCTTGGTCTTTCATTGTCTTCTTTTTTGTATTCTTGATTGTTTTTTTAAAGTTCGAAAGTCGGATCTCAGCTTTATTATAATCCGCTTTCAACTCGCCATTTTCAACTTCTAGGTCGATAATATATTCGTGATGACAGCATCTTGATTTCGGTCTTGTATATATTATCTTGCTGCACTAATTTGTCTTCCAAATGACTGAGTTTGGTTTCTTGATTCGTGTTTTGATGTGACGAGAGTAAGAATTCATTACGCATATCAGTTAGGTCAGCCTCCATGTTACAAATCAAGGTCATTAAAGCAGCGAGAGAGTTATTATTGCGGGCTAACAATCCTCGTGAAGAATCTAAAGAATTCAGTCTCTTCCGGTTTGAATTTGACTCATGTGTATGTTGCTTTTAGAGTTTCAAGGATATGTTGATCCAAAAATACAGGCTCTTGGGGTTTTTCATTGAATTGTGAACTTGCAGGCTCTGTAATTTGTTTTCTTTTCTTAGTATAACATAAAGTGTTGAACATGTTCATGTTCTCAAGCATGTCGCGCGTGACCTCTGTTTCTTCATTCATTAACTGAAGTTCTCTACTTTCATCTGTAATCTGGGAAACTCAATCTTTGCCCATGCCTTGGTACATAACTATTTCTGTTGCTAAGTAGACGTGGATGATTATAAGTAAAATCCTTCGACAGCTTGTACCGTTTCCGCTAGGTCAATATCCTCGCTGGAACGAAATAACTTGATCTCAATACTCTCTGATCCAACTTACTGTAAATTTAAATCTCTGACAGTTTTTAAGAGACTCATAATATTGGTCTTGAAGTGCATTCACCCAAAATAAGATGTTCTCCTCGGATGTTTTAAATGCAGCACAGCGAGCCGATGGCTTGTAGATTCCAATATCTATTTCTTCGAATTTTAGCTTTCCGGATCCTAACCCCTTCACTGGCTTCAGGTCGTCGTACGTGTCGTATATAAAATCACTGGCCATCTGGGTAAAAAACGCGGTCCTTCGGCTCCGACAATAGCGCCAGTTGAAATATCCTGAGCCTGTTGGAAGGCTTTCGCACGAGTGAAGTTAAATAAAACATTAAACTGGCTTACATTTGAGAGGTGAGACTCCAAATTAGAGAGAACGTTCCTCGCGGGTCCTCCGCCATCTTGCTTTACTGTATTAAATTATGTAAATAAATTAACCTGGCGATTGTTGCGTGACCAGCACAGTGCAATCTGATTGGTGTGAATTTGACCTTTAACGCATGCGCAGAAATTTTGCGACACCCAACAAAAATAAAAAATAAATAACGACTTGCATTTTAAGACTCGGTGCTTCCACAGGCAGCCCGAGTAATTAGCAGCGTTCGGGTTAACGCATAAGAACAATTCAACTGGACAATGTCAATCAGCATATGACAGCCTAAAAAGGAGTGTGAACATTTGTTAATATTTTACTTCATTCAAATGCAATTCATTCCTAAAATTTTAGTCAGTTCAATAATGTCCGAGTCACATTTAATACGCGGGATACTCTACGAGGAAAAATACTTTGAATATTGCTAAACACTTACACCCTTTTCTTTGTCAGTAACTCATCTGTCTTTTGGCCGAGTTTTATCAAAATCTGGCAAGTCTGCATACCCTATTAATCGGTGTTAAACAAGGATGTAATCTTAGTCCTTCGCTTTTTAATATTTTCATCAATGATATACCAAATTTGTTCACATCCATATGCAATCCGGTGAGTCTTGGTGATACTAAACTAAGTTGTCTTTTATATGCTGATGATTTGATACTCTTATCGGAGTCTGAGTCAGGATTGCAATGCTGTCTAAGGAAGTTGGAGTCATATACTCGGAAATGGAAGCTAAAGGTCAAATTTTTTTTTTGATATTTGGGACACAGGCCCAAAGACGGGTATATCTGACGTCAAAGTGGTTTTTGGGGGACGCTGAACTAGGGTGTGTAGAAGAATATACATATCTTGGGATAACTTTTCACTTCAGAGGTAATTTTAAACTTGCCATGAAAACGCTTTATAATAAGGCGTTACGAGCATATAATAGGCTCTTGAAGAAAATGTCAAACGTTCCTGTTAAACTGAGTGTTACTCAAACTTTTCTCTTCGATGGTTGTCCCAGTTCTGTTATACGGATGTGAAATATGGGGCGTGTAATGTCGTCTTTCGAAGCCTTTAAGCAAAAATTATTTAAGATTGTAAGTAATTTAGAAAAATTACAACTAAAATTCTTCAAGCGTATTTTTGGGGTCCATTCTAAAGCTACCAATTTGGCAATTTATGGTGAATTTAGGCAGAGTTCCCTTAATTGCACAAGTTTCCTCCCTAGTGGCAAAGTATTGGGTACGCATTACAGACAGTTCTTATGACACACTCGTTGGTGAAGCTGCACGAGTTTGTATTCGCTCTAACCATCAGGCTGTGGTATTTACAAATTATCTATTAAATTGGTGTGAACTCAGGTCACTGAACCAGCTACCAATTTTAGGCAGATATCTGAAAGCGAAGTTACACAACCTTTTTACTAAATTTTGGAAAGATCAGATTCAACAAGGTCGTACTTGTGGTAAACTCCGAACTTTCAGCCATGTCAAGACTAACTATATTTGACAGAAATTCGAAACGTTAATTATCGACAGGCTGTAACACGATTGAGAATATCAGCGCACAGACTACCGGTTGAATCTGGTCGTTATACTAAGGTTCCTTATGAAGAGCGTAGATGTACATTATGTAACCTGAATGAGGTCGGCGATGAATGTCATTATTTGTGTCATGTACCCATGAAGAGTTTGTGAAATTAAGGAATGAGTTCTTGGATAATTTGCATAGCCGAAATACCTCGTTTCGTTTGCTTAATACAAGAGATCTGTTTTTATATCTTCTGAATATGCATGACGATTCTATTACGAAATTAGTTGCAGAGTATTGCCATTGTGTTTTGATTGTATTTAGTAGTTGTACTCAAGTAGTAATTCTTGAAGTTATCTTGTAGTGTATCCTATATTCATTTCGTAGTAATCGGAAAAGAGAATTCACACGAAGCAATTATATAAACTCTTCTGAGATCGTTATGAAACTAATCGATAAACCACAGGTAACCCAACATACTAATAAGCGGGAAACTATACGTCGAGTCTGGGAAGCCTGTGGGCCCAGGAGTGAAACTCCTCAAGTAACTAAGGCCTGGATTTCCATCCTTAACAGACCCCCAGCAGATATTTTAAAGGTCTTCAATTCTATGTCGATATATTTATATGTAAGGTGTCCAAAATATGAAAATACCTAATATTTGACTTTCTTAATCAGATGGAAGTCTCCTTTAATGTCACGTGACATTCCCCAGTTAGTGACGTCATAAAACGAGTTCTTTGAAATGGGGGAGGTTTGCAGAGGAAAATTTGGCATTGTTTTGCTAGCACACTGCTAAAAATGACAATTGCATTGCATTTGCGCCTTTTAAGGTGGCATCGGTCACTTATATTATAATATATTTTAATTTTTACTATGTCACGTGACCTGTTTCCTTTAATCAATTACTTTTGTTATGATCTGGACATGATTAAAAGGCGCATCGTTCAAGCCCTTCAAGTAGTTCATATTGTTACAAATACCGATAACAAACAGCCTGCCGAGTTTCAGAAAGATTGGATGGAAGCCTCCTTGTACATAAAAATATGTCAAATTAACAGGCGAGTCATGCCGTAATATGCTTGAGTCGGATCTGAATCAGTCATCGCTGCTCGCGTCCTCAGTCTCTTCAAATGACTTGCTGGTTCCTGGTAAAAGCCAAACGACAGTTTAAGCCTGCTAGCGCTGCTTATATTTGGAGTTGACCCTGAAGTTGAAGGTTGTTCTTCGCTGCCTTTCGCACGTTCTTAGAACCACGAGCCTTTGTCGCTGTCCGCGAGCTCAGTCCTCGTTTTACCGAATTCCGCCTCAGATCGCCGGTTTCCTTTCTTTTTCGGTCCAGAGTTCGCTTTATGTTTTACCCAAGGGGCCGATTTTGGAAGACTCTTCAAAATACTTAATTCCCTCATTCCTATGTTATTATTTCTCTTGGTTCTATAATAAGATCGATTTACATTGATAAGTCATTCATTATGTATCATGTGATTTGTTGTAATCGGATACCATTTAGAACGTACATGTAGTTGATCTTGATCAGTTTCGAACAGTCGTTTCGCCGTCGTGGTATTTCTAGTTACAGTTCAGTAATTCTTATCGTCGTTTGTAGTTATAAAATATCTCCTGATGGCCGGTCGTGGTCATCGTTACGTTCCACGTGTAGATTATGCCGCGTTGGAAGCTGGCCTCGCACAATTGGAGGAGTCCTTCGGAGCGCAGTTCGACCCCTCTAGATCTATAGGCGAACACGCCGTTTTTCTACAAGAAGAACAGTCGGGAGAACAGTCCGTAACGTCTCTTCGAGCGGCTTTAGCTGCCGCTCAAGCTGAGCACGAGCAGCTTTCCATTGCCTCAGAGCTTCGGAGCTTAAAGGACGACCTCCAAAGACTTCAGAGGACTAATGCAAGCCTTAAGCAGAGCTTAGGGGATCCGCCCCCTGTTCGTAAGCGTTCCTCTTCGAAACTCGCAGTTACTGCAGTTACGGCGGGTGATATTCGTTCGGTCCCTGGCCTGCAAGCACAAGTAGAGGCCAAAATGCTGCAGCTGGATCTGTCAGACTCCTCCAGTGGTTCTGAGGATTCCGGCGACGATGGTCCTAGTCAGAGCCGGCATGCCAAAGTTAAGAGAGGTAAGAAGTTGAAGTCAGGGAAGACCGCAAAGCTCACTAGTCGGGTGTTGTTCTCCCAGATTTGGCCTCACAGCGAGTTAAGTCTTTTGTATGTGACTAATTAAAAGCCGTAACGTATGATTCTTTAAGTATCGCGGCATTTGCCGCTGGCTATGCTTCGATCCTTCGCCTTCCCGGATCGGGTTCTACCGAGCTGAGCGCTCGTATTTTCCTTGGGCAGCCGTTCGCTCTCTTCACGCCGCGGCGTTGTTCGAAATAGAGTGTGGACGCTTACGTTGGGGTGATTCGTTTGCTCATCTGGAGGCGCGATTGCTCCACAGTTCGTCGGGTGCCCGTTCCGGGACACCAACCTCTAAGCCGGCCGTGCAGTTTTGTAGGCCATTTCAAACCACCAAAGACCATTTCGGACAAGTTAAGAATGAGCGCAAATGGGTTCAGCATATTTGCGCTAAGTGCTCGGGCTGTCGAAACAAGAAATCAAGCGGCACCGAGAAACCTCCTCCGAGTGCCCTTTGATTACCTCCAGCTCTTCGCAGGAATTGGACAATCCTCCGCCGGGACCCGCCAGGACATGACTCTCAAAGGACAAAGGAGAGAGTAAAAGCGTTCATTCCTCGCACAGTTCAAGTTGTTTACGTTCAAGTATTGTAGTTTCCGCTTCGCCGTCCGAAGAGCGTATGTGTCCTAGTGACGCAAGTTTTCGTCGTACGGAGGATCGTCTTCCAGTTTCAGACAGTGATCTTAGTTGCCGTTTAGTGGATCTCAGGGATTCTAGTGACTGTGGCGTGTCGTATAATTTGGTGAGCGCCCAGAACGTTTCGGGTTCGTTTGATACGATAAGAGAGTCTAGTACACCCGTCATGGAGACTTATGTTATTTTCTTCACAAGATTTTATCAAGTTACACCATAGTTAATAGAGTGGAATGGTTATGAAACCCAGCGACCTTCTTTGTTATATGTCTTTGTTAGCTTTTTTCAACCGTGACCCTGCACAAAACACAATAGAAATTCCAATGTGTTAATCAATCAGCCAATAGAAACGTGTGAGTTCAGTCGTTCAGGGGACGCTAATGAACTATGACCCTGCACAATATTTTGTCTTGCCCCTTCCAACATAAATCGCAGCGCCTTTGTTAGCCCCTTAACCGCACAAGTTTATACATCGGATTTACCGAATTACGTGTCCTGTCGTTTAGCTGTTCCGACTCGCTTAAACATTCCTATCTGGCGTGCCTATTTACGATATTATTCTGATAGCAAGCTATGTGACTTTATGGAGTATGGCTGGCCTGTGGGTTACGAATATTCTACAAAATACTGCGGCCCGTCTTATTTGTAAGATATCAAGATTCGACCATATAACACCTATATTATATCAGCTGCATTGGCTTCCAGTTAAGTTTAGAATTATCTTTAAATTATTACTTATTACTTTTAAGGCATTGCATGGTCTGTCACCTATATATATTAATGATCTAATTAAGATTAAGAGTAAGTCTAGATATTGTCTTCGTTCTAATACCGAATTGTTACTAGAACCACCTTATGTGATAACTAAGCCTACACTTGGCGATAGAGCCTTTGTATCTGCTGCTCCTAAACTGTGGAACGATCTACCGAACTCTTTACGAAATGAACAGTCTCTCGATTCTTTTAAACGTTCAATTAAGACTTATCTTTTTAGGAAAGCATTTAACTGTAATTTATTTTAACATATTTTTTTTAATATTAGAATGTACAGTTTTTACTCATTTTTAGTATTTTATTCTTAAACATTTAGTATTAATCTATTAGTATAGGTTTAGCTTCCGTAAAATTAGTATTAACATTAGTATGGATTTTTAACATTATATTATTTAGGCTAAGCTATACATAAGTTATTTACATATCATGTAATGCGCAAGTGATCATATACACATGAAACTTGCGCAATATAAGTCCATAAATTATTATTATTATTATTATTACTCACGGATTTCCCATTAGTGACTCTCGTAATCATCAGGGTGCAACATTGTTTCCGGATGTCATTGACGCGTACTTGCTCACCGAGAGCTCTTTGCACGCGGTGATTGGCCCATTCGCGGATAATCCATCTCCTGGTCCCGTCGCCGTATCGCCACTGAATTCCGTTCCTAAAGCAAACTCTGTGGATCGTAGAATTATTGTTGATCTTAGTTGGCCGGACGTACCCTTCGCTCCTCGACTCTCGTCGCTTCGCTCCTCGGCGCCTAACTTTAGCGAATGGAGACAGTAGAACCTCTGGTACCCAGGGTAGCCGGACGGATCTTCAGTGAACAATGGGATTTCCGGCTTCCTCCTCTTACTTGGGCGAGGATATTTCGCTTACATACCCCACCGTGGATTCTATTGCGTTGATGATATGCACTGCCGGACAGGGCTCGCTCATTCATAAGCGGGATTTAAAACGAGCTTATCGTCAATTTTCTGTGGACCCAATGGACTACCCTTTGTTGGGATATCGTTGGAGAAATAATTTGTTTGTTGATGTTGTTCTACCCATGGGTTTGCGGTCTGCCGCGATGGCATGTCAGCGTATAACCAAGGCTGTATCTTACATTGGCCAGGCCACTGGCTACAACATTATCAGTTATTTGGATGACTTTATCGGAGTTGATACTCCTGACACCGCTTGGCAAGGATATCATTATATCGGTCTTCTTTTGAAAGAGTTAGGCCTCGAAGAATCCGTGATCAAAGCTTGCCCCCCTGCAACCACTAATACCTGTTTACGAGTATTGTTCGATGCTGTACGTATGACAATGTCAGTCACACCGGAGCGTTTAAACGAAATTGAAACTCTCCTTGCTTCTTGGTCGACCAAGCGCTCAGCAACGAAAGCGGAACTTCAGTCCCTCATAGGAAAGTTGTCATTTGTTTCGAAATGTTTCAGACAGAGTAGACTGTTCCTGTCCCGTATTTTATCATTACCGCGGGCACTTAAGCGGAATCATCACCACACGCGTCTTACTAGGGAATTTCGTAGAGACATCTTGTGGTGGCAACGATTCATGCGAGTGTATAATGGAGTTTCCATAATTTCATCTTCACCTTGGAGTGACCCCGACACTGTGTTCTCCACTGATGCGTGTTTATCAGGATGTGGTGGGATTTCCCAATCTCACTATTTTCACGCAGAATTCCCGCTTGAAGTACTCTCCCTGTTTTCTGGGATTCATTATTTGGAAGCACTGGCTATTTTAGTTGCACTCCGCCTCTGGGGTCACCTGTGATCGGGACTACGCATTCGTGTGTATTGTGATAACTTATCGGTCGTTTCCGCGCTCACGTCCGGGAAGGTGAAGGATCAGCTGCTGGCCTGTTGTTTACGAGACATCTGGTTTCTAGCGGCTTCGCATGAATTTGAATTGAGGGCAGTTCATTTGCCCGGGGTGGAGAACCGTGCAGCAGATTTGCTCTCTCGCTGGCATCTGAACAGTACATTTAGCATTAACTTTCACAAGCTCCCTATAATTTCTAGTCTTACTGAAGTGTCAGTTCCGTTTGAATTTTTTACCATCTCTAATTACTGATTCTTGTTATTCTAGATCGAGAGCTTCAAGAGCTAAGACAAAACTTGAAGGTCACTCGTAAAGCTGCGTTCGCTGCTGGTACCCACAAGAATCATCTCACTCAGTGGTGTGCTTATTTTTCCTTTTGTATATATTTTTCATTCGATGCGCTACCCGCTTCGGTAGATATTGTTTGTCTATTTTGTCAGTTTTTAAGTAGATCAATCACTCCAGCCTCATTGCGTAATTACCTTAGTGGGATTAAGTTCTTGCATGTTGCCATGGGTTATGAGTTTCCCTCTCTTAAGTCGTTCGCTATTAGGATTACTTTACGTGGGATTGATAGGCTTGCCTTACATTCCCCAGTTCGGGCTCCTCCCGTAACAACAGGCATTCTTCTTTCACTAGTGCAATCCCCTCACAGTGTACATCAGCATCCAGAACACGTTACATTTTCCTGTGCATTTTTGTTTGCTTTTTTAACTATTTGCTCGTATTTCCAATATTGTCCCATTTTCAATGAGATAGTCATTTGATCCTCGTAAGCATTTGTGTAGAGAGGATATTGTACCAGCCCCACATGGACTTACCGTACTTTTTAAGTGGTCCAAGACTAACCAGGCTGGCACGCGTCATCTTAGGTTGCCTCTCGTGGGTATTCCTCATTCCCCTATTTGTCCTGTCTCAATGTTTCACCATATGTGTAAGCTTATCCCCGCTGACCCTGCTTCGCCTGCGTTTGTCATACCCTCTTCCGTTGGTTCATTTCGTTCCATCTCGAGTTTTCCATGTCCGCCAAGTTGCGGGTAGCAAATAGTATGTGTCTTGCCTTACAAAAGGCGTAAATGTGTTACATGTACGGATGTAGCGAGCCTTCTCACAGAGCACACGCCATTTTGTTTGGAGGGTTTGGTGGGTTCAGAGGTTTATTTCACATGGTAGTCTATTGTTTACTTGGTTGTCGAAATAAATCTCTCATTTCTGCCAAACAAACTGACTTGTGCTCTTGTGTTCATTATAGTTATTCGTAGATATAGGACATTCCAGGGAATTACTTTGCTTTTCTCTTTTGGATTTCCCCATACGATTGATAAAAGACTCTAAATGCACGTTTGTTATTTTGAATAAGGGAAGCTACAACAAGATCAAGAGTGTGAAAATTACTCGGATAACACCTCCCGCTAAAAGTCCACGGGGTGCATGCCCGCGGCACGATTATAACGCCTCGGTGTTTCCTTCTAAATACGTTTTTTCTAAATATCTCGCAAGCTTTTATATCTTTTGAAATATTTGTTTTTCTAAATTGTAGAACAATCCATAAACTTTACAAATAATCAATAATATTTTTTTACAAAAAAACATGTCCTGAAGGTATCCGGTAACCTTAAAACCCGGCTTAAAAATAACTGACACGTGACAAATGACGATTTTTTTTACTGACAACTGACAAATATGTTTTTTGTGGGTCAAACATTGTAACTGATTTTCTCTAGTAATGATTAACTTGGGCTAACTGACAAATGGCCAAAATTTTAAGCATTTTCGCGCCAGATGGCGACTATAAATGGAGTCGAATTTTTTTCGTGATACACGAAACATTTTCTTGAGCCTTGATTCTTGAGCCTTAATGGCTTGACTAAAACCCAACAGCGAGAACGCTCAACAAGCGAAGGCTGCACAACAAACATTTCAAGAAGCTAACTCGTTCTTTTTCCTCCGAACTACCAATGTCACCATTCGACGGCGTAATGCTATTCTTTCCTGTCTTTCCCTCATGATTTTTACTAGCAACATTTATTTCCTGAAGGGCGGCATGTTTTTTCTGTTCTTTCTCCCGCCAACCTCCTGCCCAGGCTCTTCTCGGACAGATCGGAGATTTTAATCACGTGATGTGGGCATCCAAGATGGCGGCCAAACTAAATACACGTGCCTTATCCCAGTCCGTAGTGAGCAAGGATTAACGGTATTTCCACGCGGCGTACGATGCAGTGTTCAAAAACAAGTCTACTAAACGGCTCGAAATGGAGTTTACTAGGATAAAGAAACAATGGAAGGGCTACCAGGATGTATCTTAGCTAGAAGAGAATCCCTAAAAAGCCGTTAATTTTCCGTTAGCGCTGTAGCGAAGCGAAGCGATCGATAGTACATGTTCAGATTTAACAACTTCTCCTGGTATTTCTATTGATGAAACCTAATATCAGAAAACTGCACAGCAATGCACTTCATCTATTACTCTTACCTATACAATGAATTAAATTAAGCAGGAGCATATTATCCGGAGCGTCCATCTTATCTCTCATACTATATCATTTAGTTGGCGTATTTACATCTTGGGTAATGGGCTCCTGATTTAAGGTTATTTAAAATAATGTTAACGATTAATGGCCATATTTATATAGCGCAATATCACCACAGTCTCATGACGCTTTACAATTACTGACATCCGGTCAGTGAGGTTACAGACTGCTTATACGGCGCTGATAGCTGCCACGCAGTTTACATTTTTTTAGTGTGTGGTTAGTACAATGGCCAGGCTGCTGTACCGGGTGACAATCTCCTGCTCTTTTTCGAGTAACACAGCAGGTTCTTTCACGCCCCCTTCAAATACCGATTAGAAGGAGACAAGGCCAACGGCTTATAAACGTCCTGCCCAAGGACGCGGCCGGGATTCGAACCCTCGACCTCCCGCACTCTAGACCGTGCTCTACCAACTGAGCTAACCAGTGAGGTTGTAAGGCGGTAATTATGTAATGATAAAAGTTGAGAAATCGAATCAGTAACAAATAGAACAGGGTTTCAGTTGTGCCCTGTACGACTGGAGCTGTAGAACATGAAAAAAGAGTAAATGAATCATGAGCGGCGCGTGATTTCTGTAACTTTTTTAATGTTCTACATCTTCAGGAGTGTTTTTGTCAGAGTACAGAGCACAACAAACCCTGTTCTACTTGCGGCACAAACAAAACCTGTATCGGATCGGACCGGATCGGATCACGGAGCGGATCGGATCGGATCGGATCGGATCAATTTAATTAACCAACATTTACAATTTAAAAAATAATTCTGTTATCGTCTTAGTTGTTTCGGGTTACCTGTGTAGATGCCGCGTGAACCTGCAAAAGCAACCGATTGCGTTACTACCTGTGACTCCGTGTGCGCTCATGAATCGTTCCACGTGAGCAATGTTTTGATTGGTCTGATACTCAATCAATCGGATTGTGGTCAACAAAATATTTGTTTGCAGAAGTACACACGCACAGTCACATCGCTATTCAGTAGTACGCACACAGTCAGCTAATGCAGGAGCCCATAACTAGGAGCGTCCATCCCACATACTAGGCCTATGTCACAGCGTTTTCACAAGTTTGGGTTGCAATCATTCCTAAGGGAATAAAAGCGTACAGCCATGTTGTTGGTACAACACAAGTAGCTAATGAGGCAGTTTGTTCCGCCACTGGTGCAACCCACATAATTGGCGGCAAAAATAATCTAAAAATAGCCCAACTTGTGAAAACGCTGTGACAGCAATATAGGAGATATGGACGCTCCTGGGTATGGGCTCTTGGCTAATGTCTGCAGATAGGATTATTTTTACAGCCAAAAAATTCTGAGGGTATCCATTTATATTTTACGTTATTCGATATTCGAGCGCAATTTGGGACGCTCTGTTCGGCTTTTCATGACAAATCGGTGAACAAAAACTAATGATAAAAGATTACATCATAAACATCATAAACAAAAGTGCCACCATTGTTTGGTAACCAAGCCGCTATACTGACCACAACAATCAGGTAAACATCCTGCCTTGCCGTGAATGAGACTGGATTCAGTTTGTGTGGGAACGCCGACAATGAAGAAAGAAAATACAGGGCTCGAGTGACTGTAATTGCATAATTTAGCGATGTCCCATCTCGTTGTTCGCCTCGTTAGCTTCTCTCTTTGGTCAACCAACATGGCTGCAACATCATTAATCATTTGAATTAAAATTACTTAAACGCTTGTGATTGGCTAGCGGAACCAAACTGGCGGGAAACACATTCTAAAAATAACCCGGTCTGTAAAAACGCTGCTTCATAGATGTCGTATGGGAGATGGACGCTCCGGGTAATGGGCTCCTGGCTCCTGCTGTATACTGATTTCTAATTGTGTACATGAATGTAATCAACTCTTTTGCTAGTGCTTGCATGCTAAATGCTCAACTACAAACCGTTTTCACTATACCGGACACAGTATAGAACTTTCACCGCTCTTCATTCACAATTCTGTTTTTCAAAGGTCATATTCAGGATCGGGTGAAACTTCTTGAAATGAGAGACAGTATTGGCATACCCAACAATAGAAAACACCCTAACCTTTAGAAAGTGCAGTACAAAAACAATAGCTGAGAAGTATAGTAGTATGGGTACTCCTGTTTGTCACGTGTTATGTATGTGCCGCGGGGGTGGGTCAGGGTTTTGATCTCAGGTTTGGCAGGTAGGGTCAGGGTTTTGACCTGATTTGGGCAGATCAGGGTCAGGATTTGAGTTTAATGTGGGTGCAGTCAGAGTCGGGGTTCAGTATTTTTTAGGCATCAGGGTTTTCCCCCCAAAAAGGGAGCATTCAGGGTTTTGGAGCTCGGATTTTGGGTCAAACAGGGTCAGGGTTTGAGCCTCTTGGCCTCACATACATACCCATTTTACATGTAAGTACCCCCCCCCCCCCCCACTCCAGGGGTGCAATCAGAAGATGGTGGCTACTGCGGGAGAAGACCCTGGCTCTTCAGTTGTGACGCAAAGGTTGTTCAACAATGCTTTTTATTGGCCCAAAACTGACTGAGTCCAGAGAGAACTTGTATATATTATTATTTATATATATTTATGTAATAGATATTTACTAACACGCTCTCTGATTGGTCAAAAACCATGTGTTTATGAGAGTATAGAGACATGACTAAACCAATCATAGCACGCGTTACTTGGAACATAACGTCATTTCATCCGGATTTCCATATTTGATACAATCAAAATGGCGGAGTGACCCATTTGCAACTGGACTTTGGCGGTTGATTTTTAAGCTGAAATTGAAAGAGAACTAAAACAACATTTCCGAAAAGGATAACCTAGAGGTCAAGACAATATTTTGCCCCAAATTTAAGCCAAAGGATAAGGCATTCAAGAAACAGTGGAATAAAAAAAAAGTGGATGTTTTTTGTCTTCGGCCTTCAGTGGGTTACAAGGCGCACATGATTTGTCGACCCTCAGGATGAAGATTTTGTTACTTAGCTTTCAGTAAAAAAAACTCTTATCCTCACCACACTGAATGGAAAGATCTAGCTATTGGGACCTTCCATCCAGCGAAATGAGGATTTGAGTCCAAGTTAAGAAAGAAAAGCTCGCTTTTGACATTTTGTAATGGTTTCTGTTTTTATGTGTGTAAATCGCCATCTGGTATTTGCTTCAATGCAAAATTCGGATATTATTTTTCAGGTAGTTGTTCGTAAAATGAAATGAAAAAGCTAAAACTGAAATGAATGCTAACAACTGGCTCAATTATTCTTCGTTTTTCGGAACACAAAACTCGGTCTTGCGAGGCCTGTTTGTGGATTTCGTTCGTAAATATCTATTAAATAACGGCACCAACAAAACCTGGACCGGTCGGAACAGATCGGACCGGATCGGACCGGATCGAACCGGATCACCGATCGGATCGGATCGGTTCGAATCACATTTATGGCTTGTTATATTTTTCCCGCCACAACAATTACAACCCGTTTCGTTCATAGATTACGTATACAATACAAATGTTTATCTTTATCTTTTGTCCTTTGACAGTCATTTCCTGCGGCATTTCCCCGAATTTCAAGCGAAAGTGTCAGAGTTAAGTTCTATAAACACTAAAGAAAAATGCGACCTAGAAATTTATCGAAGGCTATGAAAGGGCCGGGCCCCAAACAGTTTAATTCTTCCACAAAGAAGAGAAAATCATGGATAATACACAATTGTCTTCCTCAACTGGTCCCTTTTTGTTTGCCCGTTCCCTAGCCAAGATGCTAAACTCGAGTACATATTTTTTTTTATAAATCTATAATTGAATTATATGTTAATAATATTTTACTAATAAACACGTATTAATAAGTATGTGTATTCTTATTTAGACTTCATAAGAGATATTTTTTTATATTTTAATCACCTCGTGCGCCCTCGGTGAATAAGTAACATATCCCCCGCTCCAGGCCAACAACTGTTACTATGTTAATTGAGAAGCGAGGGTGGCCAAGTGCTGTGAGCGCTCGCCTCTTACCTCTGTGGCCGGCTGGGTTCGATTTCCGGACCCTGCGTCATATGTGAGTTGAGTTTGTTGGTATCTTACCTTTTCCTCGAGGGTTTTCTCCGGGTTCTCCGGTTTTTTCCCTCCTCAAAAACCATCCTAAATTCCTATTCCACCATGTAGTTCGTCGGAATACATAATGATAATCCTCTGGCTTGAAAGACCCGGTAACGGCTTCCTATCTTCGACGTAAAATAAACCATTTGGAATTTGGTATTTTAAGATTCAACATTTGACGAAGCTCGCCGATAAATAGAGATGTTTACATGTTAAGAGTTTGATTTGGTTTTTATTCACGAATTTTTAATACCATCAGTTACGTGAATAGGCGGTGTTTCAAATGTTTGAGGCAATCATTCGACATACTGATTCGACACGATCATTTCGCGCACACTTCCCCACTGCTGATGAGCAACGCATGTTGGCGAAGTAAATTATTCGATTCAGTACCTCAAACCCATGACAATTATAAACAAGTTAGCTTGGTTACGAAGCATGCCGAATGAGGAAGTCGAATGATTGCCACATCAGATATACGTATATAACATTGACATTGTCAGGTTGTAAAAAGGAGATAATTACATATTTGATAAAGCTGACTCAACATTTACAGTACTTGTCTATATCACGGTGAGCGAGCAAGTGGCCTTTGGCTTGTTAACGCCTTTCCCTTTCGACTTAAGCGCGTTGTTCTTCGACTTAGGCACCTGTCACACCCAGAACATTTAACTGACTTGACGATAGAGTATCATTAATTTTTCCGCTTTTCACGGTATCTTTCTATGCTCGCGAGAAGAGCGCGGCAAAGACACCTCGTCGTCTATACCATGTATAATTGCTTTCTCATACCAAATACATGTATATTAGTCACTCACAAACGAGTATCTAATTTAGTTACTGTGGCGATAAATCCTTCGGTTGTTAGTCTTGTTTTTCACACCAGAATGTTTGAATAGCTGTACATCCTGCTTCGGCTTCTTATTGGCGTTCTTGTTCTCAAATTCTTCAAGAAACATTGCGATATCCGCGCTAGAAACAGATCTACCCGGTGTCGCAGTGACGTGATATGTGTACCCCTCAAATATGGTCAATCCCCATGTTATCTGTATCCCCCACTACTCTATCCCCGTACCCATATCCATAGTGATATGTGTACCCTACAAAAATGGGTGTCAGAGGCCGCCAGCATACCGAGAAAGGGGGTGGGGTGCATTTGTATGACAAATGGGTAGGTATGTGCGGCCATGGGGTCCAGAATCGGACGTAGCTGCACAGCCCGACCATTCTGATTGTTCAACCTTCCCGGCCAAGTTGGCCAAGCAAGGCGTCGTCGTAAGACGTGTCCGTCGTGGACCGATTAGGTTTAGGGACTACAGTACAGTATGTACTGGACAATTTTAAGATCGACGACGCTCTCCCTTAATAGGAGAGGGTGCATGGTGTAATATAATTATTCAGGCGTTACTTGAGACTTACTCGGTTAGGCCATTTTCGGTTGATGGCGAAAGAGAGAGCTAGTGTTATGAAGGATACAACGGCTAGAATAAAGAGTGTAATCTGAGTCCCGTTTGGACCAGCAAAATTTGAGACTGTTGGTCAGAGAGTACTAACACAGTTGCTCTTTCTTACAGTTACATGTATTAGAGGGGCTGAACGATACAACTCACTATGGTCCTTAATGTAGGAACGGCCCCTCACAAGCAGGACGGTCCGTGGTCATGGGTTGTTCTTGCCTGTGTGTTTGTCACCACGTGGCTGAGTGGAGGTGTTAGTTACAGCTTTGGAGTTTTCCTTCCGGTGCTCATGGAAGAGTTCAACGAAACCAGAGATAAAGCGGGTGAGAATTGCCTGATACGATAAGCTGTGATTGCCGATACTTTGTTCAGCACACCTGATTTTTTACTTCGATTTTAATGTTGCCCCGAGCAAATTTTAATTAGTTTCCCGGTCACTTGTTTCCTTTTCGAATTGCTTGTGTTGCTCTTGCAAGCTGTCAAGGTACCATGCACAGGATATTATAATATCCCCCAAAATCCTCCATCTATAACACTAAAATGTAAGAAGAGGAAAACTAAACAAATCATACACATGTACAGCGCGAAACATGGACCAATTTCGGAATGGTGGAACATTGAGACCAAGTGATAGACAGACGGATATATATATTAATAAGGCCATAGTAACATACACCATAAATAACAAAACTAATTTAGGATATATTCTTCACACAGCACTCGTCGGTTCTCTTCAGTTTGCAACCTTCCTGTGCCTCATTATCGTGTCCAGTCAGCTGTGCGATCGCTATGGCTGCCGGCTTGTGTGTGCTATTGGTCACGTCATATCGGCAGCAGGGTTTGTCCTCAGCTCATTACCTCACAGCATCGTCCCTATGTACTTCTCACACAGCCTGCTGACTGCGTTTGGAAGTAGCTGTATCCAGGGTGCTGGTTACCTCATCATTGCACAGTACTTCAAGAAACGCCGTTCGCTTGCTATCGGTATAGTCGCCAGTGCTGTCGGAGTAGGAGCAATCTGCTGGGGACCTTTAGTGCAAGTACTTCTAGGTGTCATGAACTGGAGGAATATTTTTCGTCTCATTGCGAGTATGTACGTTGTGTTGAGTTTCTTGACATTCTTGTATGACCCTAACGTTGAGAAGGATGGTGAGCGTGAAGAGGCCAATCAAGGTGCAGGGAATCAAAGAAGCTTTCTAAAAAGTGTATTTGACTTGTCAATCTGGAAGGTTCCAATATATACGGTTGCCGTCATTTCTAATATGATTGCATGCTTTGGACATCACACTGCACAGATACACGTGGTAAGTGAACTTAATAGACCCAGTTCCACGTTTTTTTTTACTTTTGATATATACGTATAACAGCAAAACCGTCGATTACTGCTGAAAAGAGCACCTCTAAGTTAGTCAAAATCCTAAATTTGAGAGTTATATCTTGAATAGGAGCAAATATACAGGCCCGCAAACTATTGTCTTCGTAATGCCACATATTTTTAAACACCAAGCTGGAAGGGCTGGAGCAAGTAAATCAGTATAGATTGTTTCCCGATACAACAGCCTGCAACGATAAAGCCTAACATTAATTCCATGCCCTGCAAGCTAACTTAAAGACCTATTAATAAAAATCATATAATCACAATAAATTAAGCTTATAAACATAACCCTGAAGACTCAACTGAAGATTGTACTTTAAAAATTGCAGATCAAATACGCCCTTGAGATGGGAGTGGACGCGAACAAAGCGTCCACCTTGTTTGTCTTTTTTGGCTCCACATCTGTTCTGTCTAGAGTAGCCGCAGGCCGCCTTTGTGACTTCAGATTCATCAAACCGAACTACGTCAACCAAGCTGCTGAAATCGTCAGTGGAGTTTCTACTATTGTTCTTACACAAGCGAGGACATATACACAGTTAATAATCTTTTCTATATTTTACGGCATCGCAGATGGAGCATTCCGGACAACACTTAATGTCTTGTTCATGGATAGTGTTGGTCCGGCAAGAATGTCATCCGCATTTGGACAAGGTAACATGATGATTTCCTTCTTCACTGCTGCAGGGCCGGCTGTTGCTGGTAAGTTGGGGATTTTAATCCCAACGTGCGGACTTTATACCGTCATTATAACAAAGAACCGTTTTGTTAGGCACTGGTCCATTACCCAGAAGCCTATCGATTAATGGCAACATTTACCTGCAGTGCAGGCGTTGGTAGCTGGAGGCATAATTATAATTGTGTGCATGAGAAGCTATTTTGCTAGTTTTAATATGCTTTTTTGGTACCATACACTGTATGTCGAAATACTCCTGTCAATTAATCTGTGATAGCTTTTTCTACAAATGCACCGAATTTCACACCCATCACAAATCGAATCAAGTAGGTTAACAATTTCCATTAAGATTTAAGATTTGCCATCGCAAACAATACAGTAAACCGACTGATAGAAACGAGATGACACTTGATGGAAGATAGTTTGAGGTAACCAGACTCACCGATTACCATCGGCCCCGATCAAACCTGAGTGATTGCAAGCCCTCGGAGGGACCACTTTTGTTGACGACGTAATATATATGTGCGGGGTTACCGATTTCGGGGTTTTAGACGATTCAGAATAATCAAACAGGGAGAAAATGCAGGTTCGTTTTCACAATAACGTGGAAATCCGGGTTCCGGCTAAATTTTATTTTGTAAAAGCGGGTCCTCCCAGTTCTGAATACCTATACCCATTTTTCATACAAGTGCATGCAACCCCGGGATTGAAACTCACGTCAAATATTCCCTGGAGAGTATTTCCCGTAAATTTGAGTAATATTTAAAGTGCCTATATAGCTATGAAGTGAAAAAATAGACCCTGTTTTTATTTTATTTTATTGAATTTTAGTCTGCTCTAAGTCATTTTGTGCAATTAAAAATAAATTTCGAGAGCGCAGCATATTTTATTTCCTGTTGAAATCAGGCATAATTGTCAAAAACGGGCGGCAATTTTTATGCCGTTAAAGATATGTTAATTGCATGCGTGACGTCATTGGTTTGCACATTTGTATTTCTATTCGTAAATAAAACAATAAACAATACAGTGCGTTTTTTGTTTAATTTTCACTCTAAATATGTCTTGCTTGAGGAGCCTTGCCATCTGTCACATTTTTCTCAAAGAAGCCTTGCCGTCGGCCTTAAATATAAATCAAACCAACTGACGTCATGCATGTGATTAGCTTAAAAAAAGGTCGCATGATTTAAACAATTATGCCTGACTTCAACACGAAAAATAATAATGTTCGCGTTCTCCAAATTTATTTTTAATTGCACAAAATGACTTAGGGAAGACTAACATTTAATAAAATAAAATAAAAACAGGGTCGATTTTTTCAGTTCATAGGCAAAAGACCTGTGTTTTTCTCTTCCTCGATTTACCTTTTAGTTAATAACAGACGACACCATATTTCAGACTACATCAGCTCGAAATCGAGCGGTACACACATGTACTGTATATATACATGTAGACATACCGGTATAGCTGCGTTTATACGGAAGAGCAACCTCCTTTCCTGGCGACGGGAAACTCTCCTTACTTCTCACCCTCGGTTGACCAGGGACTTTACAATGTAACATTGAATAACAATATCCACTGTTTCTTTATAGGGCTCATCGCCGAACATTTCGATTCCTATATCATCGCTTTCTACATGGCTGGCAGTACAACCCTTGTAGGATCTTTGGTGTACTTATCTTTGTTTTGTATCAAAGACAGGCCAGTGGCGAATGAGGTGATACCCTCACCAAGCAACGAGCATCCACTCGCAAATAGAAACCTCGCTTGTTCGGACGCGATGTACACTTCCTTGTAACATAACGTAATATGTTTCTTACTAGGTTTTCGAGTGATTTGCGAATTGAGATAAGCCACCGAGGAAATGAGGAAATCCATAGGGGTGGGACATTTACCATGCAGCAAAGAAATTTGGATCAATCAATGATGGTTTCTGGGAAACCCCCACCCCTCCCCCTAACCTTTAACGGTTATATAATCATTAATAAAACGATGCCTATCCAAGGGAGGGGTGGGTGGGTAGTTTCCCATAAATCGGGATTGAGCTAGAAATGTGAGGGGTGGGGAATTCATCAGTTAGAGTCAGACAGTGAATTTCACATCCATTCAGTGTTTATAAGAGATTTGCACTCCTTCTATAAAAGCCTTACAGTGGAGTATTTGCAGAGATTTTTCGCTGATCACAACAACAACAACTTTATTATTTGTACCAGTTATATAACAGTTAGTTACAACATTAATTAAAATTAAAATTAATCCCACGGTGGGACATTTGAACGCTCTAATTAAAAATGTCAAATGTTCCACACATACATTTTTGTCAAAGCAATCGCAGCTCGGTGCGAAACTGACATGCAAAAACTTAGAGACTTACTTGATAAATAAATATTCATGAGGTGAGATACGTACGCGTGTTTCGTGAATAATGCTGGCTTCCTGCGGTTCATCGACTGTTAATTATCTCATTGATTATTGCACAGCGGGTGTGATTGAAGCAACTGTTAGTGCCGAATACCCGGGGGATACTTTACCGAGGAAAAGGGATCTTTGACAATTGCTACCAAAAAACTTGTTCGTCAACCGATTGACGTTATTTAGTATCGTGACGACAGGAGCGCCACAGGAAGCCCAATTTACAATATTTGTTAAAACTTTCTAAAACGGGCGTATCTGACATTCGGGAGGTAAGGTTATTTTTCCCGCTGACACCGAACGGTGAAGAACGGTGAAGTGCCGTGGCTTCGCAGCTCGGTGTCTGCGAGAAAAAATAACCTCTGATACCCTGCAGCCGGCCTGTACTAACACTCAGGGTCTGGAAATAACTGCACTGGAAATGCGTCTTTGCGAATAAACCTCGACCTCGAAAAGGCGGATGGTAGCACATCAGGGCTTCTTAGATAAGAACAGTTGAACCTGCGTTGCGGCTCTGGAGTATCAGAGCGCAGCGAGCGGAGATTAGGGAGATTGGGGCGAGAAGAAAAAGTGAGGGGGGAGAGACACCAGAGCCGCAACCAATCCCCCTAATCTCCGCTCGCTCCGCTTCGATACTCCAGAGCCGCAACGCAGGCTAAGGACAGTTAGAATTTTTAGAGTCAGCGTAGGCCCTGCTTATGGGAACGGCGACGTTTTATAAGTTCATCAGCAAGGGTTGCGTTACTTCATGTGCCGTCAATGCATTTAATGTACCGGTCACGACTGCAGCACAGCAGACAGCGAAGGGAAGAGGATACTCAATATAATATCTAGAGGGATCCTGTTCTGTACTAAAACACTGGGACATCACGAAGTTGGTACTACCGCACTAGGATGTTAAATCGTGGGAACTTCATAAAGTTTTGAATACTGTCGTTCACTTCGATCCTGTGCTGTGAAAACTGCCTCTGAAGAACGGACTGCCATACTGACAAATCGCAAAGATTTCCTCTCGCAAAGGTAAATGCGTCCAAGTTTAATAAGTTTATTTATGTCATAGTAAGAATATTCTGTAGGTTCTTGCAGTGTTCAGTGACTATATAAATTCTGTAAGTTTTGTTTCTTTGATTGTCACCAATTCCAATGCTCTGACTAAAATCAGCTCAAAAATCACTTCCCGTTCGCAATTGAAATCAAAAGCAAACACAAAATCAGCACTCAGTTGTTACAGTACCTTCTTTAATCTCTCCAATCACCAGTTTTTTTTTGGAACAAAACACCAAGCTACTGTGAACCACGCTATTACTGACGTACGTTGCATTTCTCTCCACCACATTTTCCTGCATCCACCTTCAATTGCATGCTGGGTAATGGACACAAAATCCACAGGGGATCCCCTCTCTGAGACTCCTGTAGGGAGTCGTTTGCTCCTACACCCAAGAGCGGTAATTTAGACACAAGCCAAGGCCTTAAAGCGACAAAAAACACAATCATTCTATATATAATATGTTTAGTAGGGGAAAAAGATCACCAACTGCAGAATTTCAAGGATTTCATTGAATATTTTTTTGATTTCTCAAAGCACAAACACAACAGAAAAACCGAGTGAAATCCCCTCACAAAGCCTACGGCTAAAAGCAAACCAAGTACTTTTCATCCTTCCTCAGTCTTAATGATGGCCTTTGGCTCTCTTAGCTTACAGTGGCTTATATGGCGCTTAAAAGGGGTCAAAATTATCAGAATGAAGAACGAAACAACTAACTGTTGAATGATATAGTTAACACAGTGGTGATCTAATTAGCGCTTGTGCAATGAAAAGGACAAGACACAAATGATATAAGCTAAAGACAAATGATCTAGCTACCAACGTCGAAATGATTCAAACAAATCTGGAATGGAATATACTAAACACAACCCATCTAGTGATCAACATCTAAATGACACGAACAACACACTAATGGAATGAGCTGTAATGAAATCATCTAGCTTCATTTTGACGAATGGAGTATACTGAACACACATGACCTAGCCAAAACACAAACGATCTGGCGACCGATTTTGAAATAACACAAACAAATCTCGAACGATGCAACCAACATATATTCAGATTAAACTATAACGAAATAATCTCATGGCGCCGGAACAATATCGTACATCATGGCCGCCGCACATGCGTAGAATGCATTACACGTCGTTCCAAAATTAGTGAAAACAGTGAATACAAGGCTTACCTTTTAGCAATTTTCCAATTTGCTGCTTTAATATTTATATTTCTTGAGGTCCACAAGTTTTAAATTCAGTTAACATGCCTGCTCCTGCCCTCGACTATGATTGCTAACAAGTTGTGGATGATTAGACCGGTTCCCGATGCTCTGCTAAAAAACGACCCAAATTAGCTAGAGCCGCCATACATCTTCTGTTAAATACTGTAAAGGCCAGTCAGAAAGCTCAATCACAAAGACTTCCGAGTAGTTCATGTTTGAGGTCCACAAGTTTGAATCTGTTCTGCAGATACCAAAGTAGATTCTAACGCCAGAAAAACGAGTTGAAATACTTGCTTTGGTGGTTCCAAACGTCCTGTAAATAACTGATCTCGACTGGCGAGATCAGGCCCATCAAACATCACATTGACTGTAATTCTAAAAATCTCATATACATGGTTCATTGTAAACGCTGTAATGCTCAATACATAGGAGAAACTAAGCGTCGCCTTAAAGATCGCTTTAATGAACACCGCCGCCCTGTTGACAAACCTACTAACAAATCTAAAGCTACTGCTGTCTCGGATCATTTTCTTACTAACAACCATCACTGAACCATTGCCCTAATGACATGTAATTAATTCCCTTAGAACTCATCCACTCTAATAGAGATGGCGTACGCAAGGCTCGCGAGGCATTTCTTATTGATAAAGGACAAACATTAGAACCTAAAGGCATGAACAGAAAGGAAGAAATATAATTTTATACTACTCAGTCTTTATTATGGAATTGTATTTAGCTTAGTTCTCTATCACGCCCACTCATCACTTGTAATTTTATCTCCTAAGTCTCACATTCATGTTTTCAAAATTTAAAATTTGTAACTAACGGTTTCTTGCCATATCCTTGTGTACCCTGAGGAAGGTTGGCCGTGCCAACCGAAATATCGGTAGTAATTATATAATATATTCCCAGTACCGTACAATCAGCCTTTCATCTTGTCTTGATATTCGTATATTTTTGCTGATTAGATCCCATCCAAGGTGATCCGGTTCCTGCACTTCGTCCGAATTGGTCCTTGCATTCAGTACATTACTGTAAATAACTGCATTTTAACGCCAAAACTCTCCTTCCCAAACGTACAAAGTTTAAAGGGACAGACCCGACTCGTTCAGCTGTTACATTTCCCTTCGCGCAGGACGTTGAAAACAGCAGCTCGTCCGCCATTTTGACTGTCGATGTCCATGTAACCTCTCCTCATTCTACAAACACTCATCAACGGCTTTCTTTTTAAAAATAGATTTTCACGTACGCGCCCGCAATGACAACCGCTGACTGTACGAAATTGTTCGCCATGCTAACCAGTTTGTGAATGGAAAGGTGTACACACAAGCAATCTAGCTATCGACGTGCCACTTAACAGCGTAGGGTCAATTGGAACAACGTACAGTGGAATGGAACAGTCGACTGGGGGTCTTTGCTGTTACCTCAGGCAGCCCAGACTCGACATATGTTTCCCTCTTATTAGTCTGTTGGGTTACCTGTGGTATGTTTCATATGCGATCTCGGAAGAGTGAATTCTCTTTTCCGATTCCTACGAAATAAATCTTCAAAAATAAAAGATTGATACTTTAATGAAGTTGTGTGAGTGGTTTTGGGGCGATTTTGGGACTTCTAAAGCAGTTTATTAGGCCTCGAAGTTTTGACGGTTGGCCGCGTGTCTACTAGCCTGACTTTCAGACAGTACGAGGTCGTCCGCTCACTTTCTCCCCGTCCCCATCTGAAGGACTTCACAGACTTTCATGTTCCTGACGTCATTAACCTTTGTTTTTACAATAAGCCAATACGAACACGCGTAAGAATTGAAGCGTTTTGTGTAGAACAGTCGTGCAGAAGCAGCTTTTACTAGTTAGAATCTATCAGCTTTCATGCACTGGAAAATGACATTCTACAGCTTCAAACTTCTGTAGATTTCTCAGAATGGTATCCTGTTTGAGCTGCTGTGGTTATTTGGAGAGCGGCTACTTTTTAAACGGAAGTTTGCGTGCAGTATTTGCAGGATAGTGTATGATGAGAATGCATACAAGAAATATCAGCCTCAATTCCATGCCGTAAAGTTGATTACTGTGATCTTAGAACTTTTACGCTTTTACTTTTATTACTCGGGCCAGGCCTTCGGCCGACACGAGTCTTAAATCGCAAGTATTTTTCCTTTATTACTCGGGTCAGGAATTATTAATGAACCACTGGAGGGGGTATTCTGCAATTACTCTGTTTTGGGGGTATCAGAGATTGTTTTAACACTCCTACAGAAAAATCATAATATTCCATTAAAGATTTGGTCTTCTAAAAGCCAAAAGCGTAGGAGAATGTTTCAGATCTATTAAATGCATGAGACATCGGGCAGAATGACGCGACATACATCCGGGACATTCTATAGTCATCAGCGCCAAATTCAAAAGCTACTCAATGAATCGTGATGAAATTTACAAAGAAATGATCTCAAACGCGTCAGGGAGGTTACGGTTTCACTCATTTGCGGAAAAACTAAATACCGTATGCATTAGGCCCACACGGATTTTAGTAGAACAGATATCATTCGATCATTTTTGCTCAATATAAAAGTTTTCCGCGTATTAATAAGCTTATATATTTTGACCTAAAAATCGTTGTTTTTCGTAGTATTTAGAGGGGGAAATGGCTAATGTGTGACTTTGAGGGTAATTTTCTCTTTGACTGATTGTCGTATTTCTTAGGCCCATACGGGAAAAGATAGATTGACATCTTACTAACCCGTGTACGTTTTTTCGTTTAAATCTGCCGGATATTATGCTTATATAAATCGTGTTTATAAGCGGAGGAAGATTAGTGATTTACCAAAGCCCGTACGTAGATTCACAAACACATCGTTTCGATGAATGAACGATTCCAATCAGTGCTTTCTTCTGCTCTGAATACAGATTCGAAATGCTGAAAACTTTACACCTTCGGTCGACACACTGCTCAAGCTCTTCCCCAATGTCATTTAGAAAAATATGCGAGCACATTCCTAAAATTCCAGACTGTGCCAAAAGTGTAAAGTTCGCTCTGATTGGTTCAAATTATGACGTCAGGAACATGAAAGTCTATGAAGTCCATCAGACGAGGGGGAGGAAGTGAGCGGACGACCTCGTACCGTCTGAAAATCAGGCTACGTGTCTACCTCATAGACACAAATATACACAAGGTATGCAGCTTTGAGGCGCTTTTCATCGATGTGACCTCACTCGCCGCCGAAATTCGACAAGAAATTCAATTCAAATTGTTTTGCACCTCCGTTCTGCTTGAAGTCAACCTCGTGACCAGAGTCTTCTCGGTCAGATCCAAGATGGAACGAGGTTGGCTTGAAGTACATGACAACTCTTCTTAGTGGGGAGGAGTAATTTAAAAAAGTTTCAGGTGCCATGCCCACGCATCTTGAAAGCGTCGCCTGCGATGTCTACCGCTGATTTGTGGACCAATCAAGTTGCAGATTGTATACCGATGGATATATTTTGAATTCGGGATTTATTTTCCAGGCCGTTTTCACGTCGTTTGGCCTGAAACGTGGTTGAGAAGTGTTTACACATCTCTGGATTTGTGTGCCGAAAGCAGAGGCGAAATTGATTTGAATTTCTTGTCGAATTTCGGCGGCGAGTGAGGTCACATCGATGATAAGCGACTCAAAGCTGCATACATTGTGTATAGAGCGGTTTTCAGTTGAGTGTAGTGAAACCAAACGCAAATTACCCACAGCCAGCCAATCATAGGAGCGAGTAATCACAAGTAACTCATAAATGGCTTCCCTGTGAGCCAATGACAAACCAAAGCAAAACCAAAACCAATTTGCGTTTGGTTTTACTTTGGATTCTGATTGGTTGGTTTACTTTCTCAGCCAATAGGAGAGCTTAGTAAACGCAAAACCAAAACACTTCCGAAACTCAATTGAAATCCGCTCTGTGTGTGTCTATGAGATAGACATGCGGCCAACCGTCAAAACTTCGAGGCCTAATAAACTGCTTTAGAAGTCCCAAAATCGCCCCAAAACCTCTCATACAACTTCATTAAGTATCAATCTTTTATTTTTGAAGATTTATTTCGTAGGAATCGGAAAAGAGAATTCACAAGGAGCAATTATATAAACTCTACCGAGATCGCTTATGAAACATACCACAGGTAACCCAACAGACTAATAAGAGGGAAACATATGTCGAGTCTGGGCTGCCTGTGGTAGCAGCAAAGACCCCCAGTCGACTGTTCCATTCCACTGTACGTTGTTCCAATTGACCCTACGCTGTTAAGTGGCACGTCGATAGCTAGATTGCTTGTGTGTACACCTTTCCATTCACAAACTGGTTAGATTATTTCGTTATAGTTTAATCTGAATATATGTTGGTTGCATCGTTCGAGATTTGTTTGTGTTATTTCAAAATCGGTCGCCAGATCGTTTGTGTTTTGGCTAGGTCATGTGTGTTCAGTATACTCCATTCGTCAAAATGAAGCTAGATGATTTCATTACAGCTCATTCCATTAGTGTGTTGTTCGTGTCATTTAGATGTTGGGGGTCATTTGTCTTTAGCTTATATCATTTGTTTCTTTAGCTTATATCATTCAACAGTTAGTTGTTTCGTTCTTCATTCTGATAATTTTGACCCCGTTTAAGCGCCATAGATTTAATTGTCCAAAATTAGAGCAGATTTCATTTAAAATCCTACAAGAGAAGGCAAGCCCCGTAGAATTCGTCCGAATGGTATTGTGGGGAATGCTTGAGCCCTTGGCTTAAAAGGTCAGCAGTGCGTAACGAACCAGGGCTAGCCAAACCTCACACAGCGGTCAAACGTCTGCGCGTGGGCGGCCGCGCGAATTTCCCGCGCAAAATTTACCTTAAAACATATTACAGTGAACTTCTACCCCAAAAAGTTAAGAAAAATACGTGAAAGTTAAGCTTTTTATTTTCACAGTCGACGGGAAATTGAACAAACTTCAAACTGTGAGTTTACCAAATTGTTTCGTAATTTACCAAAGAAGTTCTCAAGGTTTGAAAGCGGGTTTGTGAACAGTGACGGCCGCCGGCTCGCTTTGAATTTGTTTTGGAATAGGTTGTTGTTGCAAGACTTTTGACGCATGCGCAGACGTTTGACCGCTGTGTGGCCAAACCTGAAACGAGGGTTCAAATACGTTAACTAACAATAAGGGACATTAGGGTTTTTTAGAGATTTATATCTGCATTAATTGGTTATAAAGCTATATTTTAAAAATACTAAACTAACTGTCAACTCATAAATCATGTGTTCCAGCATTGCAATAAAACGGTGCAGTATATTCTAAAATACAGGATGTGCTTAATTTAACACTTATTATCTAGAAACGACAAGGAATCATACAGTCATGAGATGCCCCGATTGTCCAGTGGTAATTATAACGAGGTGTGTGTTACACTGCAGTCGCGCGGAAAGACCGCCCCGCAGGCAGGATGGCCCTTGGGCCTGGTTAGTTCTCTCGGTGGCATTCACACACACGACTCTCTTCATCGGATTGATGCGATCCTTTGGGGTTTTACTCCCAGTCTTGATGGTCGAGTTTGATGAAACAAGAGATCGAACAGGTGAGAAAAAGAACTAAAAATACATACGAGGAAAGAGATTATTTGGCCGGTGTGAAATTCATGTAACGGGAGATACTTAAAGTTTGTAACTATAACTTAAGTGCAGATATTCTATACGGGCTGAGATGAGGTGTCACTAGGGGCTCATTTTGCTCGCTACAGGCGTGCTGTCGAGTTCCAATAACGGAACGACCAGCTGTCCACGGTTACATTCTAGTTTTGAGCGCTTTACATGTCAGGTTTAGCTATGTAAAAGAGTTTGCTTGGATTTTATAGGGCTTTCACAGCTCTTTCCATTTCATATTCTATTTGGGAAGCCGCGCTATATCAGCCGTTTGAACGAGGGAAGAATGGGGCGAGGACAAGAAGGGAAGGAGGGGGTGAGGGGGGGAAAGCAAACCGTGGCCCTGTTGGTCAACGAACTGGGGTTTCTGATTGGTACGGTACTGACAATATTGATTGGCACCAATCATTCATTCGTGCAGTATCGAGTCATATAACGTCTTATCCCAATGCAAGGGAAACTTTGAATCGCTCTAAGAGAGATTCTTTTATCACTGGATTTAGGAATTTAGATATCAGCAATCAATTATTATATATACTCTTGTAGTTAGTTTATATCGAGTTAACGTCTTAGTTATTTAAATATACGTTTTATTATTTTTATTTTAGTATTCAGGGCACCCATTGATCAGTAACAGCGTTAGCTGAAGAGTTTACCCTGTTGTTTTTATTATTATTATTATCTTGTGCGGGTTTTCCTTCACTCTAAAGAAGGAAGGAACAGAAAGATTTGCGACATCTTGTCTTTTGGGTGGTTTTTCCACGAGAATGTATGGGTCGTGCGCTGAAATGATAATCAAAACTGACAACATTCAAGAACAGATTGAAATAAAGCATCAATATAACTGGCTGATTCACATTTATTTGAACAATATGTCAATGCTACAATGGTCGTGAGGCTTATGTGAGGCAGTATGGGACGGGCTAGGGATACAGTTATCTGACAAACTTCAAAAACCTCAGAATCGCACCGCCATCAGAAAGGCTAACACCATTCTTGATATTCTGGGATGGGATAAGCTTCACTCTCGCATAGCCAAACATAAAGCGACTATGATGTTTAAAATTATCCATAATCTAGCACCTGGGTACCTTCAAAATATCTTTGCTCCACGGAAATGAAGCTGCAACTGACTAGAAACTCGGAAAATACTTTGACTCTGCCGAAACCCCGTACCAATTACATGGATTGAAAACATCATTCGGTTACAGTGGGGCATTGCTATGGAATAGCCTACATAAAGAACTAAGAATGACTGACAGCTCTTCCAACTTTAAAAAAGGTTTCCAAAGGCAATATTCCACATCAAACTCCCACACGGCAAACATGTAAAAGTATTTTTTATTACAGTACGTACAGCATTGTAAATATTTCTAATGTATAGTCTCTTAATGTAAATTGACTGATGTTTTACCGTGTTCAAATAAATAAATATGTCTGTCTGTCTGTTTTGGCATTTAATGGAGTACTAGTTTAGACTGTTTTGAACTCGCAATATATTGTAATTTTTTTAACATCATGAAGCCACACGTAGGGTGCATGGACTGCAGAGGTCGACGCACGGACCAATTGAGCTTTTGTGTGTATGTGCGCAATGTTACAACGTGTGACGTCATATGTGGTGCCAGTAAACTGTTGATGTTGCAGTTGTTGCAGACTTCCTTTAGATTCTCGTCCACAAATCCTACTGAAGGGAGGAAGAGATCAAAACCCATTGTATTGCAGGGAATCTAAATATTGATTTCATTAACCTCTGTTTTCTTTTTCTTTCAGCACTAATTGGATCACTTACGACGGGTCTTGCATTGTTATTGAGTGCGCCAACGAGTTGGCTGTGCGGTCATTTTGGCGGTCGCCTTATCTGCGCAGTAGGTAAAACATAAATAAGTTGTAGTTTATCTGTACAGTGACCAACTTACGAACTAACTTTAGACAGCGGTCTTTATTTTAAACAATGCCTGGCAATGGTGGAATTGTTCGGAGTCAGCACTGGTGTATCTTTTACACAATGCTTTGCAATCGTTTTCTAGAATGAATCATTTATAAAATCGCTTCTACCACGGGCCAGAGGCTAAGAAAACTATTTAACAACTATTCACCGACACTCACTGGGGTGAATAATTGTTTTAGTATATACCACACAAGTGAATAGCCAGCACCAAATAGTTATTTTTATTTTCTGTCAAATGGACAAAAACTCGCACGAGGTGATCACTGCTTCGCTCGGATGTGAATATGAAATCATATTCACTGTTTGATTAGCCAATCAGAGCGCGCGAAAAGCACTATTCACTGGCGTGGTATATACTAATACATCATATTGTATAAACTGTTGACACGGTCAATAACATAGCCTCCCAATGGAGAACTGGTGGGTACGATTGTCTTTTTAGCAAGAGTACATTGTAATATACTCTATGTGGTCCCAGAAAATACCCATAAACCAGGACCCCATTACCAGGAGCGTCCATCTTCCCCATTGGTTCTGTTCCAAGCACAGGAGTAGATGTGGCTATATTTAGAATTGCATTTCGCGCGAAATAAACAAAGGCCATGTTGTCTTAGCCAATCAGATAGCTAACGTCACTTCTCATTATTATTCATTATCATTCTTCTCACTTGCAACGCAGGAATTCGAATTGCTGGTTTTCACTCAATCCCCAGAGATTCAAATGACAAAGGGCATGGCGGCCATGTTGGTGCCCCAACAAAAGAAGCTAACGAGGAATCTATTGTTTAAGGGCACCAACATGGCGGCTATGACGTCAAGTGAAAGCCAGCAATTCTAAATATAGCCACATCTACTCCTGTGCTGGGGGCCCAGCCCATGACATAGGAACGCTCCTGGTAATGGGCTCCTGCATAAACCCAATGGAGGTTCTCTTGGGTTGGGCCCCTCCACCCCCTGGAGTTCCGTTGTTGGGGCGTTTGAAAAAAAAAACCACATCAACTGACTCCTGCCTGTTTTTTTACTAAAAAAAAAACAAGTTCAAACTACCGATGATATTCAGTTGAACCAAATTCGAAAATTACTCAGTATCGTCCCATTTGTTAACGTAACAAGTTCGACTTGGGGTCATGCTGAATTACGTTACTAGTTTCTACAGAGGACATACACGGAATGTTCTGATCAGTGTTTTACAGTTATTTGGCAATCTGAATAGAACTAACATCAAACAGAAGTAAATTATTAATATCAACCGATTGGCTGTTGATCTAATTGATTATTCATGAGTTTGAGAAAATCATATAAAGGCCCTGGTGTTTTACTGAGTATAAAGGAGCATGCACGTGACTGATTCGCTTCATCTGATTGGACAAAATGTCATTAATTATGCATGTTTTTGAAGCATAACTAAATAAACCTTGTGAATCGCATAATTTTCTCCGGTTGAATTCACAAAAGTATAGTCAAAACTGCTAAAATGATCCATTACCAGAAATCTAAGAAAAATGACGTACCGTATTTACTCGATTATATGGCCTCCATCTTCTATTCAAAATTCGGCCTTGTTGGCCCGGCGTTTATTCGAGACCGGCGTTAATGGAGACTCGGAGTCTAGTCGAGTCATACGGCAAGCCGATCTAATTAGCATAAATGTCGTTTTATTTATTATCGTCGAGGATTAAGAAGGAATTGTATGGAACTCAGATTATAATAATATAAGAATTGATGTATTTCTTTAATTCGCATAATTTCTGCCGCCTTCATAATTTAATTTAATGTATATACCTAGGCATGTTGTTTCTGTTTGATTTAGGAAGTTTTTAGCTCTGTCAAATCGACGTTTTATTTTCCCGTAAAGCAAGAAACTAATCGCGATGTGTCGAATAATGTCGAATTCTAGAAAATATCTCACTTTCCATACCTGATAGAATACTCACTGTTAGGAAAATTGCTGTTGCCGACTCCTCAAAACAATCCGATCAGAAAATCTTCGATAAAATCAAGAAATTCTGTCAAAACTCTGTTGAATCCATGCATGATACGTAAGAAACACAATTTTTTTTCTCATTTCTTTTCCTTTCTTATTTATTCGCCATCTTGCAAGCTTAGTACTCTGGCAATCTCATGTAAATATGCAGGAAGATTCGGAATTATAAAAGTAAAACAAAGGAAGAAGATGTCTGAGCATTTATTTGGATACGAGAAATGAAAACAGGTCCGCAATGCGAACATCGGCGACCATTGTTTTTGGCCTGAGGCATGAAACAGGCTAGAGGCAAAGGGGTGGGATCTAAACGAAGGTCAACAAAGGCTGAATGCTGTATGGGGGAGAGATAGTGGAGGAATGGGGTTAAATGTCCAAGATTACATGTAAGTCCTGCATGTATATGTCTATATGTCTATGTCTATTTCTATTAGATTTTTAATTATATATATCAGGTGGGGTAAGCTACATTGACTAGATTGGTAAATCAGCTCTTTTTATTGATACATGTAGTTTTACAATTCCATTTTAAAATCTTAATCGTATAGTATATTTACTTATCAAACTCATTAATAATTCATGAAGCAAAACCAAAGGAAATCAATAAGCGTGGAGGGATCTGAAAATCTGTAAATCGCGTCCGATCTTTCTTTATCTAACACATATATATTAGTTGAGGTAAATTAAACCAGGAAGGCGATGGGGATGTAACGGGTGGATTACATTGACTTGATACATGTATTTTACAATTCCAATCTTAACATCTTAATTGTACAGTGCCGCTGTATTTTTATATGCCTCTTATATCCCCAGGTCATGTACTCTGCATTATTGGATACGTGTTGTCCTCTCTGATGTATGACATCATTACATTGTACTTCAGCTACAGCCTGATGCTAGCCTTAGGAAGCAGCTTTATGTACATGCCTGCTATGATCTTTACTGTCAAGTATTTCAAAAAGAGTCGGTCTCTTGCAATAGACCGGTTACAGCGTCATTGGTTACCGTTGTCAAGGCCGAACTGGAGTTCAACCACAATCAAAACAACAGTCAAACCATGGTCAAACACAGTGAATACACCGAGCAAATGTAGCGAAAAAAAGCACCGTTTATTTCTTAGAAATGTCATCCAAACGTTTTTTACCGGGCTATTTTATAGATTTACAACCTAAAGAGTCTCGAGAAAGATATCTAACGAAGCTGAAGCACGTAGATGGACAGGATCCATACAAGATTCTGAGGGCAGAGACGATCTGGAGACTTCTTGGCCTAGCATTTAATACCTACAGATGTCGGAATGTACCTGCCGTTTAAAGAAAGCCCGAATACACAGGACCAGCTCATGAACTGAAAAAGCCTTCAGTGCTACCAGAAATTTGGAAATGACTAGGTCAGGGAAATATTGAGCAAATAATTTGGCGACAAACGTCTGATGATAGCGAAGGTAAGTATGTGCGTGACGATCGTCGCGTCGTTGTTTACTCGATCGAGAGAACGTGAAATCTGATCGACAATCAAACGAAATAAAAACATTATCTCTTCTGCAGGTTAACCATTCCCAAAGAATGTCGGAAAAGCCGCTTACTCCATGGGTTGTCTGTTAGATTTGGCAGCTCACTGTGACGGTATGGCTGGCCTTGGGTATGCATGCGCAGCAGAGCGATCCCAGAATCCTTTGAGCGAGTCGCATCGTTCTGCCCCACGAAGCTTCTCTTCAGTTGGGCTGTTGAAGCTGACTGCAGCTTTCCCCAAGGCCAAATTAGTTGCTCAAGACTTCCCTGACCCAGCCATTTGCAAAGTTATAGTATCACTGAAGGCTTTTATAGTTCATGAGCTGGTCCTGTGTATACGGGCTTTCCTTAAACAGCAGATATATTCTGACATGTTTGTAGGTAACTCTAGGCCAAGTCTCCAGATCGTCTTTCCACACTGCCCTCGGAATCTCGTATGGATCCTGTCCATCTACGTACTTCAGCTTCGTTAGATATCTTTCTCGAGACTCTTAAACACGAAGTTCCGGTATAAAAAGGCGAGCCCAGGGGTTTGTCACCCTTCAGTTGTCAATCGCCCTTTGTGTAGTGAACATCAAACAGTCATAAAATACCACTGGCAGTCATAAATGGACAACTATCTTCCCTCTGGTCACTTTTTTTTATAGCTTGTTTAATTTTAAACCTTAAAACTCTAGCATTTCAAAGGAGAGGCTGATATGCTCGCTTGCTTTCTTCACTGCTCAGCAATCTAAATTTTAAATTTCGAGCTCGCCATGCGTGAAAAGAGGAGGGGCTTACCTATTTATACCGGAACTTCGTGTTTAAGGTTGTAACCCTTTAAAATAGCCTGGTAAAAAACTTTTAGATGATATTTCTGAGAAATAAACGGTGCTTTTTTCGCTGCATTAGCTCGGTGTATTCACTGTGTTTGACTGTTGTTTTGATTGTGGTTGACCTCCAGTTCGGCCTTGATAACGGTAACCAATGACGCTGTAACCGGTCTATTGGAATAGTGTATTCAGGCGCGGGAGTAGGTGTAATGATCATGCCTCCGCTGGCTAAGTTCTTGATAACATCTGTTGGCTGGCGCCATTCCTTTCGCATCTTGGCGTGTTTCTATGTCCTATTTGCTTCCTGGTCTTTGCGTACGACTCAAACATTAAAGAGGATCAAGGCGCAGGCGATTTGCGAGATGGAACGGAACATGATAAAGCGTCCAATTTAAGAAATATGTTGGACCTGTCAGTGTGGAATGTACCACAGCTTACCGTGGCTGCGATTTCGATTTCAGTGGCAACGTTTGGTGTTTACAATGTTCCTTTTCACCTTGTAAGTATGTTAGTTGATCATAGTACTAGGTGTGAATGTAGTGTATCATATTAAATATCATACAACAATTTTAGAAACAATTTCACAACATTATTTCACGACTTAAAAAAACTACTTCGTGTGAAAGCCGGAAATCCCATCCCTGGCTGAGAATGCGGAAAAAGGAACAAGTTTCAAAGAATAACACGCGAAAGCATTCAACCTGCATGCAATATCTGGTTTCACCCTGAATTTTGTTATGGCTTTCGTGGTTAAAATAACGACTCACCCGGGTCAAGGTGCATGTACCGAACATTAATTAACAAGAGGCCCTGAGTGGCCTTAACTCGGACCACCTAGGAAAGGTAAATCAGTGTAGTTCATGGAGTTCTGGCATATTTTTGTGTCATACATGGTTTGTGCTAGGGGAGCAAGATAATAGATTCACTACTCATGCTCATGATAATTTATATACATGTATAATGGTTTGGACCTTCTGCAGAAATGTAATCACATGGTTGCATGTACTAGATGGCAAACAAATCTTAATTCATATATTTAAAGGCACTTGTACGCGATCGGTAGTGTTATAATTTAGCAAAACCTGTTCGTAAATGTTTGTTGATCATTCAAAAACAGCGTTTTTAAAGATTTAATAACTTGCCATCCAGCACCATGGCAACATCTTTCCCATGGAGATCACACGCTCATTAGGCGAATCCTTGCTGACGTTATTGTTTACGTTTTTGCCTCATTAGCATAAATTAAACTTCAAGCTACTAACAAACAATCTACATCAGTTGAAAGAGAATTTTAAACTTAGTCATTACCGAAAATGTGAGATAAATATGTTAAATATTTACGGAGAAATTCACTTTTCAAAACTGTAAAATCGGCTGGGGGCAAGAGTTGCTGACAGCCATACGTACATTCTTTGTAAATTTAGAGATTTTTAAACGCTCATTCCTCAAAATATATTTATCATATCACACTCAAATTTTCGGTGATTATCAAGTGTGCCAAGCTCTTTCGATTTGTGCACTCTGTTTGCTTGTATCTATGTCGCTTGAAGTTTGATGTATGCTAATGAGGTAAAAACGTAAACAAGGATTCGCCTATTCATTCGTTAACAATGTATTATACCAGTACATGACTGTTTCTTGCAAAAGGCCTATTACATGTACAACTGCTCCCATGGCCAGTAATTATAATACATCACATAACGTCTCTGGACTTAACTTGCTCAAAAATATTACAATATTAATTGATGTTTTTTTTTGTATTTTAGTAAACAATTCAATGCCATTTTCAGCAGTGTTTACCAACCCATACTTTTCAACATTTTTAGAAATCAATGCTTTTCAGTAGGATTCATGCACTGATAATATTATTTCTAATTTCACTGTCCAAGCACAGGTGCTATTGTAGCATACATGTACATGTAACGTTTCCTTTAGCTAATAGATATATCCCTTGTGATTATTTAGGGATGTGTCGTTCTAAATGTGAAATAAAGTCATCTATCTAGATCTGCATGCAGTTTAATTCAAGTAGAGTGGTGACTTTTCAAATATTTGTACTAGTTTTCATTTTCTACATCTTGAAGGAGGCTGAAATTTATAAGGAAACATGTTATTTCCACTCGTTTTTTTTTCGATCACTGGGGTCGCCTTTCCCGAATTCTTGCTCATGTCATTATTAAGTGACCGAGTGAAAATGCCGACGCTGGCATAGAACAACAGAATCGGCCCATTTACTGCTACATTTGATGCCATTACTTTTAAAAACAAGAATACTTGTGACGCTTACCGAGAGGATGTACTGAAGGTGGCCTCAGATCAACTCAGATCAAAGACCTGTGGGAGCATGTCAAGTTTACAACAGTCTCTATATATTATATAAAATTAAAGCTTACGCTTCTGAAGTTTACGACGCCATCAACAATTATAGAGTTGTAAACTGGACATGATCCGAACTGAGAAATCGAGCCATTTACTATATATTTTAAGCCATTACTTTTAAAAAAGGCACCAATAAACACGAAAAGTTATCATGTGTAATGTTTACTTACATGTACAAATGTCGATTATTACCGGAGCCACGTGCACATTTTAGGAGTGCCAGGTTCCTTTCGTAAAATGTGCGAAATTTCCCTCAAAGTCCCGTAAAACTTTTGTCAGCCCTAGAAAAACTCAACATCTTGGCATTTCAGTCGAAGAAACTTTTGGTTTTAGCAAAATAATAGCTACGAATGGCCTAAAAATTTCCTCGCGTTTCAAACTCTTCGTATGGAAAGTTTACGAAAAGTCTATCAAGTGTCCAGTCAGTCCACTCCACAAAGTTTGCCATGTTCACGTGCACAGTGCTTTCTGATTGGTTGGTGGTGAAAAACATGGCGTGATTGCCAATTAGAGGATGGAGCTGATTGGTTGACGGCGAAATAGCTCGACACCAAAAATAAAGGAACACTTGGAAAACTAGACTCGGCCCCAGACCACAGGCAGCCCGATTAATTAATTCTACCCGTCTATACTGAGCGAATAGTTAAACTGGGAATTAAAACCAACCTATCTTATGTAATTTCGCCTAACTAGAACACATTGTTGATGTGTTACTCGCGCAAATGAAGTTCAGGGCGGCGAAGATAAGGCGTTTTTTCCTCACTTTTTGCTTGACCGAGCGGGACCTGGGTCACCGTTAACTATAAATATGTTATTATTTTTGGAAAAGTTTGAAATTTCGGAAACCGATCGGTTTTGTCATGAATGACATTCCGGAGACATTTTGCTAACACAAATGGCTATACTATTTTCAGGGGGTGGGAGGGGGGTGGAGTAGGGAATATTTGTAATTTATAGATTTAAGGTGTTAATAGTTAGTATTTAGCACGGCCTATCTTTTGTAATTTCTTCGAATTATATTAAATGTTTGATGTATTACTCGCTCAAATGAACCTCAGGGGGTTAAGCCGTTTTGAAATTTGGTTTCGGCTATCATTTCTCTAGCCTGCTATGCAGACATATTTTTTCACTCTCATAAATTCGAAGAAAAAAGTAACGGCTGCTTACCCAAGCGCTTAATTAGATTCCAATATGCACACCTCATTGTGTTATGCACCAATCAGATTTTACCTTCCATATCCTGGAAAGTGACGTAATGTTACATTTAAAAGGAATTCAGACAATACAGTTGCCATTGAACAATCATAGGAGAGTGTTCACTGGCGCGCCAATTCACTAAAATTCTAACAATGGTTTTGATTGGGCAGAAAAATAAAACAAACGCGCTGACGTCATGCTTGCATATTGGAAACTAATTAAGCGCTCGGATAAGCAGACGTTACTTTTTTCTTCGAATTTATGATAGTGAAAATATACGTCTGCATAGCAGGCTATCATTTCTCCCCCTGAACTTTAATGCAAACCAAATTAATAAGACCCCCTGAAGTTTTCTATGGGTAACATTTCGGTGAAAACCCCATGTCGCTACGACGTTCCTTTCTACCCGTAAAAAATCATCGCCCTTTTCGTGTTGGCCGCAAGGCATGCTGGGACACAGTTTAACTTTGTATTTCCCAGTCCATGATAACTGGATTAAAGGAACTTTCATCGTTAAATCGTTGTTTTAACACTCTACAAGCCAAATGCAAGATATTGCTTTAGAATTTGGGGTAATATCTGCCAACCTTTCAAAAATGAGGAGGGAGGGGTGGAACACACATGTATTCCCTGTCAATAGCTGAAGTTGCAGCATTCAAATCATAGTTTCGGTACTAAACACGATGAATACAACATAATTATTGATTGCGAATTTGGGGTAAAGTCTATCAATTAAAATAAAGAAACCGAGGTCTAAGCCTTTCATTATTACTACTTGGTATAGACCTCCTAATTCAACCCTTGAATTGTTTCGGCATTTCGAAGCGCTCATCGGGAGAATAGATGCAGAAAACACTGAACACATTGTTCTGGGCGATATTAATTGTAATTTTTAGTCTGAAAGCAGTAACACGGTCAGTGATGAGCCTCGAAATATTGCCGACATTTACGACCTTAAGCAATTAATCGAAGAACCAACGCGTGTTACTTGTACTAGTAAGACGTTTATCGATCTCATACTTACGAACTATCCAGATAAATTTGTGTGCAGTGGAGTATCCCTTGTTAGTATAAGCGATCACAGTTTGGTGTATGCTTATCGCAAACTCTTTATTGTTTGCATTAGACACTTTAAGAATTTCAACAGAGAAAACTTTCATAATGACATCCAAGTTCAGCCATGGAGTGACCTCAGGGGAATAGAAAATCCAAACGAAATGTGGCTTAAATGGCAACCTATGTTTCTAGAAATTTGCGATAAACATGCACCAGTCCGAACACGACGCACACGTTCGTCTAAGAGTCCTTGGATTATATAATTCGGAGTTGAAGAGTATGATGCACCGAAGAGACCGTTTAAAAATCAAAGCCATAAAATCCAATGACCCTCGAGACTGGTCCACTTTAAGAAAACAAGAAATCGTGTAAACAACTGAGATTAATAATGCCAAGAAATGTTATTTATAATAACGCCTTTGAACAATATTCTAAAATTCCACGTAAAACGTGGCAAACAATTAATGAAGTAATGTCACGTAAAAACAACAAGTTGGTGATCAACGAAATAAATAACAGTGGCACAACTATAAATAACCCAACTGAAGTTGCTAAGAATTTTAACCAATACTTTGAAGAGATCGGACCAGGTCTTGCTAAAGATATTGATGATGTTGACGCTTCCTATAGAGATTACTTGAATAATACCGACAATCGTTTTTCTTTTATAAGGCAATGCAACAGACCGATCGTCTGTTTGGAATTGGTATTGTTATCCAAACTTTGCAAGTCTAAGGCAACTGGCCTAGATAATATCTCTGCTAAACTTCTTAGGGAGTGCCCCGACCTGATCTCTGACTCACTGACTTACTTATTTGAATCCATAAAAACAGGAATCTTTCCTGATGAGTGGAAGAGCGCAATAGTTACTCCACTTTATAAGAAAGCCGGGAAACGTAGTGACATGACCAATTATCGGCCGATTATCGATCATTCCAGTAGTTGCAAAAGTGTTTGAGCGCATAATTTATGATCAGCTTTATAAATATTTGACCGACAACAAATTACTCTCAAATCATCAATCTGGTTTTCGCTTAGTTCACTCCACCGTGACTGCGCTACTGGAGGCGACTGACAGTTGGTCATTAAACATTGACCGTGGCAATATTAATGCAGTTATGTTTCTTGATTTGAGAAAGGCATTCGATACAGTAGACCATGCCATCTTGCTAGAGTCTTGCTATCGAAACTGGAATACTATGGAATAACCGGTCATACCCAAGATTGGTTTAACTCATATTTAATATAAATCTGCATTGTAAATAGTTGTAAGTCGTCCAAGACATTGGTTAAAAGTAGAGTGCCTCACGGGACCATCCTTAGCTATCCTTGGCCCACCCAATTGTCTAACCTATTCTCAGCCAAGAATGTATGCTGACAACACTAGCATAACATACGCCAGCAATGATATAAACGATATAAATGAACGAATTAATTTCGATTTGAACAAAATTCATGTTTGGCTTGCAGAAAATAAGCTCACTTTAAATATGACAAAAACTGAGCGTTTACTTATTGACTCCAGACAGAGGCTATCTAATCTACCATAAATTCCAATCATCGTAATAGATCGAAGGAAACCCGGTGAAGCAGGTCCAGGTATCGAAATCACTTGGTGTAAAAATAGATCAGAACCTGACCTGGAATAGCCACATTCACATGATATCTAAAAAAATTGCCTCAGAGTCTGCGATAAGTGCAATCAAATGCATTAGGTATTTCGTTCCTCGCGAGACACTCCTCACCGTATACAATGCCTTGGTACAACCTCACTTTAATTATTGCAGTGTGGTCTGGGGTGGCTGTAACAAAGGCCTTTCTCTGAAACTCCAAAATCTCCAAAATATGAACTACAGGGAACGGGTATTTATAAGGTAAGCGAAGTTTCAATAACAACGAGACGGGATTGTTAATTTATTCAAATGTTTGGAAGACTTTCCATGCTCGCCGATCTGGCTACAAACTGAATGGAATACGGCTTCATTTCCTCTGATAGTTTCACGAAATTCAGGTCACTCTAGTTTCTTTTCACGGCTTCCAGGTCACATCCGAATTTCTTACGGGTCTGGCTTAATACAGCCTACAGTTTCCCAGTCAAATCCAAACGGCAATAATTTTAACGGGTTTTCAAATTACACTCCGTAGCTTATATTAATTAAATTCAAAGTTCATTTTCTCGAGTCTTCAAGTCAGATCAGGTCAGATCCGTCCCACACCAGTCCGAGTAGTAAGTTTATGGAGCAACACATAATTCAGAGCTATAATTCAGAGTTTTGAAGCTTCGCATCCATCGCCCCTCCTTCTTTGTTGAAATCGAGGTTGAATTCATGAGATGGAGCGATAAAAATCCGTGAGGCCGCTGGAACCGAATCTTAAAATAGCATCGTGACGTCCACTGAGCCAAAAATAGATTGGCGCAGACTATCATAGGGTACGAGATCAGTTCTCTAAGTGGTGGTCTCTTGTGGTCACACAGTGCAAATATACAGAGCTTGGGCTGCCTGTCAGTATAACCTAAACGGTTTTACAAGCGCGCATGATAGGATAGTTTAGTGACAAACATGTGCATAATCATGTGCCGCTACGATTCATATACGACTTGCAGGGACTACGATAATGGATTTTATAAATAACTGAAATACTGTAAAACACTCCAAATACACACTAGAATTCAAGTTGAAGCAGCAGTCTTAACTTTTGAGACCTCATACTGTGTTAAGAGAGAGAAGAAATGCAGCGAAAATGAGTGGAAATGGGCAAAACTGAAAATCTACCACGGCGAGTGAAAATATATCGGAAAGGAACCACTTTTATGAGTTCAAAGCCAAAGTTCACATTTGTTGGAAATTACGAGCTAGTTTTGTAGATTATAGCCATCACAGAATCAAAAACAATGGTAAATCAAGAGACAAATGATTTCAGTATGAGATAAAGCTTGATATGATCAGTCGATGTAAACACACGGAGGGTAGCGAGAGAAGATCATTCTAATTTCATTCAGACTCAGAGGAGCCGGTTGCTGTCACTTGTTGTTTTTCTATCAAGAACAAGAGGAAAATAACTCAAGTAAGAACACTCTTTTTGAGTCGAACCGTTCCTAAATTTGTAGGACAAGGTCTCATTGTGTTATTTATTGCTCGAAGTAGACGTTATTTCCTTGTGAAAGTTTCTGATTCAAATCATGTCACGAGGACCGAATAAACTCAACCCGAAACTCGGAAGTAAATTTTGTTTGTGAAGGCTTATGGATTTTTAAAAAACTTCAAGTAAGTCATACTTCTGTAGCTGCTTCTTTGGGGTTTTTTGGAAAATAATTTTCTTTCTGATCATTTCTTTGCGAGAACTGACATCAGTAAATATGCGAGCGACCATTTTGGTAAATGCTTTGTATATCATATTCACCTCCAGGTGCTCTTCAGGTGAATATAGCGACATATGATGCAATTCTCGACCAATCAGAGCACGGGAATCTCTATATTCACTGATGACATTATACTAAAGATTATTACAATTATCGTAACTTAGATTTGTTTATATTAGCATTCGTTTATGTTAGCATATTAGCATTATGATTTTAGTATATATATTAGTACATATATATTTTTATATTTTTATACATTTATATCCTGATGGACTTGCCGTGGTTAAATAAAGTCCAGTTTGACGTGGTATTGGCCCTGCAATTTAAAATGCTTTATTAGCACTAGTCGCTACTACATGTACGAGTGACGTTCAATACATCTCTACCACAAGAGATCCGTTAAACTGTGCCTTACCAGGAGCCCATTATGGCCTCACATATGGTCCTGTGCACCAAAAAGTATATATTTCTTGATACCTCCTGGGGGGGAAGGGGGTTACTTCACCATTTTTTGGGTATAGGGCCTAGGAAACCCTATACCCCTTTCCAGACTTACAATTCAAAGTTTCCTACCCCATCTCAGACTAAAGGTTGATTTGGCACTCCGTTTCAAATCGGAAATGAATTCATTAACAAAGGCCCTTACAAGCGATAACAGTGGGTCAGGAGCAGACTGCTATTTACCGGCAAGCTGACACCCGTCGCTCTTAGCCGTTCGCGTTATCTATATCAGCGCTGATGCAGCACAGCCTTTTGATAAGTTAAGCTTTCTGCCATAAAACCTTCTGGGCAAAGATAAAGCGAAAAAATGACAAAAGAATTCCATTCGAAAATTTAACAGAAAACGAATAAACCAAGCAAATTGCATCGAACATGGACACATGGTACGACGTAGCTAGCGTCTAACACGCATGCTCAGATCGTATTGCCCGTGGAGTGGCAACCTTGTCCTTGTTGGGACTCATCAGCATGGCATAGCCCCCATGATGACCATCAGCCTCACTAAAGATCACTGATAGGCATCAGAATCTGGCTACACCAAGCGCGAGCTAATAGCTGCTTTAAACCCCAGACTCGACCCCATCCGCGTCCAGCCGGCGTACACGTTTTATATGGTAGTACCCCCCCGAGGCACATTCCTTAAACACGATTCAGATTTGCTTACAAACAGTACATACAATTACGATAAGTGTGACATCTAGTTTGGCATAGGGGTCTCTTTATCCTGCGCAATTGCAAGGTGAGCCAGAGTTTAAACTCTCATCGCTTGAGCCGTGTGCTTGCCTCGTGTTGTAGCCGTTGTGTAGCGCTAGTGAAACGGAAGCGCATCTGACAGGAAATATAACACGAGAAATAAAGGATAATCCTTATGCGTTCTATTTTCGGAATGTCTGTCTCGTGACTACTGAATGACAAATTATGAAGGGGGATGCATATTATATTTTTTTCATTTATAACAATAAGCTAGTACGTATATAGTTTGTCCCAACTAGGCTTCAATTCTTTTCAGTTCAGCTTTAATTTGAAAACTTAGTTCCCAGTCTCAGTTATATCGTCGAGTATTTACAGAGGAGAGTTCGTGACGGTCCTTCGCCAGGGTCATGTCAGTCATATAGAATTTAAAAAATTGCATTAGTTTGACTCGCGGCTTATGCAATGACAACTGAGACTTTCGGAGATCTACTATAGTCATTTTCAGAGTATTACGTATTAAGAGTATATATTACTCGTACCGTAAGGTCATATATTTTTTAGTATTTACATCAATGTACCGATTGTCGTGAAGACTTCGTCCACATACACCAACACAGTTGAAGCAGCACGTAAAAGATAATCAAATATCAGGTAGGAATGATATTTAAGCCTTTATTTGCTGACCTCGCTTTAGTTTATGCCGGCTCCGTGCCTCTTGTAAGTCCACTAATTAATTATCGCTTTTAAATAGCATTAAATTTCTGTGGCGAGCTTTAACATCGTAACTCGGTAAAAAATTAGCTTAAGTTAGAGAACATTTGGCGTTTTGAGTCTATTTCCCTTAGCTTACTTTGTAATAGCCTTTCCTTTGGTTTTTATTATCTAGCAGAAACCGCATTCAATTCAATTCACATGGAACTGCTGATTGCGTGAGGCTCGGACCTCCGACCCAAAATCCCGGGGTATAGATAGATAGATACATGTCTATCCCGAGGGAGGAGATGGGAAACGAAACATTTTATTGGGATGGCCTTAGTAAGACACCAACGACTAGTCTTTCAACCTCAAAGTAACTTTTCATATTTTAAAGAATTTGCCGCCATTGTTTTGCTTTTTTGCTACTTGTTATCTATCACAGAATAGATAGTGAATAACTTAGCCAATAAGATTGCAGGATTCGTGTTAGGACACTAGTTGGGTTTTAGTTGTAACTAATTACTACTAGTATTCTTATCCTTTCGACACTCAGAAAGCATGCCAAGAATTTGGTACCCATTTCTTGGAAGCGATCAAAGAGCTGCCCACAAACAAGACGGTCGCTGGTCCTGGGTGGTGCTGCTGATGGTGCTGCTGCTGTGTGCTGCTGATGGTCCTGGGTGGTGCTGCTGTGTGCTGCTGATGGTCCTGGGTGGTGCTGCTGATGGTGCTGCTGATGGTGCTGCTGATGGTCCTGGGTGGTGCTGCTGTGTGCTGCTCTTCACGCGTGGACAAGTGTCGGCTTCTCTCGGAGTTTTGGAGTGTTCCTTCCCGTACTTATGGTCGATTTTAATGAGAACAGGGGAAGAATAGGTAAAGTTCGATGATGACGGACTTAGGAGAGTTTTACTTTAGCACTGCGGATCAGCTTTATATTGCGTATGTTCGCTTTTTGGAAATTGTTGACAAAAATAGCCGGACAAGAAGGTATGGAGAGAAGGTATAGTGTGCGGAGTGCTGGAAGTAACGTGTGCGGTATGCAGGGTGTAGCGCGGTGTGCGAAGTGCCGAAAGTAACGAATGCGGAGTGCGGAAAGTAAGGAGTGCGAAGTGCGCAGAGTAACGAGTGCAGAGTGCCGAAGGTAACGAGTGCGGTGAGCAGCGTGCGGAAAGTAACGAGTGAGGAGTATGGAAAGTACAGAGTAAGTAGTGCGGTGTGCGAATTGCGAAAAGTAAAGAATGCGGTGTGCGGGAAGTAGGATGTACGGAAAACTAGTATAGTAGATACTTATTAGCAATCCATGTTCATAACTCTCTGAACTGGCTAACGAGAAAGGCGGTTCACGTTTACAGTGACGAGCTTACTATAAATACTGTATACCTTATTTTCATTTAATTGTCCCATATTTCTTTTCCCAGCTCTCATTGGATCTCTGGCAACAGGAGTTATGTTATTTATGTCCGCACCAACCAGCGGGCTATGCACCCGATTTGATGTCCGCCTTATTAGCGCTATTGGTCACACTATCCGTGTTATAGCACTACTATTAACACCTCTACTGTACAACATTATGCCAATGTACTTCTTCTATAGTCTTCTATTTGGAATAGGTGGGAGCTTTATGTATATCCCTTCGGTGATATCTACCGTGAAGTACTTTAAACGCCGGCGTTCCTTTGCCATGGGGATCCTCACTGCAGGGTCCGGTGTTGGTGTGATGACATTGCCTCCGTTGTCTCAGTATTTTCTAAACGTTATGGGCTGGCGCCATTCGCTTCGTGTGCTTGCATGTTTCTATGTAGTAACGTGCTTTCTGTCTTTGGCTTATGACCCTAATGTTGAACACGATGATGAAGACATAGAAGCAGAATCTGCAGAATCTGACCAGGGGACCAGAAAAAGGATATCCGACTGGAGAGGTATGCTGGATTTCTCTATATGGAAAGTACCACAGTTTAGAATAACCGTCATCTCAGGGTCATTGGCAGTATTTGGCCTTTATAATGCTCCAATACATCTGGTTAGTACTTTAATTATGTAGTCATTGTTAGTAGTTATACTTCGGGGATTTACAGACATCTGATTTAGTCGAGGAGCTAAGGGACTCCTTGTTTTCCCCCTTATCACCATATGGAGTCCAGTGGATAATACTAGTTTCGTTAAGGCTTATCCACTTGATAGGGACTTTAAAACTGTCTCTCGGTTTGCTCAGTATTAAAGCGCCGGTTATCGTGCGGTCGAGGGTTGAAATTCCCAGCCGGGGACCAGCATTCGGAGTCTTATGATAACTTTCTCGAAGATCTTCATGTCAACTGATGTTAAACCGTAGACCCACAAGTTTACGAAGAGCCAACTCATACGTGGATGTCCCTGGACATTATCATCATCATCGTCATCACCACCATCATCATCATTATTAGTAGTAGTAGTATTAGTTATGTAGTAGTATTATTAGAAGTGGGATACCACTGACGATAATCAAACAATGGTTTTCCGCCCCTCTCCCCTCATTTTTGCAAAGTTGGCATAAGTTATCTCAAATTCGCAACTAGCTGTGTTGCATTCATCATGTTGAGTACCAAAACTATGATTTTAACGCTGCAACTTCATTCAATCACTTCGGTTGGATTTTCAACAGGTGAAGTTTGCAGAAGAGATTGGAGTGACGCCAGACAAAGCGTCCGTACTCTACACATTCATGGGTCTCACATCAGTTGTAGCGCGAATCACAACTGGTCGCCTATGTGATATTCCATCTGTCAAGCCAAGCTATATTAACCAAGCAGCTCAAGCGATGGGTGCCATATGTGTTTTATTGCTACCTCAAGCCACGACCTACGTACACCTCGTAGTGTTTTCACTGGTGAATGGGTTTGTTGATGGAGCGTTTCGCACTTCACTTAATATTTTATTCACTACTTCCGTGGGCGACTCAAAGTCAGCCATTGCATTTGGTCAGGCTGTTTCTGTCACATCGTTCTTCCAAGCAGGTGGCCCTGCTGTAGCAGGTACTTGAATTTTGGTCAAACTTGAACTATGACAATTACTTAATACTCCCGAGATTCCTTGAACAGTAAGTTAAACATAGTGATAAAATTATCCTAGAACATAATTCATAGACATGACGTCATTTCCATGATCTACAACCTCATATTATAAAATAGAACCAATAATCAGTTTCGTATTCGAAAATTACCGCTTAGTACATATTCATAAATACCATCTAGAAGGTGTAAGTAAGATTCGAAACTACAACAATACGCAGAGTTACATTTTCCCTGGTATTTACGAAATAATGTAAATATGACACTGAGCAAATGAGTCAACAGTCACGCGTAGAACAATTTAGAATTCGGAACTGGTCTGATTGTACGCGCGCTTTGATTAGCTGTTACTTGTGTTTGCATGAGGCTATGTAAACACGAACAAATCAAATGGCCGAGTCACTGGTCAGCGATGTCCCCTCTTTTCCAGACAGGCTATTTAGTAACTCACAGGCGAGGTTCGGTGAATCTCAGTTGAAAACTAGTCGTTTACACGTAGGTGAGTGAGCTCTTGTCATTTTACTAATACTAATCTTCTCGGAGATGGTTAGTTTGCTTTAGATTTCCGGTTACGTTTTCTAATAATTCCTCGATCCTCGATTGCCTGTGATATGACAAGACCCTCTATGTAATTCCAAGGTTTTACCGTGCCTATCAAAGTTAGGGCTGTCCCAATTATGCTCGGCAACTTTTTGGCAACTTTTTGGATTTGGGGCATCTTTTTTGATTTGGGGCAACTTTTCTCTCGTCGGGCATCTTTTCTGCTTTAAAGGTCAACTTTTATGTTTTTTAGGATTTTCAGGGAAATCATTTGGCCTGAAATGTGCAAAATAATATTTTGTTTTAATTTTGGCATCAAACTTCACTTTACTTCAGTCTAAAAACCGGAAGTATCGCTCGAGTGGATTGGTATCAGTGTGGTCATCCTGTGGTTTGACGAGCATGCTGTATTGTTGGCCAGCGTTATCTTGAGTATTCAAAATGGCGGAGGAAACTCTTGAAGTTTCTGTGATGCTTCGGTATAATGGCAACAAGCGCAATAATGCCGAGGTGTAATTTGAGAAGTTTAAGTGGTGTTCTACTGAGCAGATCATGAAAGCTGGACAAATATTGCTATATGGGTGATGGCTCAGAACATGTTGCTATAAGAGACATATGGACATCATAATTGGAATATGGTGCGATATGAACCAAGTTGTTTTGTTTTCACTGTACACATGGTGCATTTGTTATTGCATTACATTAATTTTACAGATTATTGTTTGTTCTTTACAATAAAACATCTAATTTTCAATTTTGGGTTTCATTTTCCTTATAAAAATCCCCGAAAAAAGAAAAATCTCGGTAGCATCCTTAAGGCAACTTTTTAAAATTCAGGCAACTTTTTGGCAACTTTTGCAATTTTGGGGCAACTTTTTGGCAACTTTTGGCGATTTTTGGGGCATCTTTTCAGAGAATTTGGAGCATAATTGGGACAGCACTAATCAAAGTAGACTAACTTTCAAGACTGAGCTGAATGTGGAATTTCACAGCGAAACCTCGTACCGCGGCTGGGATGAGTCGGGATAAACAATTCAGAAACTAACCTTTGTGACTACCGATCTCTTTTTTTTGTGTTTCTTTAACTATAAATCGCGGAGATTTCGACTCGTCCCAGTCCTGCGCGTTTTTTCCATTGTCCCGCTGAAATTCCGAACTCGTTTATTACACCACCTTAATTAATCTTTTACAGCACAAATATACAGGTGATAACTTATTCAAAGTCTTTTTGACAACAATCTGTCTTATGTTTTAGGTGTACTCGCGGACATGTCTGGTAGTTACATGTCTGCCTTCTACATGAGTGGTGGCATACTACTGGTCTCAGCCGCAATTCAGTTTGTACCGACATGCTTTGCGGCATCTAAAAGATCGTCAGCAGCTCAGGAGATGGACAATACATCGCCAAATACGCACCACGATAAGAAGAAACGCCGTACTAGCAATTCTACTGTTGGTCCTTGTAATAGTCCAGCTGCAGTCAACACTAATAGCCAGACTACAATGCTTTGACATGTATCGAGCTAAAGGAGAAAACTCAAGAAGAAGCACTTAATTTCATTCGCCTAGTTTTACAAACAGATCTTTGTTTATTAAATTAAACAAGAGCCCATCTGGGCTTTCACTCGGGCCACATGAGATTGAAGATGAAATACACTTTCATTTGAAATCTCTTAGTAATAACCAAAGGGAAGAATTATTAGCTGAATTTAGCAGTCTTTTGGAGTGGCCGGTAGCGCGGTGACTTTCATAAAATTTCTCTGCCCCTTAGTAAATATGTAATTTAATATTTTTGTTTTTCTCGTATGTTGACCTTTTAATTTAAACAGTTTAACACACTGCATTTGAGCAGGCATATATTCATTGTTTTGAACCCGAGAATTAGTAGTGGGTTGTCGGTCAGGTAATTATAAACTCTCGTCATTTAGCACAGAAAATGTATTCTGATGAATAGGGATCGGGTTGTCGTGAAGAATCTAAAGAATTCCGTCTCTTCCGGTTTGAATTTGACTCATGTGTATGTTGCTTTTGGAGTTTCAAGGATATGTTGATCCAAAACTACAGGCTCTTGGGGTTTTTCATTGACTTGTGAACTTGCAGGCTCTGTAATTTGTTTTGTTTTCTTAGTATAACATAAAGTGTTGAACATGTTCATTTTCTCAAGCATGTCGCGCGTGACCTCTGTTTCTTCATTCGTTAAGTTCTCTACTTTCATCTGTAATCTGGGAAACTCGATCTTTTCCCATGCCTTGGCACATAACTATTCCTGTTGTGGATGATTATAAGTAAAAATATCCTTCGACAGCTTGTACCGTTTCCGCTAGGTCAATATCCTCGCTGGAACGAAAAACTTGATCTCAATACTCTCTGATCCAACTTACGGTAAATTTAAATCTCTGACAGTTTTTAAGAGACTCATAATATTGGTCTTGAAGTGCCTTCACCCAAAATAAGATGTTCTTCTCGGATGTTTTAAATGCAGCACAGCGAGCCGATGGCTTATAGATTCCAATATCTATTTCTTCGAATTTTAGCTTGTCGGATCCTGGGCCCTTTGCTTCAGGTCGTCGTACGTGTCGTATATAAAAGCACTGGCCATCTGGGTAAAAAACGCGGTCCTTCGGCTCCGACAATAGCGCCAGTTGCAATATCCTGAGCCTGTTGGAAAGCTTTCGCATGAGTGAAGTTAAATAATACATTAAACTGGCTTACATTTGAGAGATGAGACTCCAAGTTACAGAGAAAGTTGCTCGCGGATTCCGCCATCTTGCTTTACTGTATTAAATTATGTAAATAAATTAACCTGACGATTGTTGCGTGACCAGCACAGTGCGATCTGATTGGTGTGAATTTGACCTTTAACGCATGCGCTGAACGCTTGCTACACGGAATAAAAAAATAAAAATAAAATAAAAAATAACGACTTGATTTTTAAGACTCGGTGCTGCCACAGGCAGCCCGAGTAATAAAATTAAGAAATCAATAATTCAGTGTTTTTAAAAATCAAAGTTTAAAGTACTGAACTTACGAAAAACCTCTAACTATCATTTATTTTCATTCTCCACATTTTTGACAGTTTAGTTGATATTCAGGAAGCGTACAAACATTTTATTCATCCTTCAGAGGTTTTTACTCGTACAAATTCCCCCACAGGAAAACTTTGCTTAGAGGAATATATCAGATGATCGACGCAGCCCCCATCGTAGAAGCGAAGTAGGTGGCAAGGAAAAGCGGGAGCAAGGGCTTCCCTAAACTACTTCGTAATAAAAGTTTCAATGAGCATTAAGAACTAGATTTTGAGAAAAAAAAATTTCCACAACTTACTGAAACGTGTCTGCGATTTCTTTACCCATGACTATTTATTCATGTACTCGTTTGCTCGTGTACTCATGGCTATATTATCTTTGTAAGTGCTACTGAAATTAATATAGCGATCTAAAGGAGTACCGTACCCATGGGTTTAGTCCACGGGGACTATCCATCATAAAGGGTCTTTTGGTGTCGTTATAGACCACAGGGGCGCAAGGAGGTCCTGAAAATTGGGGGGGGGGGGGGGGGGGTGGGATGATGGATCCTGGGACATTTTCAATGACGACATCTGTCAATCTCTCTTCTGGTACTGGGCAGAAGAGGGGTAACTACAACTACCCCCCACCTCCCTACGCAACTGATAGACCACATGCAAAACCCATTGCTGGTCGGTCGGTTTAGCTATTTTAATATTCGCTAAAAATTAAAATATTGGAACTTTTGACGTATTAAGTTTTGCACGTTGTCTATACACGGGGAGTATTATGTCCGGGGTGAATATACACGGTACTTTAAGTATGGCAGGGGAAAAAGAGGCAAATAGGCCAACACCCACTTTGCTTTATTATGGCATTTTATAGTGGCACTACTCCTTTGGTGACATCGAGGTTGGAGTTGAGACAGCTTAGTTACAGGCTTGTACCTAGTTAGCATGATAATCAAAATCTATCCGCCATATTCATAGAAGGAGGGTTTGTATCAGTGCAGGCTCAACTCCAGCCTCCATGGCTTGTATCTAGTTAGCATGATAATCACAATCTATCCATATTCATAGAAAGAGGGTTTGTATCAGTGCAGGGTCAACTACATCCTACATGGCCGCTTGTATCTAGTTAGCATGATAATCAAAATATATCCATATTCACAGAAAGAGGGTTTGTATCAGTGCAGGGTTAACTCCAGCCTCCATGGCTTGTATCTAGTTAGCATGATAATCACAATCTATCCATATTCATAGAAAGAGAGTTTGTATCAGTGCAGGGTCAACTCCATCCTCCATGGCTTGTATCTAGTTAGCATGATAATCAAAATCTATCCATATTCATAGAAAGAGAGTTTGTATCAGTGCAGGGTCAACTCCATCCTCCGTGGCTTGTATCTATAGTTAGCATGATAATCAAAATCTATCCATATTCATAGAAAGAGGGTTTGTATCAGTGCAGGGTTAACTCCAGCCTCCATGCGAGGCTAAGGCTTGGTTACATTTCAAGAACTACGAATTGGATTATTAACAATAACAGTTAAATAAAAGAAAAGCACGAGGAGACGGTTGTCTCTATTCAACTACAAATTACTGACTCAGTAACTTGCAAAAGGAACATGATTGACAAAGACACAAAGAGATTATCTACAGGAAGAATTATACATGGAGGTCACTGGCATGGAGTCGAAAGGAGGGGGGTAATTATGTACAGGGGAATGGGATTCCACGGTAGACACCCGTCTATACAAGTTGCGATACCAGGTTACTCCGGTTAAATATAATCTTATAAACATTCTTACACGCGAGTATCTTCAACCACTGAGCACACAGGATTGTCAAATACCACATTCACTCTTGAATTTGTGGGACGACCTTGGAGCCGACTTTCAATTATTTTCCTCAAGTCAAAGTAAACATTAGGCAAATAAATAAGTGCTGCAGAAACGGTGATGCTGCCACACACTAAGAACGCCACGTAGTATGAGTCGTGCTTGTCAGCTAAATACCCTGGAGAAACAAAGTGCAAGGAATTTTAGGTAATGTTACTTTATTGATAGAGAGCTCGCAACAGATGATTAACAAACTGAAGAATGTTTTTACATGTCTGTGTTCTTATAATGATTTTCGTCATAACATAGTCAATTATAAAGTAAGCTGTAAGTAGTCTGTCTGCTTAGGCTTTAATTATCGAATATGTTGCAGAAGTAAATGGTGTTTAATGCTAGGTTACATTTATGTCAGAATCTTGGAAATATGTTTGAATATGAAATACTCTATGGAAAGTTTAATTTGCACTGGGATGAGCCGGTAGGAAAATACCGCCCGCTACGGAAACCAATCAGATTGTAGGATTTATTTGGTTGCCGATTACCGCCTGCGTTTACACAAATAACACAGCATTTTGCCGGAATGCATCTAGTATTTAAAAAAAGGCACTGTTAGAAATTTAAGTATACGTAAGGTAATATTATTTTGGAAGCATTTCCTTATGCATAAATTAAAGAATATTCCGCAATAGTCTTTTATAAGGAACAAAATTAAAATGTTGCTTTACTATTCTACTCAGATATATTAATTAAGGCATGGGTCAATGACTATCACACTCCTAATAAGTATAGGGGTAGTCTACTTTAGTTTGGGTTTACTCGAAAACCTTGATTTCACGATATATATTACGTAAACCTACCCTTCAATCATTTTTGTAAATATGGTTGCCATGGCGCCTGAATCTGTGATCTTTGAACTCATTTTTAGGAAAGGTATAATACATGGCTTCGGGAGGAATGTAAAGCGCACACGGTGGAACTAATGCAGCTTACCATGTAGTTTATCCATCCAATTAGACAAATATTTGCTAATTCAGTACAAACTTGAGGGGTATCATATTTTATACTAGCCTTAATTAGCTTTTCCTTAATATATCCAACTTCCCTAATTGGAGCAGCAAAGTGCGCACTAAGGCCTTGATTCACTTGAATGAAAATACCCACTAAATTATAACCTTTTTACGGTACTCCAGGAGAATTTTCTAAATTTACTTTAAATTAAAGGTCATAGGTCACATTCCATGTTTCCATGGAAACTGTCATGAAAATGTGTTAAGGTTGTGACTTTAACGAATCTGTCAAAGTGTCAAGAATATATTTTACAAGCACGAAGAGATAGACCACCCCCTCTTGATTTGCGGTCGCCATATAGAGACCCATGTCTTAACGCCCCTGACTATATAGCTTAATTTATGAGGCACATAAATAGTTGTTAGGGAGAACAGTATTCAGTCTGGACAGCAGCCCATGATCCTGGTATTATGTATCACGTACCTGCCAATACGGGTCCAGCACCAACAGATAACGCCGTCGCGTCAAAACAAAACAAAACAAAACAAAACAACAAAACAACAAAACAACAAAACAACAAAACGAAACGAAACGGAGTGAAACGGAGCGAAACGAAACGGAGCGAAGCGAAGTGAAATAAAATAACATAGGGCCCCAAAGGGAAACTCGCGGATGGTCATTGAGCTATTTAGGCATATACTAAAAATCACGAGACGGATCATTTATTTATTTACTTTCTTACTTACTTACAAACTCACTCACTTACTTATTCTTCTTTCTTTCTCCCTCTTCGTTAAGTTATCATACCTATAAGACTACGGCCCGCCTAGATTAGTTTATGCTACCTGCGGGCCAGTTTATCATTTTCCGAATGACCAATAATAAAATGTGAAATGTGAAAAAAAATGTATGGTTGTAAGAGAACCTCATCCAGTGACTAAACTAGTGAACTTTGAAATGCAAATTTGCTTTGAGCTAAAACTGAATCATAGATAAAAACATTGATGTTGTTTTTAAGTACAAAGAAATTGTTCATGATTATTATCCAGTGAAATAAATACTGCACTCATCTGGAACACAAGAAGCCTCGATAAATTTATAGAAATGTTGCTCTTTTTAAAGTACATTTTGACTTATTTTGGTGATATTGCGTTTCAATAGTTATGTTTGAGTTTTAGAAGTAATTTACAAAATTCGCGGCCGTGTTGTATCGCGGAGGTATCCGGCTCGGATCTGTATCCACTGTACAACACGGCTGTGAATTTTGTAAATAGTACATACTAGGGTGCAAGAGCTTTAATTAATCCTTCTGGGAGTGTATCTCTTCCATCCTCTTCCATCCTCCACTTTATTTTTATTTTATGAATGTACTGTTGTACTTTACCATTGTGCATGTGGAAAAAAACGGCCTATCCAAAGCTTGATTACGTCTAGAACCTTCGCTTAATAATGGTTTAAATAGACCACTTCGAAGTTTTCGACGCCATTTTGTTTGGTATGCAAGAATTCCTGGCGCGGTTACTCAGTCCCCATACAACCTTTGTAATAATTCGGACACGCTTCGTCAAACCGCTCTGAAGAAAATTGTAATTACGGCAAACTGACCTAATATTTCTACAAGAACTGTCAACAGAATTAAAGGTAAGATAATAACGAAAATCATTTGTGAATTTAAACCCAGTAGGATAACTTTTGCCAGATTATTTTTGATCGCACTCTGCAAAGAATCGGGAAAGAAGAGAAATTACGAATCACAAATGTATTGAAATATAGCGAACTGGATATTAAAATAGGGGTTAAAGTAAACATTATATGTAGGAATAAAACTTTATGTGGTTTAAGTTAATTTCGAGAGAAAGAAAAAAATGTTTTGCTCTCCGCCGCCATGTTTTTGAACAGTTTACACCGTATTCGGAGTGCCGAATAGAAGTCCGATCAAAAATCATATCACCGTAGAACAGCTGCTTCGTGTAAAATATATATTTATACTTTATATGTATGACCGCTGACCAAGCGTGAACTTGTAAGAATCATCTTTATATAGAGACAAGTATTGGAACAAAATAAGGGTATCGAACTTCGGGCCTCACGAATAAAATGCTGTGGATTTCATTATCTGTTGTTTCTCTGGACGATGTCATGGCTCTACTTTGGAATCCTATTGTTTTGCTCTGCCAAAAAGACAGGAACCGATTCACTAAAAGATTGAGCATTGCACAGAACTCTAACAATCATTATGACTAGTAACATACAAGAATGGACTCTTTTGGCTGACGAGATGGAAATCAATAAAAGAAACATAGGTACTTGTCCAACTGGCTAATTAACCGACCTTTTCTGCAAACCGCAGTTTGCACAATCGTTCCAATTGGAGCGTAGGGGGTGGGGTACCAAGATTCAGATTTGTAAATGCGCGAGCTGCAATGCGCTTTCGATAGATTGTTAGATTCTCGCGCGTAAGAAACGGTACGGATCATACTTGGAAAAGAGACTGTAGGAAGCTTCCTTCACTTCTACACCACACGATAGTAAATCACTTGAGTATTTATTCGCTCATTGACTTTAGAAAATATAATTATGTTAATCTTAATACGTTGTCTCGTGACCTTGTTTATCGCCTTATATGGTTAATCGTTTATTTTCAAACCGAAAATATAACAAGGCACCTTATGATGTTGAAGTCACTATGAAGCTCATGGATAACTTCTGAACTCAGATATCACCAGTCAGAATGAGTAAGGTTTGGTTTAAGAGAATGGAGGAAAACACTGCAAACACTACTTTGGCGAGCTTACGCAGTAATCGTCAGTTAAACTGAAATTCACGAGTTTCACCGCCAACTGTCAAATGCGGGCGGCGGGGGATGGGCAATAGTATTCATCAGGCCAGCCAGTGACGTTCGTGTGTCTGGGAAACTTCCGTTAATGGCCGGATAAAGTAAAGTAATGCTTGTTGATGAACTTATAAAAGGCCCCCGCCGTTCTCATCTGCAGGGCCTACACTGACTCTAAAATAAAATGTTATCTGAGAAGCTCTGATGGTTATATGCCATCTGCTTTTTTCGAAGGCACGACTCCTCCTATGTCAGATCGGCGCCCTAGTATTTGGCACTAATTCCAAACCTGTCCATCCCCCAACATACGTGGGGCATTTGACTGAGGTTCTGTCCCGGGGGTGGGGCATTTTCCAGCAAAGAAACGCTGGGGGAATTGGTCAAATAGAGTCAAAATAGTGAATTTTACATCAATGTTTAAAAGAGGTTTGCACTCGTTCCAAAGCTCCACGGTGGGGCATTTGCATAACTTAACTGACCCCACGGTGGGTATGCATGGGTCATTTGCAACGCTCTGATACAAAAATGTCTAATCAGTGCCAGGGGACGGGGGATGGGCTGGTTTGGAATTGATATGATGTAACACCGAACTTCCTGGAGCAGTGCTTTAAATAGCTAACCGCGAAGTGGTTGAGTGCAGCAATCACACCTGCTGTGCAATAATCACTCAGATAAACAGTCCGGCGATGAACCGCATGAAGTTATCATTAATTACGAACAAAGTTTGTCACGAATGAATAGTGAACTGGTGCTATTAAAGTGGAACACAGACATCGAATGGGAGATTTTTGCTCTGACCTAAATACAGGGGCTTCGCGAAGCCGCAACCTTCAAAACCTGTGGTAAGTGAAGTAATCATTGTAATAGCCCCTTTTACTAATATTAATAAGATGTTTTAACTTATTCCTATAATGTTTAAATTTGAAATGATAGTATTTAACAATTATTCACCGAAGTGGAGGTGAATAGTGGTGGATATTTACCAAGCCGCTTCGGAAATATCCACCACTATTCACCGACACTGAGGTGAATAATTGTTTCCGTATATACCACACTGCAGGTGAATAGCCAACACCAGATAGTTACTTTATTTTCTGTCAAATGGACAAAATCTCGCGCGAGGTGATCGCTGATTCGCTCGGAGGTGAATATGAAATCATATTCATTGTTTGAGTGGCCAATCAGAGCACGCGAAAGATATTCACTGGTGTGGTATATACTAATTAACAATTAGACCCACAGCCCGAATAGGCTACGAGTCAATCGCCCATGAGGCGCAGCCGAATGGGCTATTTAACTTGTAGCCCATGAGGGCGGGAGGTCTAATTGTTTTAGTATAAACTAACTAGTCGGACAGTAGAAATAATAGAAAGAAACAAATTTAAGTTGAAAAGTTTTTATAATTTCGTGAAAATGCGTGCGGTTTTTCTCTACCATGGGCTATCACAAATAGACCAAGGGTAAGGTAGCCAATCAGAATGCAGGATTTGTAATAATCCACTAGTTGGTTTATACTAATCATTTTTAGTCCTTACATATGACTTGAATAGTTTATTTTTAATTTGTATTGAAGTCTTAATGCCTGGTGTTATCCAGGGTTTATCCTTAATTTGTAGGTCTTGTCTAGATAGACATTTAAGTGTTTATCAATAATTATACTTGGCGTATACAAGGGGTTGTGGTAAGCCATTATTGTGCTGTAAATGTTGTATCGACTGATATCGCCCCTAAAAATCTCTTTTTTAAGTTATATATAAAAAAAACGAGAGCTAGTGTTTTTCCAGGGGTCCAAACACCGAGAAAGATGAAAGCACGAGGCCGCTTCGGCAGAGGTGTTTGGATTCCCTGGTGAAACATGAAGCTCGGGTTTTTTATATGACTTCTCAAGCGAAAACAATACCTGCATTCATAAATCATTAGAAAGTATTGTTTGCCTGGAATTTTATAGTCATTTCAACAGATGGCCAGATAGCGTAGTCGACTAGACAGTGGACTAGTAGTCGGGAGCAGCCATGAGGATGATGGTTCGAGTCACACTCTGGACACCGATTAATATTTCCATGTTCTCCTTCACTTCTATTCGTGTAAAGTCATACTTATGCTGTAATCCTTGTAGCTTAATTAGGTCCAACACATGCATGAATCTTGGTACCCAATGAGAACACAGATGAAAATCACTAGTGATTTGGATCACGTATCTTTCATTGGGTATCAAGATTCATGCATGTGACCAAATGCAGCCCTCTGATTGACTAAAAAAGTCATGAATTATTAATGCCTTTGAGAATACCATATCACTCACTTTCTCGAAGATGAACATTTTGTCCAATCAGATGAAGCAAATCAGTCACGTGCATGCTCCTTTATACCTGATGAAAACTCATCATTCTAAAAAGCCGCGGAGGGATTTGAATTCTGTCCCAGGGGAAACGGGGTTAATGATTGAGACAATGGATAAACACATTGCAACTCTTGGAATTTCTATTGATGTTTCAGCTGAATTCAATTGCTAATTAGGATGGACGTTTTATATAAAGAATGCTAATGAACATGAAATTTTATATAAAGTTTCATCCTAATTAAGAATTCACTGATAAAGAACCAAAGATAGCAAAAAGTACACGGAACATAAGGTACCTAGATAATCAATTTTGCACTAAATTTACTAATATTAGCAGACTACCGAGATACACAGATAATTGTACTTGTTTACCGAGCCACTGTTTAGTTCCAATTATTAAACCAAACTCAAAGCCGTAAAATAATAAAAACATGCATTAAATTTACAAACATCCTCTTCCTATTGTGTGCCGGAGTCACACGGAGTCTGCCGTGATGTCAGTCACATCGCTTTCCGAGTCTTGAACTTTATCCGTGTCAACCACGACACCAAATTAAATCCATCAAGTGCAGATTCTTGCCCTGGATTGTTCTTTGCCATACAATGCTTTCAGCATTGCGAAACGCCGCTTCAAACAACATAGTATGGTAATTTCTTCATGTCATTCCCTTGAGATGTTCGTAATCGCAGGCGGTGATTACTCGAATATTTTGCATGGCGTTGTGAATACAAACTAAGGTTCAATTGTTCATTAAGTAACCATTATAAGTTTTTGAAGCCGTTTAATAAACTCGCAGCACGTGTTTTATCAGGTCTAAAACTCTCGGGATGCGCCCTCGAGTTTTAAACCTAATAAAACACTGCTGCCGTTTATTAAACAGTACTTAAAAACCCGTGAATTAAACGATATCAAGCTCTTAACATCTAATAATCTCTTGTAGTTTATAGAATGGACATGGTTTTCCCATAAAAAAACTGAAAATATTTAAGTAATTTATCATCGACTGTGTTAAGTGCTGAACTATAATTAGCAGTCGCAAAGAGTATTTCGTAGAATGTAGACACCCGTCTATACCAGTTGTGATAACAGGTTAAATTAGTGGATCGTATTGTTACACGCGAGTGTCTTCAACATCACAGCACACAGGATTGTCAAATACCACATTCACACTTGAATTTGTGGGACGACCTTGGCGCCGATGTTCAATTATTTTCCTCAAGTCAAAGTAAACATTAGGCAAATAAATAAGTGCTGCAGAAATGGTGATGCTGCCACACACTAAGAACGCCACGTGGTATGAGTCGTGCTTGTCAGCTAAATACCCTGGAGAAACAAAGTGCAAGGAAATTAACTTTATTTATAGAGAGCACGCAACAGGTGATTACCAAACTGAGTGTAAACTTGTATTCTTATAATGATGGTGATTTATGTCATAATATTGTCATTTATAGAGTAGCTGTAAGTAGCTAGGTTAGCGCCTTGGCAACAACTTTGATTCTGAAATACTCTGTGAAAAGTGTAATTTGAACTGGGACAAGCCGGTAGAAAATGTCGCCCGCTCCCAATACCAATCATATTATAGAATTTACTTGGTTGTATTACCGTCCGCTATCTTGTTTCACTATTCTATGTAGTTTAATTTATGACGCACATAAATAGTTGTTAGGGAGAACAGTAATAATAATAATAATAATTCCTAACGATAAACATAGATATAATACAATCATTAAATAAATAATTAATTAATTAATTAATTAATTAATGTTCGGTATCTAGCGCATAGTTAATGGCATAAAAACCAGCCTATCTTATGTAATTTCACCGAACTAGATTAAATTTTTGCGTACTAATTCGCGCAAAGTGTAATTTATGTTAGTTGAGGTGCGAAATTCACAGAAATGAATATTTTGCTGGCACGGAACAGAAGCCTGGGGAGAGTAGTGCTGAGAATTATGGGTAATGTAGTGTGCCATAAGTAGGTGACTGTTAAGAGGTTGAATTCATTCTAGGTCAGCCTTGCTACCTTGCTTCATTTTTTTTTAAATGATTGGATCGAGAAGCCGGAGGCATAACGAACATTAAGGGAAACCATTCTGGCTAGGTTAGAATCGTCCGAGTTTAATTTTAATCGACATAAGATTGTATTTATCATATCGGACTAAATGTATCTAGATGACCTCAGCTCCCAGAGTTGGCGGCACTGCATTGGTGGGAGTATACGTTCCCGTTTAGTCCACACAGTGGTTTTGGGTTTTCGTATCCGGCAGTGTCGCAATAATTAATAATAGTAGTAAATAGAGAACAAAAGTTGAAGAACGAATGCCTGTAAGCTATTATGAGCAATTATATGAATAAACGCTGTCGGGCTCGGCTGACCGACATCCCCAAGTATCCTAGATGACTGTGTGTGTCTGAATTGTGTAGTGGAGGCAAAATTGAAGTTCAGGGGGAGTTAAGGCGGTTTTTCTCCGTTTTACGTTAACCGAGCGGGCCTGGGTAACCGTTTAACTTTAATTATGTGGTTCTGTGTTGAACTTGCAATCTTAGAAACCGATCAGTTTTATCATGGATGACATTCCGGAGACATTTTGCTAACACAAATGGGTTTACCATTTCCAGGGGGAGTGGGGTAGGGAATAATTGTAATGTATAGCTTGGAGGTGTTAATGTTAGGTACGTTGCGCTATGTTAATGCAAATTAAAACAAGCCTATCATATGTAATTTCATCCAACTAGATTAAATTTTTGATGTAATATTCGCGCAAATGAAGTCCAGGGGGGGTGGTGGTGGTGGTAGTGGTGGTGGTGGTGGTGGTGTTGTTGTTGTTGTTGTTGTTGTTGTTGTTGTTGTTGTTGCTGTTGTTGTTGTTGCTGTTGTTGTTGTTGTTGTTGTTGTCGTCGTCGTCGTCGTAGTAGTAGTAGTAATAATAATAAAGCCTTTATTTATGGAGGGTAAACAATAAATAGTGAATAACACTAATAATCTTGTGGCCCTCAATAGGTAGGTTACAATATATCTAAAAATTGAGATGTAGTTGAGATCAAATTAAAATTAAAATTAAATAATTAAATAAGTTGAAATTGACAACAACAACAAAAAAGATGACGAATGATTAAAACTCAACATATAATATATGGATTAAAAGTTAAAATGACTGCTGAGACCTAGATAACATAAATTATGGATTAAAATGTTCTAAAAACTGCTGGCTTTCAAGACAGTTCCTAAAAGACTTGATAGTCTGCTGTTTCCTAATATCGATAGATAAAATATTCCATAACTGACACGTAGATACTGTAAATGTTCTGCCTCCTTCAGTCTTACGTTTAAAAATAGGACAAATTAAATTAACATCAGAATATCGTGTAGTCCTTGAGTGTACACCACTGTTCATTAGAAGTGTGTTCATTAGGTAAGAAGGAACAGTGTGCTGCATGCGCTTGAAAGCCAACGCGCATTTAGCGATCTTGGCTTCTTCGTAGAATAGTATCCAACGTAGTCTGTTAAACAGCTTCACAGAGGACGATCGAGGTTCGGCATCTAACATGACTCTAGCATCCCTCTTCTGCAGTCGCAGTATTCTATTTAGATTATCCGTGCTGCAGCTGTACCACACCACATTAAGTAAACATAGTTCATAATTGACTTTATCATCGTATTCAGTCTGGGCAGCAGCCCATGATCCTGGTATTATGTATCACGTACCTGCCAATACGGGCCCTGCAGCAGCAGACAACGCCGTCGCCATGTTGGCGTTACCAAACGCTGAAGCAACTTTAGAAGGGTCCTGGTTGACTGCTTGCATAAATAGGACGTTTAGGCTTGTAATAAAGAATCCATCCGCAATCCCGTAACAAAGTATGGACACTGCTAAGTGGACATAGGAGCTTACTTGAGTGCATGACATTGTAACAATACCGCTGACTATCTCCGCAACCAGGTTTATGTACATGGGTTTAACCATAGGAAGATCGCAGATTCGTCCTGCGACAATTCTTGCTGTGGTTGTAGCAGAACCGCTTATTATGTATAAAGTGGAGGCTTTATTTGCTGATATACCAATCTCTTCTGCGAACTTGATCTGTTAACGTTTAAGAAGGATACATCATTTAAACAGATTTTTGTAAGCTTTAGTGTGGAAAGAAAGAAAGATGATCACCAGGGGTCGGAGTAGCCAGAATTTCAAGTTGGGAGGCAGGATTTCCTAACCGCAAGTGGTGTCCGGAGACATGTCACCTCTGAAAATTTTGAGAGGAGCAAACAAACAAACACACTCTCTCTTTCTTTTTTCTTTTCTTTTCTTTATTTCATTTTTCTTCTGGCTTGGAAAAGAGAGGAAGAGGGTTGTTTTCCTCAGAGAAATGGGTTTCAGGAACTACAGGAACCTACCCCTGGCTACGCCCCAAACGGGGTTTACAGCGAACTAATTTGGTGGACGGTGTTGCCGCCGTTAAGTATTTTGTATGCTTTAGAAAAGCCCAATGGAAATTTTAGGCGTCTTTTAAGCTTTTAAAGTGTTTATGAAACCAAATTTTGCATCTTTATTTTATTGCAGAGTAATAAAGTTAATTCTTTTTTGATTATCAAGAGTATATTTATCTTTAAGTTTCGCCTTCGGAAAGGTCTCTTTTTCGCCATTCAAATTGACTACTTTATGCTTAAAACTGTCCGGGGCCTGGAACCGAATCCTTCATGACAATGACGTCACTGTGAGGACGCGCAAGTGACAATTCCTAAATATGATCATGTAGGACGACACGCATCTCTACAAAAAAATACAATATAATAAAGCACAAACAATTCAATACAAAAAAATGAAATACAGTAGAACGCAACACAATACTTAACAAATAAATGATGGTTCTCCTTGTTCTATAAAAAAACAAGAGGCCCTGAGTGGCCTTAACTCGGGCCATCTATAGCATGTACTGCATGGAGTTCTAGCATAATTTTGTGTCAACATGGTTTGTGCTAGAGTAGCCAGAGAATTGGTTCTCTACTGATACTCTTGTCTGTCAAATGTCAATGTGCAAATGTCCCACGTATTCCGGGGGGGTGGGGGGTTAGGTGGTCAGGGTATGCCTGGGGGGGTGGGGGGGTTGGAAATGATAGAGCCATAATACACACACAACACACACATACATACATGCTGTGCATGTACATTTCAGCCACAATTTCCCTCAATTCTGTAGTTTAATATTACTTTCTTTTCAATATTATTGTTCCTTGAGGGTCGTTAAAATTACAAACAAAAATTGGTATGGGTGTTGTTGATTGAAGTGCAATGGTTATTTGAGTAGTCTTCACGATATTGAGTCACTCAAATTTGATGCATTGTAATTATATCAGGTGCAGTACAACTACATGTATGAGAAATCAAGCAATTTAGAACAACAAATTCCACATAATGTTGCTATTCACTGTGAATAGTTAGGTAATGTCATTCTACATGTGAAATAAAGTCATCTATTTGTAATTCTCAATTATTAACAAACCAGTGGAGACGGCTGACATTCAGGCTAAATTCTCAATACAATATTTTCGATTGAGGTCATAAACTACAGACCACCATTTTCTAGTATTAGTGAGCTGCCACTGTGCTAGTGCTCATTTTCTACATCTTGAAGGAAACTGAAACTTATAATGGCAGGCCACAAATAAACATGCAATTTCCACTCTTTTTATATCATTGGGGTCGCAGCAAGATTAATTTTCATTCCCAAGTAATTTGTAAAAGTACTCGTACTCCTGATCATGACCGAGTGAAAGTGACAATGCTGATGTCAAGAACTGAGGAACAACAACAACAATTACATTTATTTTATCATAAAATGATGGAAATGTTTACGAGTAATAAGGCATAATAAGAAATACAATGATGAGAAGGTAGGTCCTTAAGGTAACCTTAGGGTTATCTTAAGCCAGGACCACCTCAGATGGAAAACACTGAAACAAGATCTAGCTTGCATGGATATATAATGGTACCAAGAAAGGGGAAAGGAAAGGGAAAGGGAAAGGGAAAGGGAAAGGGAAAGGGAAAGGGAAAGGGAAAGGGAAAGGGAAAGGGAAAGGGAAAGGGAAAGGGAAAGGGAAAGGGAAAGGGAAAGGGAAAGGGAAAGGGAAAGGGAAAGGGAAAGGGAAAGGGAAAGGGAAAGAAAGAGTGCTACTTGCATGTAAGTATACTCTCAGTTCTGGACCAAATTTAGTTATGTTATAAACTTGCAATAATGATAAATACACTACTCTATACATAATATTATTATGTTAGTTCTAAAAAAAAACATTAAATGATAATCAAATACAAAGAGGTACAGGCCAGATGTAAATAGACCCGGGAAATAGAACAAAATAAAACCTGCAGTGTCAATAACACGCCACAGATAAATATGCGATTTCCACATCAGAGTCATTTATCGTTCGTTTGAAAAAATCTTCATTTCTGATTACTTACTCAGTTTATACTCAATCACTGCATGCTAGATTTTCGTTCCCGAATTTATAAACATTTAAATACATGTGCATGGGGGGCGAAACGACTGTAATTCTTTTAAAAGGCCCCTGTCAGTCAGAGAACTGAGAAATCTGGTCATTTCTACTACACTTTCGAGGGGTTAATAACAATAAATAACAACACAACGACAGTCAATTGGTATACGGGTTATCATGTTTAGATTAGCGGCTACTTACATTTAGAAGCTGTTGTCTTTATATATAGTCAGTGTTGATCGCAGAGCGGACTAGCTGTCAGACTGTGTCACGCACAGGGAGTCCCTAACCGATACTAGAATATTGGAAGATTGGATCGAAACGTTAGTTTTGATGCATGTGGGTTGCCTATGGTTTCTTTGCCGCGCCGCGAGAGTGGTTGTGAATTTATCGTAGTCTGTTTGTTTTTATCCCAAAATTGTTCATTCATAGCATAAAATTCGGGCAATAAAGTTATCTGGCTGTAAAATGAACCAGCTAAATGTGTAGCTTATTTATTATTCTGTAGTCTGCATTAGTTTTAAGACACCGGATAATGTTTTGAGCGAGATTTAAGCGTTTGAGTTCACCGATACCTGTTCGCTGATTTTCGCTATTTGATCCAAAAATTGTACTTTCTCATCCGAAAAATGGACAATAAAGTTATCTAGCTGTAAAACAAACCCGCTGAATGTGTAGCCTATTTATTATTCTGTAGCATGTATTAGTTTGAAGACACTCCATATCAAACAATTTATTGAGAAAAGTGTCGTTCCTGAGAGCTCCCTGTGATATTCCATATATGGTCAATATATTCCATATTTGGAAAGCAGGACGGATCGTCGAATACTATAACACGTTCAGGAAGTGTAGCGAGCCGGCAGAAGACAAGCGGATACAACGTAGGCTACAGGAAATGCTATTAAAAAAATCGATAGCGAAATTTGAAAAGGATGAGCGTATGCCTCACTAGCATCTATTCAGGCCCAAATATTACTCTGAACGACAACAATTGTTTGATATGTCGGAGAACGTTTTGAGTGAGATTTAAGCGTTTGAGTTCACGGACACCTGTTCGCTCATTTTCACTACTGTATAAGTATTAGAAAGGGAAGACACGGTGAGCCGAGGTTTTTACTTTTTGACTGCAACGTATAACCCCACGGGGAACGACGGGACATGCCTTACCATATCCTAGAAGGGAGATACGTCACGTGACATTTTTCGTGACTCATAACGACTCATCCCCTGAGTAACCCCGAAGGCATTTTTTTGTCAAACTAAATGTTCCTGGTACCTCCCCTACTGAGTCGTTTTTTGGTCAACAACGTTGCAGCGAAAAAGTAAACACCTCGGCTCACAAAAACGAAAATGAAATGTGTTCAAATGTTGTCCTAAACTATAAGGCTTGCCAAAAAATTCACATCAGGAGTGAGAAAATGCTTAAACAACTCACACATGTGAATTGAATTAGAGATTATGAAATTTGCAAAGGACTTCTGGTCGGTTTTCTGAACGCTGTGTCTCCCCTTTCAATACTTTATAGCAAGGCGATCGGCAGCGAAAATCAGCGAACAGGTATCGGTGAACTCAAACGCTTAAATCTCGCTCAAAACATTATCCAGTGTCTTAAAACTAATGCAGACTACAGAATAATAAATAAGCTACACATTTAGCTGGTTCATTTTACAGCCAGATAACTTTATTGTCCGAATTTTATGCTGCGAATGAACAATTTTGGGATAAAAACAAACAGACTACGATAAATTCACAACTACTCTCGCGCGGCAAAGAAACCACAGGCAACCCACACGCATCAAAACTAACGTTTCGATCCAATCTTCCAATATTCTAGTATCGGTTAGGGACTCCCTGTGGTGTCACGTCTTACGAGTGTATCTTAAAGCATGTCGCATAATATGTAATAAATTCCCGTCCAAAGCCCGTGAAACACCTCTCAGCTTTAGAAAAGACAAAAATCTTGGTATTGCACTCGAAGGAACCTTTGGTTTACACAAAAAAACAGCTGATATGAAAGGTTTTGCTAAGTCAAAACTCCCACTCGCCGCCATCTTGAAAAACCTGAAAATTTGTCCACTGTTCACGTGACCAGCACAGTGCAATCTGATAGGTACGGTGGTGAAAAGAACTTCCAAAGTAGGCGCAATCTGATTGGTTGACGGCGCCAAATATTTTTTTAGGAAAAACACTTGCGATTTAAGACTCGTGCCGGCCTAAGGCCTGGCCCGAGTAATTAGTTGCACGCTCGAAGTCTTGAAAAACTGCGGGATGCACGAGCAGAACGCGGGTACATTTAGCAGCATTTCAAGACCTCGAAAGTACATTATTTTGTGATAGAACAAGGAGAACCATTTGTTATTTGTTTTATAATATAGACTTCAATCTAGACGAAGGAAAGTAAGCTATCTAATTTTAAGAACCCAAATAAAAATCTACTACGCAAATAAACTGACTACAGCGAAAACTCCATTTTACTATACTCGACTTGTTTACAACATATCTCGTCGCTGATTGGTTCAATTCTGACAGCTTGACATTGACGATCTGAAAACTCGTTTCTTATTGGATGAAATAACCTGCTATAAAAAGAACATGTCGATTGATAAAAGTGAAAGACAGAAATTGCAAGACTGCCGGCCGCAAACGGGCTGTAAAATTGTCAACTGATCAAAACTATTGCAGGAAACTGACACAAGTGCTTTCTTTTTACAATGTATGGCTAGCACAGGAGAAGCTAATCTGCACATTGTGATAGTGTTGAAAATGCCAGATGGAAAAACATTCATAGAGAAAGCGTTTATAATATAGCGAATTCTGAGACTGAGTTACGTGAATTGAGTTTCTACAACAACTGCATCGTTGTCAGACACTGGCTATTTATTCTGTGGTCTGAAAAAGGATATTTTCATTATCCCAAGGAACAGTGCAGGAGCTTGCAATGAAGCTATTCTTTCAAAAAGCTATTCTGCAGAGGTATTTACCCTGGGATTTTTTCTGACATAAAATAGATCCTGGGAGCATTCGAAAAATACATCGCTCGCTCATTGGCAATTTCCGGTTGCAAAAAATCAATAGTCCTGGGATCCTTAAAATTTGGAATTTGAAAATTTGATAAGATTTTACAGGGTCCGCTCACAATTACTTTTGGCTCCTGGGAATACAATAGGAATAATATGCCTCGACACCTGGGAATGGTAAAAAAAGTACCTCGACTCCTGGGAGCGACTAACATGCCAGGAACATGTTTTGACTCCTGGAAGTTGAGCCTGGTTTTTGTTAACATGCAAGGAATATTCCCTGACCCACCCTGGGATTTGCTTTTTTTTTGGCTAGGAAATATTTACTTTCCTGGGAATCTGTGACTACTTCTTCTGAGCTGGGAAAATTACACATAAACCCATTACCTGGGAAAGTGTCTTCGAATATTTTCATCCTGGTTAAACAGAATAGCTTTTTATTTGCCAGCGGTTTTTAATATCGTCTAATTTGAAAGATAACTGTACGAAATGATCACTACTGCAGTTATTCCAGTTGTTTGAACAATTTTCCCATTGCAAGCTCTCGACAGTGTTTAACTCAGTGCTGCTCTGATTGCAGTGAGTTGCATAGCTTTTGAGGCTCAGTTCGACTATACGGCTTTCGAAATTGTGAATTCTTTGCAAGTTTTATCGTCCGTTTTTCATTCACGACCATTCAGGATCCTCTTAAACGAATTTCTACAGGAAACCAGAGAAACCCTATATTGTATTCTTTGCCATTCACTGTTCTGGCTTCAGCATAAAAGTACAGGAGTATTAAAGTTATCGCCGTATCATATGACCCGTACGGCCCGCGCGCGCTTTCCTTTCAAAACCATTTACAAAAGTCACGTGATGAGGGCCGGACGTGTATGGCGTGAGCGGGCCGGAAAAAGCCGCCGAGGTCCGTAAGTCATCATGACCTCGAGCCAAATATTTTCCCGTCCGGCCCTCCCACTCAGTCAATAAGTACCTAATCCGTTGTTCATTATTTGAAAAAAAATATCTGAAGCACACTTTCTATTACTATATTTTCTTATTACTATCGTCGACATCAACCCGTTCGCTCCAGTCTTCGTCAAGTCTTTGCAAAAACACCGCATGTGGGGGGAGGGGGGGGGGGGGGGTACTCCTGTTTGTGACGTATTATGTATGTGCCGCCGGGGTGGGTCAGGGTTTTGACCTGATTTGGGCAGATCAGGGTCAGGATTTGAGTATAATTTGGGAGCAGTCAGGGTCGGGATTCAGTATATTTTAGGCAGTTAGGGGTCAGTTTTTTTAGCTACTATGCCAAAAAAGACATTCTGTTGCCGCATTGTGATCACCTGCCCACATGCAAGCACCGAGGTTTCCATACATCGTGACGTCTCTAATTCGTGCTTCGGTACTTATCTATGTACTTCATCTGCTGATTTGTTTACCCAATGCCACGTCCCGACTTGAAATGTTCCGTATTTTGCATGCAATCCCGGTACGTAGTATACCGGCCGGAATATATATCCGACCATGTTTTGAAAACAATTATAAGAAGGGGCAATCAGGGTTTTTTTTTTCCCAAAAAGGGGGCAATCGGGGTTTTGGAGCTCGGATTGGGTCAAACAGGGTCAGGGTTTGAGCCTCTTGGCCTCACATACATACCCATTTTTCATGTAATTCCCCCCCCCTCCCGGGACACCAAACGCTTGACTTGCTTGGGACAAAATCTCACTTATAGTGGAATTTCTATCCACAACTTTCGTATGATTATTGTAATGAAGAAGCACCTGATATGAAAAGTAAATACATGCATTCCAACCGAAGTTCGTGAATAATGGCGACAGAGATCTCATAAGTTTGAATATGTATGATCATTGAATATTTATAAACTGATCACTACATGAATAATTCATGTCGAAAACGAATTGCTTACGGAAATAGAGAGCAAAAAATTGGGAAAATACAGTCTTTAAGCATTAATAAACCAAGCGTTTAGGACTAAAAATAGCGATGGGTAAAAAAGGGATGATTTCAAAGGATGCAACTTGCCTTTTCCAGCGTTGTTGATGCTCGGGCCCAGTCCCGCTCTGTCGTGGCTGGCGTTATACAACCACCGCTGAAATCCCCGCAAATTTTGCAAATCGTTACTTTCCCCGTTCCACGAGAGAAATGCTGCGTTAAATGTGCGTTATTCCACGGCCATGTCCCCGTTAATGCCCGCTATGTTCCGGGGGTCAGGGGGCCGGGGGCCGGGGTTTCATAACAACGAGTCCTCAGAGTGACGTCACGCAGCTCATTTGGCTGCGTGGCAAACCGGACGGCCGGTCCCTTCATGTAGGACGACACGAATTGCTACCAAATTGTATTGTATTGTGTTGCGCTCTATTGTTGTATTGTATTGTATTGTGTTGTATTCTATTGTATTTTTGGTAAAAATTCGTGTCGTCCTACATAGATAAAGGGATTGCCAACCGGACAGTTTTTAGCATAAAGTAGTCAATTTGAATGCCGAAAAAGAGACCTTTCCGAAGGCGGAACTGAAAAATAAATATACTCTTGATAATCAGAAAAGAATGAACTTTATTATTCTGCAATAAAATAAAGATGCAAAATTTGGTTTCATAAACACTTTAAGTTCCAATATCTGAACTTATTAGTATTCTTAGGCGGAACTTCAGATTGAGTGGAAAATATTACTCTTTTTGTAATTGAAAAGATTGAGCACAATTCTCATTTATAACTTTTAATTTCAGTCCACCTCTCCGAAAACTGGATGTTGAGATGGTATTTTTTTGTGTGAGGAGGGTTGGGGTATTTGATACTCACCAAGTGTATAATAATTGGATAGTGTCCCAGAACAGCCACAGATATGGAGAGAACTGATACTGTGAATTCTCTAGATTTCCATGCCGAAAAGTCTGCCAAGCTTTTAAAGAAGTTCGTATCCCTTGTTTCTCTCTTCTTGTCCCTTTCATGTCGTGGTCCAACGTTAGGATCAAAAGCCAAACTAAGAAAGGAAACTCCAGCATAAATTCCAGCAATCACTCGAAAGTATCCTTTCCATCCAAGATAGTCTATCATTAACTGAGAAAGTGGACCCCATGTCATCACTCCTACTCCTACTCCGGCCGTGAGAATTCCTAGCGCGAGTGACCTGCGTTTCTTAAAGTTCACTCCAATCACCAGGAAGGCTGAATTCATGATAAAGCTCCTTCCAATTCCGATGATCAGGCTGTAAGTGAAGAATAAGGGGATGATCTGATGTGCTAAGGAGGACAGTACAAATCCCGTCGCGCACAGAACATGACCAATCGCAGAGATGAGGCGACTGGAGTAGCGGTTGCATAACTGGCTGCTTACCCCGTACATGAGAAATGTAATGCCGACCATCAGGGATCCCACGAAAGCTGTCGATTTTGAAAAACATGCGGCGTCAGTTATTATGCTCATTTAGTATCTTCAGGAACTGAGAGTAAAAGTGGAGATTTAGGAAAACTTTCATCGAGTATTCTTAAAGAGGTAAATAAAAGTAATAAATAGCCACATATCCACTGCTGCGCCCTCCCCCTCCCACTCCTAGACATTTTAAGAAATAATTTTCTCAGTTCGGACAAGACACATGAAATTGAAAAAGGAAAGATTGATCAGAAGCTCTTGAAGAGTAGTAGCTAAAAAAACAAGACAACAATTTGAACGTTTGCTTTATAGTCACGAAGTTCTGGTATGCGATGACGTTGTCTTTTGTTCTCTTGCGCTTTGGAATTTTTAGCAGTTTGAACCGTGTTAATTACAATTTTTCAGTGTATCCTGATTGGTTAAAAGTGCCGGCCTTTGTTTCTTCTCGCGGGAAACTCTATGCTAAAAATAACTCTACCGTCTACAGTGTTGTGTGAAAATACAATGTGGGAAGAGGAACACTCCTCTGTAATATACTCCTGCTATGCAGTAACAACAATCACGACTGGTTTTACGGTTCGTGAAAAGAGGAACTGAATAGGACAGTGCGAACATGTGTTATTCCAAAGTGCGTCTATTACAAAGGTGTAGAAATCAATTTTGATTAAAAAACTAGCATATCAGGCATTAACAAGCACAGAAGATCAGGCATGTTAAGGAAGGTGCCTACTAATTACAAACCAATTTGTTTTCTAAAAATCTATATGGATTGTTTGAAATCCCTAAGGAGCTTTTGAAATCAGAAAAAAAATTATGGGGTACCCATACGTTTAAGAGAGATAATTAAGGATGAAAATCGAAAAAAGTGCTGACTCGCATTTTTCTTTGTCCGAGAAACTATTTTTTAATTCGATTAATGTTTTTGGGTTATCTGGCAAAATATTAAGACGAAAACCGTTAGACATGGCGTTCTTCACAAAGGATGCCAATCAAACCATTTATCTTACAATAACTATCATTTTTTGTACAAATTTTGCTTTGTAAGCCTCATTAGTGACCATGAACATACATATGGGGGGTATCCACGCGTTTTAAAAAGTTATGGGGATGGCAGACCTCTTTATCGCTAATTTTATTTTCAGAAATTGACATTTTTTACCAAGCCCTCCCTAGTAATATCAAGGCAAGATGAAAGGCTGAGTGTACGGTTACTGGGAAATATAACCGTACGATCAGCATTTCATCTTGCCTTGATATTCGTATATATTTGCTGATTAGACTCCCATCCAAGGTGATCCGGTCGGCTGCACTTCGTCCGATCCAGTACATTGCATCCTCCCTAGTAAGTCTGTCTTTATTCCATTCTGGGAGATTTTCAAGATGGCGGCGTGGAAAAGAGTCGGTCCCGTCTTTCGACTTTCTTCATTGAAAATCAAACCTGTTGCTGCTTCCTTTGTGCCCAAACCCCATACAGTCCTTACTTCTTCATTCTTCTATGGATTTCCAAGAGGTTTACCCGTTTTCACAAAGCTTATTTGACCGTATTCACACATTGTTTATACTGCCGAGGACAGCGCTGAAAAATGTCTGCGCATGCTCAACCGCGCGCGACCGAAGGCTGGGGACGACAATATGCACCTATTACAAAGTAAAGGGAAAATGGCGGCTGATTTGAAATTTTGAAGTCCGAGTCACGTTTTGTGGCAAAGCAAGGTGCCTGAAATTGGGTTAAGGTTTTTGATTTTCAAAAGTTTGGGATTTATTTATTTTACTAGCACATACCGTATGTGCCTTAGACATCTTTCTTTGTACCAAGGTTGAAAAATGACCCGAAACATACGGTCGCGATCTTCCGACATCTTAAAACGGTAATTTCAGCGACAGTCATTTGCGTAGGATAAGAGTTTTCCCGTAGTTTTGCCGCAAACAGTTGTTTCAAACTCTTACAGAATTCTCATTGATAACCAAGAAAGTCATCTTTTGAATACCGTAATTTTAACACCGAGAATCAGACTATAATTGGTTTGATTGGATTCCCAGTGTGGATCTGTTCTAAATATAGCTCAATCCGGTCATACGTTGACTCACAGACCTAGTTTGAGAGATGGATGCTCCTCGTAATGGGCTCCTGGCTTCCACCCATGTAAAGTTCTTTTTAAAAAGTGCCAAAAACCAATTGCTCTGTCTGAATTTTTCAAATAACCCCTGACCCCCCCCCCCCCCCCCTTTATAAAATTGCTTTCCCTTGTGTTTTTGTCTTTAAAGCCTGTATATATATATATGTGTGTGTGTGTTCATGTTTTTCAGTTAAAACTTTTTACATTATTGTAAAGTCACTAATTCCAAGCTATCCTTTCTTGTGTTGTACAGCCACTTTATTATTTTCAAGGGAACTAACTATACAGCAGGAATTGAGCCAGAATGGACAATTTGGCCCTTTTGTGAGTTAACTGGCATTTAATCTTCTTTGGAAGGACCAAAGTGGGTCAATTTGACCATTATTGTATCTTTTTCAAGGGACAAACGTATGTTTAAAGCGCGAATAATGGTGCAATGGCACAGCCTGGCTCGTTCCCTGATACAGTTATTTGGCCAAATAGAAAGATGTGTGTGTCCAGTTAGCAATCAAGTTTAGATTTCTCCTGTTGACCCTACAACTTTTTGCACCAAAATTGGATTAGCTGGATTATCCTGTGTTGGTGGCTCTAAAGGGCAGGGAGAGGGGAACTGGCTTTTTTTTTTATTATACCAGTTCTGTGTTAGAGGGATTTAACTTTTTCAGTTGGTTTACAATCTTTGCTATTTAACAATCTTTTAAATCATTCCTTACAAGCATAACTGCTTCATATTCCTTACGAAAAATGAGTATCTTTACATGCAGTAATGCATTGAAATTGCAACTAATACTTGTGGCATCAGCCTCAATACATATCACAGCTTCCTGATTGATATTAAGGTATTTATCCTACAGTTCCTGATATACCTTGCCCACTACATGCACCAATTCAGTGACCTGTTGAGATAACAATTAAAGGAAAGGAATTAGTATGCCTTGGAAAAGGCAGCCAGCACAAAACACACACCCATTACCAGCTGGAATTTTGGCCTTCTCTCCAACACAATAGCTACTAAATGTAGTTAATTAATTTTAGTTAAACTAAATCGTCAACACTGACATTGGAGCGACTCTATTAGCTTATGTTTATCTTATGTATTTATATTGTATTAGCACTAGCTGCACTGTCTAGCACATTTGCAGCGATGGCATATACCATAAATTATATATTAACTGAATGTTAAGCAAATTAATTAATTGTCAGGCATAAGAGCTTGAGGATAAATGGTGAGGCATGTCAAAGATAGCCCAGGTTCACAAGCACAATGATTCATGTAGGGTCAATTCAATGTGGCTGCCAAAATCATACAAGCATAGAAATCAAAATGGCAGACATGAGTATAGAATGCAGTTATGTTACCTAGCTACATGCTACTAATTGCTAGACAATGCTAGTAACTTGCAATCTGAAATGTGGCTCTAGGATATAAAGTTGTTCCTACAAGGGTAAAACATAATCCCAGTGCTACCCACTTGCTTGTAAACACATAAAACAAAGAGGAAATACGCCAGTGCTGGGGTAACCCCATCTAATTGGAAACAGCTCCTTAAAACTGTTGTTTGTAATGAAACCTTTACTATCATGATTAACTATAAATTATTATACAAATTTTAATGCCACTTATGATGGCCCATGGTAATCAGGTTTTGTTTGTGATGAAAGCTGTGTGACAAATTATTACAGTCAAACATGGAAATAACAATAGATATAAAAATAGACATGCAGAATAAAATAAACTTATTATTACTGTAAAGTTTATGGTGCTAATTACTATATTTTTGCATTATCTATAATTTACAAAAACAAATTATTTTTAATACATGTACCTAGCATTTGGCAACTAGTAAGTAGTATTTCATCATATTTATGCTCTTGCGTGTGTTTAGTTTGCATTTAGTTTATTAATAGTAAGCTTTTAATACATAGATTATATTTATAGTGCTTTCTAATAATTATATAATCCCATACAGTATATGATCATATAAATTTATGACGCCCATTTTGTAAAGTTCTCTTTGACGAATTTCCTTTTATAACCACAAGCCGTTTAAGCATCTGGCTTTGTCCCTTCACTACATAACTGTAATTGTTATTTTGTAGAATGTCAATGTGGCTAAAACCACAAAAGAAAATAACAAAACCTTTGGAACCAAGGGGCAGGGTTTGCAAGATGCATGTCGGACAGCAAATTTTGTATGAACACGGGTCACGGCGTAGTTGACAAGCATTAACTTTAAAGATTATTTCAAATGCTATCAAGGTACATTTTTGCCTTCGGCTTCCTGTAAATCTATACACTGCATCACCGCTAAAGTCTAAAAAGGCTAAAGGTAGCCAACAAATTTTGCGAAAACAATTCTAACGTACTCGTACTCCCAAGACTATTTTTGAAAGGGTTTCGACTTACCTGACCTCCTGATTTCTACTGGTCTTCATCCAACAGATATACTCAGGCTTTCGTTGCTAATTACGTCCATTGGTAGGTGAATAAATTTCCGAAAAGGAAGCTTTTTCCAGACCCATCTGCTTCACTCAGTCGAACATTTCATCGTGACAAAATTCCAGCTTTTTCAACCTCGACTCACGCATGCGCAGACGTTTTTCAGCGCTGTCACTGCCGAGTCCATGTTTGGAGAAACTGACGAAACTCGAAAGCATCGACAGGCCTGAAGCAAAGGCGCTGGGCGAAAAGACAGCAGCGATTCATGGCAGTCCAAACAACCTTCATTCGATTGGTCGGGTAAATTTTCTAAATCTACGATTCCTCGACCATCTCCCCACGATAAATCATCACTTAAGAGTTAAGATGGTCGGCTCTTTTAATACCATTTCAGCACAGGCAGCCCAATCTCATGATTTGTGTATTTATGCGCTTACAAATATCGCTTGCATAGTTCATATTATAAATCCTTCCAAAACATGTATGTTATACAAACAAATACACGACTTCACCCTACAATGTTTCAGTTGTGGTTATTCATACCTCTGAGCTCTTCTAGGGTCGTTTCCGCTGGTTTTTTTTCGAACCTCTTTCCCTCACCTCCTAATAAAAGGAAAAGGCTGGAGACAACCGACAAATATTAATACGATGCATAACCTGTAATCTTTGCCACGAAAATCACACTTCGCTCACTCCAAATAACTCGAAACTACGGTAGGACCCGAATTCTAAGATCCAGCGATACCACATTCGGGAGAAATCGAACAATTTGTCACCCATTTCAAAGTCCTTCGTCAGACCGAGGCTATTTGATGGTTGGTCCTAACCGAAAGGACTTGGAAATGGGCGAAAAATTGTTCGATTTCTCCAGAATGTGGTATCGCTGCATCTTAAAATTCGGGATGGAATGAGTTCATTTATCAGTCTATGGCCTACCATAGTTTCGAGATATTTGGAGAGAACGAAGTGTGATTTTCGTGGCAAAGATTACAGGTTATGCATCGTACATTTGTATGTTATCTCCAGCTAATAGCTTCGCCAGACCGAGGCTATTTGACGGTTGGTCCTAACCGGAAATTCCCCGTCCAACTTCGTTGGCTGCCAACCTCGAAGGACTTGGAAATGGGCGACAAATTGTTCGATTTCTCCAGAATGTGGTATCGCTGGATCTTAAAATTCGGGTTGGGATGAGTTCATTTATCATTCTATGTCCTACCATGCATAGTTTCGAGTTATTTGGAGTGAGCGAAGTTTGATTTTCGTGGCAAAGATTACAGGTTATGCATCGTATATTTGTCGGTTGTCTCCAGCCTTTTCCTTTTATTAGGAGGTGAGGAAAAGAGGTTCGAAAAAACACATAGCGGAAACGACTCTAGAAGAGCTCAGAGGTATGAATAACCACAACTGAAACATTGTAGGTTAAAGTCGTGTATTTATTTGTCTAACATACATGTTTTGGAAGGATTTATAATATGAACTATTCAAGCGATATTTGTAAGCGTATAAATACACAAATCATGAGATTGGGCTGCCTGTGATTTCAGCTGAAAATTGTCTTTCGTGGCCGTGTAGTGGAATTTAAAGATTTCCCAAATCGTTCATTTCTCAAGCATATCTTTCGACCGTATTTTAAAATCCTTCATGTTTCTGTCTGTCAAATTACAGAATTAACACAGCTTTTTCAAAATAGTTCTGCGAATGGCCTGTCTCGCGGGATGAACCGCGGGACGATAGATGTGCAGAAACGCGTGCGCGCTGACATTAGTAGGCACCGTCCTTAACACCAAATTAAAGGTGTCTTCTAAAGGTCCCTTTCATATTAATGTAACTCAAATGCACGTAACCGTTTTTAAGGCAATCACAATTAACGTTTGTGAAGCAAGTTGTTATTAAATATGATATTCGTTAACTTGCCTGCATTTTGTCTGTTCTCATTGAATTCCTTCGTCATGATCGGTAAAACTACTCCATAGGCGTATGCTAGTCCACCATTGAGCCAAGTATTAAGCGTTGCACAAACCAGCACGACCCAGGAATACGAGCTGTCTGGCTCGTGAAAGGTCGAGCGAGTCAACCATGAGACGATCCATTTCATTCTGGTAGATCTAAAATAACAAAATAAAATAAAAGGAGGAGTAAAATAAAATAAAATGAAACGAGGAGTAAAATAAAACAAAGTAAAGTGAAGTGAAGTAAAGTGAACTGAAAGTGAACTGAAAGTGAAGTAAAGTGAACTGAAAGTGAAGTAAAGTGAACTGAAAGTGAAGTAAAGTGAACTGAAAGTGAAGTAAAGTGAACTGAAAGTGAAGTAAAGTGAACTGAAAGTGAAGTAAAGTGAACTGAAAGTGAAGTAAAGTGAACTGAAAGTGAAGTAAAGTGAACTGAAAGTGAAGTAAAGTGAACTGAAAGTGAAGTAAAGTGAACTGAAAGTGAAGTAAAGTGAACTGAAAGTGAAGTAAAGTGAACTGAAAGTGAAGTAAAGTGAACTGAAAGTGAAGTAAAGTGAACTGAAAGTGAAGTAAAGTGAACTGAAAGTGAAGTAAAGTGAACTGAATGTGAAGTAAAGTGAACTGAAAGTGAAGTAAAGTGAACTGAATAAAAACATTGTTGTTGTTTTAAAGTACAAAGAAATTGTTCCTGATTATTATTCGGTGAAAGAAATACTGCACTCATCTGGAACACAAGAAGCCTCAATAAATTTGTAGAAATGTTGCTCTTTTTAAAGTACATTTTGACTTATTTTGGTTATATTGCGTTTCAATAGTTATGTTTGAGTTTTAGAAGTAATTTACAAAATTCGCGGCAGTGTTGTAACGTGGAGATATCCGGCTCGGATCTGTATCTGACTGTAAAACACGGCTGTGAATTTCGTAAATAGTACATTGGGTGCAAGAGCTTTAATTAATCCTTCTGGGATTGTATCTCTTCCACCTCCACTTTATTTTAATTTTATGAATGTACTATTGTACTTTACTATTGTGTGTGGAATAAACGACCTATTCATAGCTTGATTACGTCTAGAACCTTCGCTTAATAATGGTTTTAAATTGTGTTGACGCATGCAGTCGAAGTAGTTCTGGAACTTCCAATTTCAGTAAACAAGGACTGTGTGACAAAGTTATTATTTAGTGTAGCTAAATCAAATTGATCTTTAAATCAAAATGCCCCGCAGAACTTTGAAATCACATATCGAAGAGGTTAAAACGAGTTTTTATCCGGTCCATATCGGCGCAGAATTGAGTTTTTGGGACTCTAACGCTAACCAAATGTAACTTGCAAACGTTTTATCAAATATAAACAGTGCATGACCTGGAGGTCAACTGGCTGGAAGAAAACACATGTTTTTTAGGAAGGAACCTATATGAATATATTACGTTATTTCAGTTCATTTTCTCATTCGAGAATTCCGAATACAGAATTTCGAATTCAGGAAGACTCATGATTGACCTTAAAAAAGTTTGCTTATAAACTGGCGGACATTCATAGGAAGTGGAAATTTCGTCCACGTATATTGAATGCAAGTTCGATCTCAGTATCGGAACATTCCTATACATCAAAAGAAAGCTTAGAGTATAGGGATCAAATCAATGCATAGCTGGTATTCTTGAAGGTTCTCTGTCGAAAGGGGGCGTTACAACAAAATCCCACGAGAAGATAGAAAATGTACTATCTGTAGTGATAATGAATTGGGTGATGAAATGCATTACCTTTTTCGCTGTAAACACCATAAATTGACACTAATTAGATCGGAATTTTTAAAAACCTTTTCAATATATACGAATCCGTCTTTCTCTTTGTTCGACTAAATAAGCCGCTTATTTTACTACATAATGTCAATGAAAGATCAGAATATCCATAAAATAAGTGGTATATTTATTAATCAATTGGTTGACTCTTTCAAAGCTATCACAGTATAACATAATAATGTCATCACATTGATCAAAACTATAACTTTATATTACTTCATTCAAGTAGTTCAAATTGTTCTTGTTATTTAATGCCGTTTGTTCCTTGTTATTAGTATATATAAAGGAAATGTTATAATATATTTCCCGTCGTTATATTATTATCATTATTATATGTATTCAAATTTATTGGATGTATACTGATGTACACAGTGTTGTTCCAAGATACCAATAAATAAACATTGTATTGTATTCTATCACGATTTCTGACTGCAGATAATCGTGATTTGTGCCTCCTAGATTGGTCAGAATTACATGAAAGCAAACTGCCTTCACAGTGCTCAGCTGCTCAACTATTTGACATTTCAGTGATATTTACCGTATCATTTGTCAAAGTGATCACTATTCCTTTCACATTATTGTTATTCTGCATATTACTAAGCTATACTTTTCCATTGGTTTTGTTTGCCTATTGTATGGCTTTGTGTTGCTCACTTTTCAAAGTCATATATATGCCTTTCATTCCCCAGTGAGCAGGGGCGATATCGATGTTTGTTCGTCGTTCAACTGAACTTTAAGCTTATATTCAACCTGCGGGTAAAGAGTGCAACACGCTCTATCTCTGAGCCTAGGGATGTATCAATTATGAACGTGCCATGAGACTCTAGGAGTTTTGTCGCGATAACATTTCCATCTGTATCTCTGTTGCATCCAATTAACTGCCAACACGGTACACTCGGGGTACACTCAAGCCATTCTGTTCAGCTGAGCTAAGCAAAACGCGCTTATAAATTTTCGGACTACTCTCGGTAATACGACGACGAACAAATGTCCATTTTTTACAATATAGCGGTATCGGATTATAAGACATTTCTATTTTTAAAGAAAGTAACTCTTTACTTTCTTTCTGAAAAGAAACTGAAAGAAATCATTGGCACACTACTTGAAATGTTTTAGATTTAATTAGTTTACTTTTGTGCAAAAATGTGCGGTTAAAAAAAAGACAGAAATAACTGATTGAACTAGCTCCTGGCACGTTTCGTTCGATACAATGTACAGTTATAACTATATCAGCAGTGCTGCTTTAAGAAAAAAAGAACCTGTACACTAGGAGAAATATAAGGACGAATAATGTAACTTACGCATAAAGTAAAGGCTTTGGAATTTTGATCATGACAGAACAAACCCGAGAATTGACAATACACGCTCATACTTAATAGTTATACTGAGGCTTAAACATTGTGACTCCAATAGTTCTGGTAATATTACAGCCGTGTCTTGCTAGTACAAGTTCAGTTTTACCATTTAGACACACCACCAAATAGATCCATAAAACTAGCTATAGCAATAGATTACTGTAGGAAGTGTTTTCTTGTCATTACCAACAATACTAACTTCAGCTCCAAAGAACTCTACAGATCAGACTAAGGTCAATCATTTAACTTTCCTGGAATGTACTGCTCTTCGTTCCGCGCCATCAGTCTTCGTGACTACTTCCGTTATTTATAATGAAAAAAGTAATCATTTTAAGTTATTTCCTGCCATCATTTTCACTTTTGGTGTTTAGTAAAATATGGAAAAGTAATTAAGCGCAATTTGTTAGACTGGTTGCTTTATCGAGAAGTATACAGGAACTGAATGAAACAGCTAATGTACTTTCAGTTTACCTTGTACCGATACTCGATCGATGTAAGGAAAGATTTTTGTTGAATAATTCAAGACTCGACTGCTCTTCTCCTTGCCTTGTTAGTTGGCCATGGGAATTATATACCTTTTCATGATGCTCTTCAATCTCCTTCAGTGCACAAGGCGAACTGTTTTATAAGAAACACTGAGCCGTGCAAATAATATCTTGAGGAACTCGCGCATTTAGGATTGCCCAACTGCTAACCTTGCGTCTCAAATTCTCTTCTTTAATTAACCATATGATTTATTTTAGTACTCACCACTTAGAGTATGCGTTGAGTGATTCAAAAGGATTAATTTGATTTCGGCCAAGACGCTGACACAGCATGACAGGCGAAACATCACGGCAGACACTATAGTGTAATTATAATTATACGAATGATGCTCATCCGGAAAAGGGTGATATTTCCCCAACGAAATGATAATCAAATAAAAACAACTTAAGGGGGATAACACTTTCAGCTATAGTTAAAGCTGCACAGCATATATAAACGTAGGCAATGACCAACTCGAAATAGAACGCTTCTTTGATTACTGCGCACGAACACTATAAAAAATACCTCTTTCTCACTAAGCGTATTGTGTATGCAATTGTTACAATAACCGACAGTGCAAAATAAACTTAGAACTATTTAAGTGGACACTTATCTAATGAAGGCCCTTATTACTAACTTTTAGAGGGTTACTTTGATTCTAACAATTTCTAACATTCTCATCTGAGAAGCCCTGATGGTGCTACCATCTGCGGCCTTTTCGCGATCGCGATTTGTTTGCAAAGACACCTTTCCAGTTCAGATATTTAACTGACCCTGAGTGTTATTCGGCTGTAGGAATCGAAGGCACGACCTCCAGTAAATGCATTACGTCAGATCGGCGTCCCTGTCAGTTAACACCAAACTTCCTTTAACTAATGAAGTGGTTGAGTGCAACAATCACACCGTCCCGTACCCCCTGTGCAATAATCATTCAGATAGACAGTCGATGAACAGCAGGAAGTTAGGATTAATCACGAACAACATTTGTCACGAATCAAATGGTGAACTGGTCACGAGTGCAGCTGCTCCGTAGACGATTATTACAGTTTCTTCATAGATCTGCTGCTTCGTGTAAAATATATATTTATACTTTATATTTATGACCGCTGACCAAGCGTGAACTTGTAAGAATCATCTTTATATAGAGACAAGTATTGGAACAAAATAAGGGTATCGAACTTCGGGCCTCATGAATAAAATGCTGTGGATTTCATTATCTGTTGTTTCTCTGGACGATGTCATGGCTCTACTTTGGAATCCTATTGTTTTGCTCTGCCAAACAGACAGGAACCGATTCACTAAAAGATTGAGCATTGCACAGAACTCTAACAATCATTATGACTAGTAATAGAAAAGAATGGACTCTTTCGGCTGACGAGATGGAAATCAATAAAAGAAACATAGGTACTTGTCCAACCGGCTAATTAACCGACCTTTTCTGCAAACCAATTCTGAATTAAACGCAGTTTACACAATCGTTCCAATTGGAGCGTAGGGGGTGGGGTACCAAGATTCAGATTTGTAAATGCGCGAGCTGCAATGTGCTTTCGATAGATTGTTAGATTCTCGCGCGTAAGAAACGGTACGGATCATACTTGGAAAAGAGACTGTAGGAAGCATCCTTCACTTCTACACCACACGATAGTATTTATTCGCTCATTGACTTTAGAAAAAAAAAATGTTAATCTTAATACGTTGTCTCGTGACCTTGTTTATCGCCTTATATGGTTAATCGTTTATTTTCAAACCGAAAATATAACAAGGCACCTTATGATGTTGAAGTCACTATGAAGCTCGTGGATAACTTCTGAACTCAGATATCACCAGTTAGAATGAGTAAGGTTTGGTTTAAGAGAATGGAGGAAAACACTGCAAACACTACTTTGGCGAGCTTACGCAGTAATCGTCAGTTAAACTGAAATTCACGAGTTTCACCGCCAACTGTCAAATGCGGGCGGCGGGGGATGGGCAAGAGTATTCATCAGGCCAGCCAGTTACGTTCGTGTGTCTGGGAAACTTCCGTTAATGGCCGGATAAAGTTAAGTAATGCTTGTTGATGAACTTTTAAAAGGCCCCCGCCATTCTCATCTGCATTGCCTACGCTGACTCTAAAAATAAAATGTTATCTGAGAAGCTCTGATGGTTATATACCATCTACTTTTTTCGAAGGCACGACTCCTCTTATGTCAGATCGGCGCCCCAGTATTTGGCACTAATTCCAAACCTGTCCATCCCCCCAACATACGTGGGGCATTTGACTGAGGTTCTATCCCGGGGGTGGGGCATTTTCCAGCAAAGAAACGCTGGGGGAATTGGTCAAATAGAGTCAAAATAGTGAATTTTACATCAATGTTTAAAAGAGGTTTGCACTCGTTCCAAAGCTCCACGGTGGGGCATTTGCATAGCTTAACTGACCCCACGGTGGGTATGTGTAACTAGACGGCGCGGGCGGCGACGCTAGGAACGAATGATTCAATGTTGGTTTGAAATTACTTTATTAACACTCACTCGACGATCATACATTTACACTATCAATCGTTAACAAACGCTAACAAACGCTAACAAACGGGAACGACTAACATGTCCTCTTATTCGTGAGTCTGTTCTTGTTGTGTTACCATTTCACTGAGCAATCCTTATTCTGTGCTCAATCCTGACTGACTTCTGGCTAGTTTTAGAGCTCTATTTATGCTAACTAAAATGGTGAAAAACATCCTGTTTGCAGATAACTGAAATATATTGGCAAGGCTAGTAAAACCACAATGAATGGACATGTTTAGGACAGGAAACCGCCCCTATCCTAATCTAGTTACGCCGATTTGCTCACCCACCAGGAAGGAAGATAGATATGTTGCTGCTAATGTGCAGGAAACCACGAACATAGTAGTTAAATAGCAACACATTTAACAACCCACAGGAAACATCTAAAATTACTAGAGAGACTACTCCTAGTGTCTAGTGACCCTGTCACATTCACCCCCCCCCCCCCCCCCCCCCTTTTGCTCGTCATGCCCTGAATGGCGAGCTAAACACTAACTACTCAAACAGCATTATTGTTCATTATAGCTTACTACTACTATCTTAGTGTTCATGAGGATTATCCTCCTTCTATGATAATGTGGATTTCGGCTCCCGGAACCTGTTGCTATGTTGCCCAGCTGTCCTTCTTGTCGACCTGCGCAACAGTGGTTCATGTTCTTCCTCTGATGATACTACATCATTCCCCTCAGTACCTCCTATGTTGTCCATGTCACGTGACACAATACGGATGATATATCTATTTCCGTCATCATCATCAGACTCATCAGATTCGTCAGACTGCGGTTGCTGCACGCGTCTAGCTCCTTGTCTCGGTTGAGACCTCTGGCAGTTTGAAAGTACTACCCTCGGACACACTTGTATCTCTGCTCGATTGACAACCTTTCCGTCCCCTTGTCCACTAGTGTTCTGTACCAGATACGTGCCATTTCCACGTTGCTCCGTGATCTTATAGACTTGGTTTTCCCAGTTGTCCTGGATTTTGTTACGTCCTCTAACCTTCCTATTTCTCAGCAGCACTCGTTCACCGACGACTAGTGGTTCTGCATTTACTCTACCACTTCTGTCATGTTTTACTTTCCTTGCTGTGGCTGTTTCCTCCAACATCGGGCAGAATCCGGCGACATTTTCTCTGTCACGTGACACGGCTTTATGCGCTTGATTCAAATTTCTGCTCGAGCGCACATTCCAAATTACAAAGAAAACTGGCCAAAACTCGACTACATGCCGAAAATATTGTCGATTTTTAGTTTAAACAAAAATGTAACAGTGGGATTTTAAAGAAGAGATATTACGCTGGAAATACCCTAATTTGGAGGTAAATTAAGTGAACTTCTGTGCCATGAAAAATTAGTTGAAGTTTGAGTATTTTCAGACAGAAAACGTATGGAAAGTGTTTTCATTAGCTATTCAACACTTATTTTCTCGCGAAATCTTAAGTATCCAAAAATTGTAACATCGGGAAAAGATTATTTGATTATTCATCTTTTATCGAGTATTTTCTTATCTAAATCGTATAAATATTTCTACCATGAAACTTGAATGTTTTTGTATCAGTCAAATCGCCTTCGATGCTTGCATATTTATTAACTTTCAGAACTCCCGCGGGCAATCCTAAGCTCCGCCTCCTGAATTATAACAGAGATACCGAAACAAAGGACGGCAGTGAAAAGAGTAATTGGGTTAGGTACTTGTGATACATATTAAGTCTACATAATAAATTTATACATAATAAGTCTAATGAGTCAATTAACTATTTTAGGGTAGCGCCGAAGTTATTATCTGCGCGGAAGGAGTGAACAAAGATAAATGCATGGCCATTGGAGCTGCATCAGAAAATAAACACACACTAAAAGTGACTTTGCAGTCGAATTTCTGATAGTTTATAAATTGATCGAATCCGTGTTTTTCGAGCGAATCTGTGTTTTTTTGGCGAGCGAATTTGTGTCAGTTTGCGAGCGAATCTTCAGGTTGTGAACGAGTCCGTGCCCCGAAAGCATACACTTGTATAGAATTAAACGAAAGAAGCATAAGAAATTCCGTCATACAGTTGATATAGGCTGAATGACTTTTGTAAACATCGGCTCGCACACTTTATCATTTAGGACCAGCTTCTGATCATAGTTGAGCGGCACTTTCCCTTTGGTTAAAACCAACGCGCTTTGTGAAATGACAAAACTTAAACGAAGAAAACAAGTTCAGAAATCAAGAGCGCATCACAAGCGATTAAACAGACGGATTGTTTATGTCTTAAGCTTTAAAACGATCCCTTTCCCACGGTTATGTGTGGCCTAGAATCAGAGTTATTCGGCTTTACTAAGGACCAGCTTCTGATCAGTATTATAGTTAAGCGGCACTTTGCCTTTGGTATAAAACCAACGCGCTTTGTGAAATGACAAAACTTAAACGAAGAAAAGAAGTTCAGAAATCAAGAGCGCATCACAAGCGATTAAACAGACGGTTGTTTATGTCTTAAGCTTTAAAACGATCCCTTTCCCACGGTTATGTGTGGCCTAGAATCAGAGTTATTCGGCTTTACTAAGGACCAGCTTCTGATCAGTATTATAGTTAAGCGGCACTTTGCCTTTGGTATAAATTATTAAACCAACGCGCTTTGTGAAATGACAAAACTTAAACGAAGAAAAGAAGTTCAGAAATCAAGAGCGCATCACAAGTGATCAAACAGACGGATTGTTTATGTCTTAAAGTGTATATGAGCTTTCCTGCAATTTTCATAGCTATGAATCTCAGAAACGTTTTGAGTACTCCTGCGAAGAAATGTTTGGTTTACAGAGAATACTCTATCTTCTACGCTTGTTTGAAAACGTGGAAACGTGACCTTTCCTGACCCATGACCGCGTAATTAAAAGCCTGGGTCAATACCTCGGTCGACGTCATCTCATTAATGCATTATTCTCCATGGCACCTTTCTATCACAACAACATCGATTTTTAGATAATATACACAGTTTATGAGCTGTTAGTAAAGGAAAAAGTCATATTAGTGAAAATTGTAAGTTCAAATCGTTGCAAAGTTGAATTAATTAAATGACGTCTACCGAGGTATCGACCCAGGCTTTTACTTACGCGGTCATGGGTCAGGAAAGGTCACGTTTCCACGTTTTCAAACAAGCGTAGAAGATAGAGTATTCTCTGTAAACCAAAAAATTCTTCGCAGGAGTACTCAAAACGTTTCTGAGATTCATAGCTATGAAAATTGCACGAAGGCTCATATGCACTTTAAGCTTTAAAACGAGACCTTTCCCATGATTATGTGTGGCCTAGAAGCAAACTTCTGTATATGATCGTTATTTTATGTTTAGTAAAGTGCTGTGATCTGAACCAACTAGTATTTTGATTTTAAAGTTACAAAATTACAGAACTGTTTCCACACATTTTTATGGTGCCCTCTCAAAGTGAGTGATCATGACGCTTCGTGTTTAATAAAGCGCTTTGGCCAAGAGTTTAAAAAACTTTTATAGCTTGTATGGAGTTTGAAATAACATTCCAATCATCGTCTTACCTTCTATCTGAATATCTGATTGCATTTCTGTATTTCCAGTTGTTGTCAACATCTCACACACAATGCAAAGGTAAAAAACTTTTATAGCTTGTATGGAGTTTGAAATCGTTCGCTTGGATAGCTCGTGCGAACAATGCCGAGGTTCACTTATATTTAACTAGTTTCACAAATATGGCACTAAAATAAAGCTTGCTGAATTTGACTTAGGCTTTTCGAATATTAAGCTCTAAATGCAGACATTATAATCCATTTTAATGTTGACATGAGTCAAACCTCGAACGCAAACGACTTCACGCGACAAAACTTATAACCCAAGTAGCCACGGCAAATTGATTTTGCGGTGATCTTTTACTGTAACCGAGTTTACCTATTTATCCAAGGTCTATTGAAATCTCTTAAAGAGCTTTGGGATTTCAGTTAGCCCCATGACAAGATAGATGACAGTGATTGACAGGCCCAAGAGCAAGTATGGGGATGAGGTATTCCCAGAAGGATTCCCTAGCAGCCAATCACAAGCGCTTTGCTGAATATCTAATAAGGCATATCATAATTATTCATATCTCACGGACGCGAGAAAATGTCGCCTTAAACAATGAGATTCTACCCGATGACCGCTTACAGATACTAGCATGCGCATCACGCAATCTCTCCTGGTGCTTTGTTATCCAGCGTCTGTTATCCGGGATTTCATCGGTGGGTACAAGTCTGTCTAGCGGAAGCTTTGCATCTCGACCAAACATGAGATAGTAGGGCGGGTAACCGGTGGTTGCGTGTGGCGTGGCGTTGTATGCATAGCAAAGTTCTTGGAGGTGTTGTGGCCACTTCCGCTTTTCCTCCACGGAGAGAGTTCTTAACAGTTCATGTAATGTCCGATTGAATCTCTCACACTGACCATTTTCCTGAGGATGGTAACGTGTGGTTCTTGACTTTTGGACCCCGTACATCCTGCACAACTCCTGAACCAATTCCGCTTCAAACGACCTCCCTTGGTCCGAGTGGATTCGCTCTGGCACACCATAGACCAGGAACCATTCCTTTATCAGCACTTTAATCACAGTACTGGACTTCTGGTCCCGCGTAGGTATCGCAACAGTGAACTTCGTGAACACGTCTGTCAATACCAGGACGTTCTCTCTTCCATCAGATGCCGGTTCCAGTTGCGTGAAGTCCATTGCCAGTACTTCGAGGGGTCTTGTGGCAATGATACTTCCCATCGGTGTTTTCACTGGAAGGTAGGGTCCCTTGGCTACTACACACCTCTCACATTCTGCAATCCATTGTTTTACATCGCTATGCAGACCAGGCCACCAACACCGTTGACCAATCAGCTGTTCGGTTCTGTCTGGACCTTGGTGTCCACACTGGTTATGGGCAGCTTTTAACATCTCGTTGCGAAGAGAACGGGGTACTATCAGCGACTGTTTTACTCTTCCATCGTTGTCACCGGTGATCCTATAGAAGATATTTTCTCTCTCTTGGATCCGGTTCCACTGACTTAGGAGTTTTAAGGCAGGGCGCGTCTCTTGACGACGTTCTCCCCTTGATGGTTTGCGACCCATCGTCCAGTAATGTAAGAGCCGTCCAATTGCGTGATCTTTCCGTTGTAGCTCAGCCATCTGGTCCTTCTGTATTGTGGGAAGATATGTGGCTTGTCCTTGTGTGACATCATCAGCAGTTCTGGTCCTTGATTCAGAAACATAGACGGCGGCGGCCAGTAGATGCTTGCGCACTTCTACTGGAAGTCCGATGGTCTCTGTACTGAATGCCAATAATGCCGCAACCTCTGCCTGAAGCAATGGTTCTTCAATCTTCCTCGCTGTTGCAGTTGTCCCAGTACATGCCTCCACCATGGCTTGTGCTTCCATTTCGCTCCTTCCGTCTTGTTTGATCCGACTCAGTGCATCTGCATTTTGATTGTGCTTCCCTGATCTGTAAAGTATTTTGAAGTTGAAACTCGCTAGCTCCGCTGCCCAGCGCTGTTCTACAGCCTTGAGTTTGCTTTTAGACTGGAGGTACGTCAGGGGGTTGTTGTCGGTGTACACAACAAACTTGGACCCCAGAAGGTACTCCCTGAATTTCTCTGCCACAGCCCACTTTAGAGCAAGAAGCTCCAACTTCATAGACGAATAGTTCTCCATGTTCTTCTCTGCCCCGCGTAGACCTCTACTTGCATAGGCGATGACCTTCAGTTTGCCCTCCTGCTTTTGTGATAGGACCGCACCCAACCCTCTCTCCGATGCGTCCGTCTCAACGATGAAAGGCTCTTTGTAGTCAGGATATGCAAGTACCGGCGCACTTGTCAGGGCGACACGCAAGTCATTAAACGCCTTTTGACATACTTTGCCCCAGTGTTCCTCTCTTATGAGTCCTCGTTTCTTCTTCCTCCCTCCTTCCGATATCTCAGCAGTGAGCTTGTGGAGTGGTGCCGCTACCTGTGCAAAACCAGGAACGAACCTTCGGTAGTATGAGGCGAACCCCAGGAACGACCTTAGGCCCTTAAGTGACTTGGGTACTGGCCACTTCGAAACTGCTTCTGTCTTGGATGGATCAGTCGCTACCCCTTCTGCTGATACCACGTGTCCCAGGTAGGTGACACTTCTTTGGAAGAACTGACATTTCTTCGGCTCTATTTTTAGCCCATGCTCCCTTAACTTTTTGAACACTATCCCGAGCCGCTTTAGATGCTCCTCCACCGTTGATGCATATATGATAATATCATCTAGATATACCATCATAGTGTTCAGCATCTCCTCTCTGAATATTCCCTGCATCAGCCTCTGGAAGGTAGCAGGTGCATTGGACAGTCCAAATGGCATCCGGTTGTACTCAAACAGCCCCATTGGTGTTGTGAAAGCCGTCTTATGTCGGTCTCTCGGTTCCACCTCTACTTGATTGTAAGCTGATGCCAGATCAATCGTGGAGAAATGCTTCGCCCCACCAAGTGCGTCGAGAGATTCTTCAATCCTAGGCAGAGGGTATGCATCACGTCTCGTCTTTGCATTGAGCTGTCGGTAGTCCACACACATCCTCAGTGTGCCAGACTTTTTCGGGACAAGTACGATTGGCGACGCGTAATCACTCTGGCTAGGTTTGACAACACCCCTGTCCAGTAACTTCTGGAGGTGCTCCTTGACCTCCTCGAATTGGTTTGGAGGGATCCGCCTGTAACGCTGGTTAACTGGGACGTCATCTTCCGTGTGGATTCGGTGACGAACAGTTGGCGTACAGCCAAGATCCTCCCCCTCTCTTGCGAACACATCCGCATATTCCTTAAACATCCCGAGAGCCTCTTCTTTCTGTTTATCAGAGCCTGGGAAGTCCGCGAGAGTAACCCCCTCGGGAAGTTCCTGTGTTTCCTGGTTCTGTGCAGGTTCAACAGTAATCCGTGTGGATGCGTCGTGGGAATCTGCACTCAGGGTACAAGAAACTACCACCTCGTTACTTCCCACTGTAAACCTTAACTGCTCCCCTCTTGATACCTGCTCCACTCCTTGAACGGTCCCAAGGCATGTCCTTGGCTTTAGCCAAATGTCCTTTCCAGTGGGATTTACCACCTGGACGAGATAACATGTCCTGGATGCATCAACAAGAGTGTTCGCAACCTGAAGGTTTCCTTGAAGTGGACTGCTCAGGGGTTCCACCAATGCCTTAGCTCCACAGGCTGAACCAGTAACAGCGACGCTCATTACTGAATTTGGTGGCACCCACACAGCCCCCTTGCCAGCTACCTTGACCAAGCCAGGCTTGTGAGGCTTTGGGGTTTCTGCTGATTTAGGACCTACACAGCTCCCTGGTTGCATCAGTTCTGCCAACCTCGGGATCTTTGCAAGTATATTAGTCCCTAGTAGTCCCGGTAACTTGATCCTACGCTCGACAGTGGCTGCTGTGTCTTTCAGGACAAGTACTCCGCACTTTGGTACTTCCACTCCTCCCACTACAACATCTATTTCCAGGTATCCAAGGTATGGGATTTCCAGTCCATTAGCTCCGCGGAGAGTAAGCATCTCACTACAGCTCTGCACTCTGCCACATATGGACTGCAATCTCTGCTTATAGAAGGTTTCCGATACCAGGGATACCATGGAACCAGTGTCCACCAGGCATTCCACCTCGATGCCTGCCATTTGCGCCGTTGTGGTTGGCGTTTCCCCAACCACGTTCATTGGAAGGCGTGAGCCATTGTCTTCCCCCACCGCATGGCTCACTGCCGTGGAGCTTGGCCGTTTAAAGCCGGTCTCGGAGTCTTTTCTTGACTTTGGGTGGTCCGGGGACCCTTGGCCCCAGTGTTCTCCCTTGCCAACTTTGGACAGTCTCGCCGGTAGTGGTCTTGGCCTCCACACTCAAAACAACCAGATGGTCTCGGCTTGGTTACCATAGCTGCCACTAGTTTGGCCAAGGTCTCCTGCTGCCTGTCCAAGACCAGCCGTTGTTGTTCTATGTGTGTTGCTAGGGACTTCTGCTGTTTCTGGAGTTCCTCTGCCAAAACCTTCTGTCCCGCTATCAGATCTGACACAACCCTCTGGTGGTTCCTGACTACTCGCACCTCCTCACACTGTACATCACCCTCGTCATCAACTGTCGTCTCGCGAACACCAGCAGCCCTCCGGACAGGTGTCAGTTCGTCCTCTTCCAGACACCTTTGGACTTCCGTTCGGATTTCCTGGAACGTCTTATCCGGGTGATCCCTTGCCCAGCGCTTGATATCGCGACGAAGCAGGGGGTCCCTCAGGTTCTCTGTGAACTGCTCTTTAAGTAGCTTCTCCTTATTTGTCACAGCCTCTGCGTTCAAGCGTTCTATCCTGGACAGTAGCACCATCAGTGAATGGGCGAAGTCCTGCACTGATTCTTTGTCTTTCTGCCTTCTCGCAAAGAACTTTCTCATCGCCTGCGTTTCTGTGAGCTGCTCGCTGAAGGTGGTCCTCAAGATTCCAAACACTCCAGTTGGGGTAGACCACTCTGTAGCTGGCCTGAGTCGCACCTCCTCCTTTGCTCCACCCTCTAGATGGAAAACCAGGGAGTCTATGGCCTCGGCGTCTGTTTGCCCCTTGATGGCCCTCTTGGCATCTGCGATCCAGTCTTCCAAGATCCTGTCGTCCCTGATTCCCCCATAGTTCCCGAACTTCCTCTCTCGTGGCACGGTCACCTTGATCTGAGAGACTGATGATGGTTGTTGGTGGGTGCTGCTTCCCGCCACCTGCTGTGTTGTTTGCTGTTGGAGCTGTGTCTCCATCAGCTTTAGCTTGGCAGTAAGCGCGACGAGTTGGTCTTCGACGGACATTCTTCCGTTAGCTCGTTCCCGTTTTCCTTAATAAAATAACCTCAAACACAACAATTGAATCCCACTTCTGACACCAAATGTAACTAGACGGCGCGGGCGGCGACGCTAGGAACGAATGATTCAATGTTGGTTTGAAATTACTTTATTAACACTCACTCGACGATCATACATTTACACTATCAATCGTTAACAAACGCTAACAAACGCTAACAAACGGGAACGACTAACATGTCCTCTTATTCGTGAGTCTGTTCTTGTTGTGTTACCATTTCACTGAGCAATCCTTATTCTGTGCTCAATCCTGACTGACTTCTGGCTAGTTTTAGAGCTCTATTTATGCTAACTAAAATGGTGAAAAACATCCTGTTTGCAGATAACTGAAATATATTGGCAAGGCTAGTAAAACCACAATGAATGGACATGTTTAGGACAGGAAACCGCCCCTATCCTAATCTAGTTACGCCGATTTGCTCACCCACCAGGAAGGAAATTAAGATAGATATGTTGCTGCTAATGTGCAGGAAACCACGAACATAGTAGTTAAATAGCAACACATTTAACAACCCACAGGAAATATCTAAAATTACTAGAGAGACTACTCCTAGTGTCTAGTGACCCTGTCACATATGCATGGGTCGTTTGCAACGCTCTGATACAAAAATGCATGTCTAATCAGTGCCAGGGGACGGGGGATGGGCTGGTTTGGAATTGATATGATGTAACACCGAACTTCCTGGATCAGTGCTTTAAATAGCTAACCGCGAAGTGGTTGAGTGCAGCAATCACACCTGCTGTGCAATAATCACTCAGATAAACAGTCCGGCGATGAACCGCAGGAAGTTATCATTAATTACGAACAAAGTTTGTCACGAATGAATAGTGAACTGGTGATATTAAAGTGCAACACAGACATCGAACACGCCCGGCACGAATAACCGTAAAAACGGCGGGTTGAGTGTAACATAAAACGTAAAAGTAACGCTATTTCCTTACTACTACTCTAAATGTGACGAAATGTTGGCAGGTTGGTAACAAAGTAAGACTACATTTTTCGGGACAATTGTTTCTGTATTGTGACGTTGTTGTGACGTCATAAGGAATGCCTCCTTTTTTGGTGAAAATTAACCTTTAAAACACGTTTCAAAAATATTACGTCATCAGAAAGCTTTTATGAAATATATTAATTTGCCGAAAATGTGAACTTTCTACGATAAACATATTCGAAGTTATGGACGATTTACTGTTTTTATGACGTCATTATTAATGACGTCATACTTCAAGCTTAAATCAGATTGCCGACTATAAAAATATTATTAAAGAGAATACTATGACTTGTGAGTTTTAGCCAAATGCATTTCATTGATAAAATTCCAAAAACATTGAACTGGCTATTTTCTGAGGGTACACAAATATATTTATGACGTCATAATGACGTATACAAAAAATGGGGCTTCAATTCTAAGCTGTTATACTCAAAAAATCAAAATTCAAAAAAGAACACGTTGTTACTACTAAAGAGCTGTATTATTGTGCAAAATATGATGCACCAGTATTTCGAACTGTAAAAGTTAAAACAAGCGACATTTTCATAAATGGTTTTATGCTATTTATTTCCCGCCATTTTTTGGCGGGAAAATTACCAAAATTCAAACTTTAATAACTTTCGTTTATTTCAACCGATCGACAACGGGTTTTCGATTATTTCATTCTCATGAACAAGAGATTTTAAAAAGAGATAAAACGTTTTTAGAGGTAATAAAAATGTATAAGAAACCTATTAGAAAAGGATATATGACGTCATTGTGACGTCATAATGATGGCTATATTAGCTTAACTTATCAGACTATGTTTTGTTTACACTCCTTTATACACCTACCAAAATTCATTCTTCTATGTCGAAAACTTTTAAATATATATAAAACCCGCCGTTTTTACGATCATTTGTGCCCGGCGTGGAAGGGGAGATTTTTGCTCTGACCTAAATACAGGGGCTTCGCGAAGCCGCAACCTTCAAAACCTGTGGTAAGTGAAGTAATCATTGTAATAGCCCCTTTTACTAATATTAATAAGATGTTTTAACTTACTGGCCTATAATGTTTAAATTTGAAATGATAGTATTTAACAATTATTCACCGAAGTGGAGGTGAATAGTGGTGGATATTTACCAAGCCGCTTCGGAAATATCCACCACTATTCACCGACACGAAGGTGAATAATTATTGCAGTATATACCACACTGCAGGTGAATAGCCAACACCAGATAGTTACTTTATTTTCTGTCAAATGGACAAAATCTCGCGCGAGGTGATCGCTGATTCGCTCGGAGGTGAATATGAAATCATATTCATTGTTTGAGTGGCCAATCAGAGCACGCGAAAGATATTCACTGGCGTGGTATATACTAATTAACAATTAGACCCACAGCCCGAATAGGCTACGAGTCAATAGCCCATGAGGCGCAGCCGAATGGGCTATTTAACTTGTAGCCCATGAGGGCGAGAGGTCTAATTGTTTTAGTATAAACTAACTAGTCGGACAGTAGAAATAATAGAAAGAAGCAAATTTAAGTTGAAATGTTTTTATTATTTCGTGAAAATGCGTGCGGTTTTTCTCTACCATGGGCTATCACAAATATACCAAGGGTAAGGTAGCCAATCAGAATGCAGGATTTGTAATAATCCACTAGTTGGTTTATACTAATAATTTTTAGTCCTTACATATGACTTGAATAGTTTATTTTTAATTTGTATTGAAGTCTTAATGCCTGGTGTTATCCAGGGTTTATCCTTAATTTGTAGTTCTTGTCTAGATAGACATTTAAGTGGAACATGTTTATCAATAATTATACTTGGCGTATACAAGGGGTTGTGGTGAGCCATTATTGTGCTGTAAATGTTGTATCGACTGATATCGACCCTAAAAATATCTTTTTTAAGTTATATATTAAAAAAACGAGAGCTAGTGTTTTACCAGGGGATCCAAACACCGAGAAAGATGAAAGCACGAGGCCGCTTCGGCAGAGGTGTTTGGATTCCCTGGTGAAACACGAAGCTCGGGTTTTTTATATGACTTCTCAAGCGAAAACAATACCTGCATTCGTAAATCATTAGAAAGTATTGTTTGCCTGGAATTTTATTGCATGCAATTATAGACTACAAGGGATGTGATTGTTATTTTGTCATAGTCATTTCAACAGATGGCCAGATAGCGTAGTCGACTAGACAGTGGACTAGTAGTCGGGAGCAGCCATGAGGATGATGGTTCGAGTCACACTCTGGACACCGATTAATATTTCCATGCATGTTCTCCTTCACTTCTCTTCGTGTAAAGTCATACTTATGCTGCAATCCTTGTAGCTTAATTAGGTCCAACACATGCATGAATCTTGGTACCCAATGAGAACACAGATGAAAATCACTAGTGATTTGGATCACGTATCTTTCATTGGGTATCAAGATTCATGCATGTGACCAAATGCAGCCCTCTGATTGACTAAAAAAGTCATGAATACCATATCACTCACTTTCTCGAAGATGAACATTTTGTCCAATCAGATGAAGCAAATCAGTCACGTGCATGCTCCTTTATACCTGATGAAATCTCATCATTCTAAAAAGCCCGCGGAGGGATTTGAATTCTGTCCCAGGGGAAACGGGGTTAATGTTTGAGACAATGGATAAAAACCTTGCAACTCTTGGAATTTCTATTGATGTTTCAGCTGAATTCAATTGCTAATTAGGATGAACGTTTTATATAAAGAATACTAATCAACATGAAATTTTATATAAAGTTTCATCCTAATTAAGAATTCACTGATAAAGAACCAAAGATAGCAAAAAGTACACGGAACATAAGGTACCTAGATAATCAATTTTGCACTAAATTTACTAATATCAGCAGACTACCGAGATACACAGATAATATTTTTAAAATGAAGTTATCCAACTACCATTACTTGTTTACCGATCCACTGTTTAGTTCCAATTATTAAACCAAACTCAAAGCCGTAAAATAATAAAAACATGCATACAATTTACAAACATCCTCTTCCTATTGTGTGCCGGAGTCACACGGAGTCTGCCGTGATGTCAGTCACATCGCTTTCCAAGTCTTGAACTTTATCCATGTCAACCACAACACCAAATTAAATCCATCAAGTGCAGCTTCTTGCCCAGGCTTGTTCTTTGCCATACAATGCTTTCAGCATTGCGAAACGCCGCTTCAAACAACATAGTATGGTAATTTATTCATGTCATTCCCTTGAGATGTTCGTAATCGCAGGCGGTGATTACTCGAATATTTTGCATGGCGTTGTGAATACAAACTAAGGTTCAATTGTTCATTAAGTAACCATTATAAGTTTTTGAAGCCGTTTAATAAACTCGCAGCACGTGTTTTATCAGGTCTAAAACTCTCGGGATGCGCCCTCGAGTTTTAAACCTGATAAAACACTGCTGCCGTTTATTAAACAGTACTTAAAAAACCCGTGAATTAAACGATATCATGCAAGCTCTTAACACGTAATAATCTCTTGTAGTTTATAGAATGAACATGTTTTCCCCATGGTTTTCCCATAAAAAAACTGTAAATATTTAAGTAATTTATCATCGACTGTGTTAAGTGCTGAAATATAATTACCAGTCGCAAATAGTATTTCGTAGAGTGTAGACACCCGTCTATACCAGTTGTGATAACAGGTTAAATTAGTGGATCTTATCGTTACACGCGAGTGTCTTCAACATCACAGCACACAGGATTGTCAAATACCACATTCACACTTGAATTTGTGGGACGACCTTGGCACCGATGCTCAATTATTTTCCTCAAGTCAAAGTAAACATTAGGCAAATAAATAAGTGCTGCAGAAATGGTGATGCTGCCACACACTAAGAACGCCACGTGGTATGAGTCGTGCTTGTCAGCTAAATACCCTGGAGAAACAAAGTGCAAGGAAATTAACTTTATTTATAGAGAGCACACAACAGGTGAACACCAAACTGAGTGTAAACTTGTATTCTTATAATGATGGTGATTTATGTCATAATATTGTCATTTATAGAGTAGCTGTAAGTAGCTAGGTTAGCGCCTTGGCAACAACTTTGATTCTGAAATACTCTGCGAAAAGTGTAATTTGAACTGGGACGAGCCGGTAGAAAATGTCGCCCGCTCCCAATACCAATCATATTATAGAATTTACTTGGTTGTATTACCGTCCGCTTTCACACAAACGTTCAGCAGGGAATGCATGGGTTCTTAACAAAAAAGGCATCGTAAGACATTTAAGCAAGGTAATGCTATCTTGTTTCACTATTCTATATAGTTTAATTTATGACGCACATAAATAGTTATTAGGGAAAACAGTAATAATAATAATAATAATAATAATAAAGCCTTTATTTATGGAGGGTAAATGATAAATAGTGTATAACACTAATAACCTTGTGGCCCTCAATAGGTAGGTTACAATATATCTAAAAATTGAGATGTATCTAAATTATATAATATTGACTGTTGAGATAAGAATAAAATAAAAAATTGGCTAAATAATTAAATAAGTTGAAATTGACAACAACAACAAAAAAGATGACGAATGATTAAAACTCAACATATAATATATGGATTAAAAGTTAAAATGACTGCCGAGACCCAGATAACATAAATTATGGATTAAAATGTTCTAAAAACTGCTGGCTTTCAAGACAGTTCCTAAAAGACTTGATAGTCTGCTGTTTCCTAATATAGGAGTTTGTTTTGTTATCAGTGTATTGATTGACTAGTCTCTATGGGTTAATATCCGACAGAAACTGTCACTTTTATCACCCTCCGTTGAACATTTCCAGGAACGTTTTCCTCAGAGAGAGAAACGGTCGACGTTCAGTATGTATTCGCAAATTACAACTTTGCAAACTACCGACTACAACTTCGCTCGAAGTTGTAATTTGCGAAGTTCTAGCATCACTATTTCCGCGTAGCCGATATAACACCCAAGGAATTAAGGCGACTTAAGGCGACTTAAGGCAACTTTAGGACCCGGGGTAGGCCTTAATATCGATAGATAAAATATTCCATAACTGACACGTAGATACTGTAAATGTTCTGCCTCCTTCAGTCTTACGTTTAAAAATAGGACAAATTAAATTAACATCAGAATATCGTGTAGTCCTTGAGTGTATACCACTGTTCATTAGAAGTGTGTTCATTAGGTAAGAAGGAACAGTGTGCTGCATGCGCTTGAAAGCCAACGCGCATTTAGCGATCTTGGCTTCTTCGTAGAATGGTATCCAACGTAGTCTGTTAAACAGCTTCACAGAGGAGGATCGAGGTTCGGCATCTAACATGACTCTGGCAGCCCTCTTCTGCAGTAGCAGTATTCTATTTTGATTATCCGTGCTGCAGTTGTACCACACCACATTAAGTAAACATAGTTCATAATTGACTTTATCATCCTATTCAGTCTGGGCAGTAGCCCATGATCCTGGTATTATGTATCACGTACCTGCCAATACGGGCCCTGCAGCAGCAGACAACGCCGTCGCCATGTTGGCGTTACCAAACGCTGAAGCAACTTTAGAAGGGTCCTGGTTGCCTGCTTGCATAAATAGGACGTTTAGGCTTGTAATAAAGAATCCATCCGCAATCCCGTAACAAAGTATGGACACTGCTAAGTGGACATAGGAGCTTACTTGAGTGCATGACATTGTAACAATACCGCTGACTATCTCCGCAACCAGGTTTACGTACATTGGTTTAACCATAGGAAGATCGCAGATTCGTCCTGCGACAATTCTTGCTGTGGTTGTAGCAGAACCGCTTATTATGTATAAAGTGGATGCTTTATTTGCTGATATACCAATCTCTTCTGCGAACTTGATCTGTTAACGTTTAAGAAGGATAAATCAGTTAAACAGATTTTTGTAAGCTTTAGTGTGGAAAAAGGTTAACGTCCGAAGGAAAGAAAATCACCAGGGGTCGGAGTAGCCAGAATTTCAAGTTGGGGGGGGGGGGGGGGGGGGCAGGATTTCCTAACCGCAAGTGGTGTCCGGAGACATGTCACCTCTGAAAATCTTGAGAGGAGCAAACAAACAAACACGCTCTCTCTTTCATTTTTTCTTTTCTTTTCTTTATTTCATTTTTCTTCTGGCTTGGAAAAAAGAGGAAGAGGGTTGTTTTCCTCAGAGAAAGGGGTTTCAGGAACTACAGGAACCTACCCCTGGCTACGCCCCAAACGGGGTTTACAGCGAACTAATTTGGTGGACGGTGTTGCCGCCCTTAAGTATTTTGTATGCTTTAGAAAAGCCCAATGGAAATTTTAGGCGTCTTTTAAGCTTTTAAGTTCCCATATCTGAACTTATCAGTATTCTTAGGCGGAACTTCAGATTGAGTGGAAAATATCACTCTTTTTGTAATTGAAAAAGAGATGATATTTTTTTGTGAGAGGAGGGTTGGGATATTTGATACTCACCAAGTGTATAATAATTGCATAGTGTCCCAGAACAGCCACAGATATGGAGAGAACTGATACTGTGAATTCTCTAGATTTTCATGCCGAAAAGTCTGCCAAGCTTTTAAAGACGTTCGTATCCCTTGTTTCTCTCTTCTTGTCCCTTTCATGTCGTGGTCCAACGTTAGGATCAAAAGCCAAACTAAAAAAGGAAACTCCAGCATAAATTCCAGCAATCACTCGAAAGTATCCTTTCCATCCAAGATAGTCTATCATTAACTGAGAAAGTGGACCCCATGTCATCACTCCTACTCCTACTCCGGCCGTGAGAATTCCTAGCGCGAGTGACCTGCGTTTCTTAAAGTTCACTCCAATCACCAGGAAGGCTGAATTCATGATAAAGCTCCTTCCAATTCCGATGATCAGGCTGTAAGTGAAGAATAAGGGGATGATCTGATGTGCTAAGGAGGACAGTACAAATCCCGTCGCGCACAGAACATGACCAATCGCAGAGATGAGGCGACTGGAGTAGCGGTTGCATAACTGACTGCTTACCCCGTACATGAGAAATGTAATACCGGACATCAGGGATCCCACGAAAGCTGTCGATTTTGAAAAACATGCGGCGTCAGTTATTATGCTCATTTAGTATCTTCAGGAACTGAGAGTAAAAGTGGAGATTTAGGAAAACTTTAATAGAGTATTCTTAAAGAGGTAAATAAAAGTAATAAATATATAGCCACATATCCACTGCTGCGCCCTCCCCCTCCCCCTCCTAGACATTTTAAGAAATCATTTTCTCAGTTCAGACAAGACACATGAAATTGAAAAAGGAAAGATTGATCAGAAGCTCTTGAAGAGTAGTAGGAAAAAAACATGCAAGACAACAATTTGAACGTTTGCTTTATAGTCCGCACGAAGTTCTGGTATGCGATTACGTTGTCTTTTGTTCTCTTGCGCTTTGGTATTTTTAGTAGTTTGAACCGTGTTAATTACAATTTTTCAGTGTATCCTGATTGGTTAAAAGTGCCGGCCTTTGTTTCTTCTCGCGGGAAACTCTATGCTAAAAATAACTCTACCGTCTACAGTGTTGTGTGAAAATACAATGTGGGAAGAGGCACACTCCTCTGTAATATACTCCTGCTATGCAGTCACAACAATCACGGCTGGTTTTACGGTTCGGAAAAGAGGAACTGAATAGGACAGTGCAAACGTGTTATTCCAAAGTGCGTCTATTACAAAGGTGTAGAAAACAATTTTGATTAAAAAACTAGTATATCAGGCATTAACAAGCACAGAAGATCAGGCATGTTAAGGACGGTGCCTACTAATTACAAACCAATTTGTTTTCTAAAATCTATATGGATTGTTTGAACCCCCTAAGGAGCTTTTGAAACCAGAAAATGTTTTATGGGGTACCCATACGTTTAACTCTTTACCGTCCGAGCCTGTAAATATGAGACGCATGAATCCGTTACTAGAAAAAATATTGCATCACGTCTAGACATGCTGGAAAGACGATGTTGCGATATTATGCGAAGGGATGTATGGCTTCAAAGTCAGAGCTATAACAGGGATCGCCTGACTCTTTCACTATGGGGAAAAGCCCATTTGTTTTGGCGCCGGATTGTTTCGTTTCTTCGATTTTCACGAATTTCGAGGAGCTGAAAATCGGCTCAAAAAAACCTTCCCATTCGCACCTGAAATCAATAAGAGCAAACACAAAATAACCACTCAGTCGTTAGAGTACCTTGTTTAATCTTTCCAACCAGCAGGTTTGTTTTCACAAAACACACCAAGCGACGGTGAACCACGCCGATGTTTGCACTGCATTTCACTCGACCACATTTTCCTGCTCCCACCTCCGATTGCATGCTGGGTAATGAACAAAAATTCCACAAGGGGTTCCCCCCTCTGGGACTCCGGTAGGTTTTTTTTTATAAGTCTTTTACCCCTACAGCCAAGAGCGGTGATTTGGACTCAAGCCGTTGCTTTAAAGTGACAAAAACACATCCTAATAGACTGCGAACTGCAGGATTTCAAGGATTTCAGTGAAGATTTTTTTCCTGTGTCTGAAAGCACAAACACAACGGAAAAACCCTGTAAAATCCCCTCACAAGGCCTACTAAAAGCAAACCAAGTAATTTTCAGCCGTCCTCAGACTTAATGATGTCATCAAGCTCTCTGACTGTGGCATTTCCCTCCAAAATTAGAGCACATTTCATTGGAAATCCTACAGAAGTTGCAATACCTACCGTCGACCAGTTCGTAGAATTCACCCGAATGGCATTGTGGAGACAGTTTGAGCCCTCGGCTTAAAAAGTCAGCAGTATTTAACTACTCCGGGCTAGCCAAACTTGAACTGAGGGGGGAGGGTTGAGTTAGCACTCAGGATTTCACCAATAGAGGTCTTGCACCACCACGTGATGGCAGCCATGTTGGTGGCCAGAACAATGAGATTTGTTCAATCATGTGAAAAATTAAATCTCAAAGGAATAAAATTCTATTGTTCTGGCCACCAACATGGCTGCCATCACGTGGTGGTGCAAAACCTCTATTGAGCTCACACACGATCGGAAGACAAAGAGTTAAGAGAGGTAATTAAGGATGAAAATCGAAAAAAGTGCTGACTCAGCATTTTCCTTTGTCAGAGAAACTATTTTTTAATTCAATTAATATTTTGGGTTATCTGGCAAAATATTAGGACAAAAATCGTTAGACATAGCGTTCTTCACAAAGGATGCCAATCAAACCATTTATCTTACAATAACTATCATTTTTTGTACAAATTTTGCTTTTAGGTAAGCCTCATTAGTGACCATGAACATACATTTTTTTTTTTGCTGAAATGGACATCAAGTTTCAATTTTATAAAGACCAAAAATGTATGTAAACGTTCTTTAGCTTCTATATTATTATAGATTACAAAAATAAAAAATGGGGGTATCCACGCGTTTTAAAAAGTTATGGGGATGGTAGACCTCTTTATCACTAATTTTATTTTCAAAAATTGACATTTTTTACCAAGCCCTCCCTAGTAAAGCTAGACTGATAAGCAAAATCCTGCAAAAACACAGAATCCGAGGTGTGGACCTGAAAATTGGTTTCTTTTATTGCATTCTGGGAGATTTTCAAGATGGCGGCGGGGGAAAGAGTCGGTCCCGTCTTTCAACTTTCTTCATTGAAAATCAAACCTGTTGCTGCTTCCTTTGTGCTCAAACCCCATACAGTCCTTCCTTCTTCATTCTTCTTTGGATTTTCAAGAGGTTTACCCGTTTTCACAAAGCTTATTTGACCGTATTCACACATTGTTTACACTGCCGAGTCCATGTTTGGAGAAACTGACGAAACTCGAAAGCATCGACAGGCCTAAAGCAAAGGCGCTAGGCGAAAATACAGCAGCGATTCATACAATGTAGCAGTCCAAACAACCTTCATTCGATTGGTCGGGTAAATCTTCTAAATCTACGATTCCTCGACCATCTCCCCCACGATAAATCATCACTTTTAAAAAGACTGAGTTAAGATGGCCGGCTCTTTTAATACCATTTCAGCTGAAGATTTCTTTCGTGGCCGTGTAGTGGAATTTAAAGATTTCCCAAATCGTTCATTTCTCAAATATATCTTTCGACCGTATTTTAAAATCCTTCATCTTTCTGTCTGTCAAATTACACAATTAACACAGCTTTTTCAAAATAGTTCTGCAAATGGCCTGTCTCGCGGGATGACCCGCGGGACGCAAGATGCGCAGAAAAGCGTGCGCGCTGACATTAGTAGGCACCGTCCTTAACACCAAAGGTGTCTTCTAAAGGTCCCTTTCATATTAATGTAACTCAAATGCACGTAACCGGTTTTAAGGCAATCAAACTTAACGTTTGTGGAGCAAGTTGTTATTAAATATGATATTCGTTAACTTGCCTGCATTTTTTCTGTTCTCATTGAATTCCTTCGTCATGATCGGTAAAACTACTCCATAGGCGTATGCCAGTCCGCCATTGAGCCAAGTATTAAGCGTTGCACAAACCAGCACGACCCAGGAATACGAGCTGTCTGGCTCGTGAAAGGTCGAGCGAGTCAACCATGAGACGATCCATTTCATTCTGGTAGATCTAAAATAACAAAATAAAATAAAAGGAGGAGTAAAATAAAATAAAATAAAATGAAACGAGGAGTAAAATAAAACAAAGTAATGTGAAGTGAAGTGAAGTGAAGTGAAGTGAAGTGAAGTGAAGTGAAGTGAAGTGAAGTGAAGTGAAGTGAATAGGAAACTCGCGAATGGTCAGTGAGCTATTTAGGCATATACTAAAAATCACGTGACGGATCATTTATTTATTTACTTTCTTACTTACTTAGCTCGCTCACTTACTTATTCTTCTTTCTTTCTCCCTCTTCGTTAAGTTATCATACCTATAAGACTACTATTAACAATATTAACAATAATAAAATGTGAAGAAAAAATTATGGCTATAAGAGAACCTCATCCAGTGACTGAACTAGTGAACTTTGAAATGCAAATTTGCTTTGAGCTAAAACTGAGTCATAGATAAAAACATTGTTGTTGTTTTAAAGTACAAATAAATTGTTCCTGATTATTATTCAGTGAAAGAAATACTGCACTCAATAAATTCGTAGAAATGTTGCTCTTTTTAAAGTACATTTTGACTTATTTTGGTTATATTGTGTTTCAATAGTTATGTTTGAGTTTTAGAAGTAATTTACAAAATTCGCGGCAGTGTTGTAACGTGGAGATATCCGGCTCGGATCTGTGTCTACTGTACAACATGGCTGTGAATTTCGTAAATAGTACATTGGGTGCAAGAGCTTTAATTAATCCTTCTGGGATTGTATCTCTTCCACCTCCACTTTATTACTCGGGTCTTAAAATGCAAGCGTTTTTGTTTTGTGTTGGGTGCAGCAAAATATGACTTTTGACCCATGTATTAAATTTCAAGTTCAGCGCCAATCAGATCGCACTGTGCTGGTCACGTAACACTCGCCAGGTTAATTTCTGTACATAATTTAATACAGTAAATCAAAATGGTGGACCCACGAGGAAATTTCTCTCAAATTTGGAGTCCCATCTCTCAAATGTAAGCAGTTTAATGTTTTATTTAACTTCACTCGTGCGAAAGCCTTCCAACAGGCTCAGGATATTTCTACTGGCGCTATTGTCGGAGCCGAAGGATCGCGTTTTTTACCCAGATGGCCAGTGATTTTATATACGACACGACGCCGGACCTAAAGGGCGTGCATGATCAAACGCAAAGCCAAGATCCAGCTAATCCACACATATCGAATTGGACTATTTAGCGTGTTGCTTTGCTGCTGAAACCAAGGCTTCTTCGATAGAAATGGCAAGATGTTGTGTTTTTCTAGGAGGACAAAATATTTCTCGTTTAAGCTGCTCTTTCGCCACGGGTTTGTTATTTGAATCTCTGTGGATTGGTATACTCAAATATAGTTTACTGCACAAATTATACCATACAACTGAATAAGAAGTCTTTAACAAAGCCAAACTCAACTTTAACTCAAGAGCAAAGCTGAGAGGGAAAGTGAAACTGAACAGTGTTTTGTCAGGTCATGAATTAAGGTACGGTGAGGTTGAAATCATTGCGTGTTTATATCTGCCTTTCTTTGTCGATTTGTTGACCTCGTGGCGCCGATAGATTTTGCCATCGGACGGTATTCTTGTTTGAGGTACGTTTCGTAGGTTTTATGCCCGGGGGGGGGGGGGGGGGGGGGGGGGAACTCCCCATAAAAATAGACGGGGGTGCTCGACGTGAGAAATGAAATTAACCCCTAAAGGATAGCAATATGGGCGTGGCTCACAAAAAAAATACCCCTAAAAGATAGCACTCCAAAAGACAAATTTGTGCAAACTAAAGGAAATAAGAGACAAAGCTCTGCCCCATAACCTCGTCTTTAATATTCGGATGGATCAAACTCTATATCGAAGCCGTAAATACCGATTCAACTTGTGGGGGGTCTCATGCTCGAGGATCCAGCGCTAATTTTTTCTCGGCCACAAACATTTTGGGTCTCGGAGACCCCTAAAAGATAGCAGACCTTTGGAAGACCCCTAAGAGATAGCACTGCTAACGATTTTAACCCCTAAAATATAGGTCGAGCACCCCGTCTATTTTTATGGGGAGTTCCCCCCCCCCCGGGGTTTTATGCCACATTTCATTTTACTCTCGGTCATAATACATACCAGCGCAAACACCGTGATCTGTAGGCCAACACTAAAATAATTTTGAGCGTGTTTTTGGCTGTCGTTCGCCAAAACGAAGCCAGAAATACCCCGGAGAAATAAACACTCAACACAGAATAATTTATGATGAGCGAAGCAATATTCAACTCTCAAGGTAAACGTAAACAAGAATCCTCTCACGGCCAAGGTTTTGGTTCGAGAAATTAAAGGTTTCTAACAGTTTCCTTTATAGTTCTGTAATATTTTGAGCAGACTGCAGTTTTGGGAAGGAGGGTAAAAGCTTTTAAATTTACATGAATAAGTAGAGGTCAACTTCTTTAATTTACATACACGAGAAAAACAAAAATATTAAATTACATATATATACTAGGGGAGCAGAGAATGAATGTCACCGCGCTACCGGCCACACCTAAAGACTGCTAAATTCAGCTAATAATTCTTCCCTTCGGTTATTACTAAAAGGATTTCGAATGAAAGTGTATTTCATTTTTATGTTATGAATGTACTATTGTACTTTACTATTGTGTATGGAATAAACGACCTATTCATAGCTTGATTACGTATAGAACCTTCGCTTAATAATGGTTTTAAATTGTGTTGACGCATGCAGTCGAAGTAGTTCTGGAACTTCCAAACTAAGTAAACAAGGACTGTGTGACAAAGTTATTATTTAGTGTAGCTAAATCAAATTGATATTTAAATCAAAATGCTCCGCAAAATATATCGAAGAGGTTAAAACGAGTTTTTATCCGGTTCATATCGGCGCAGAATTGAGTTTTTGGGAATCTAACGCTAACCAAATGTAACTTGCAAACGTTTTATCAAATATAAACAGTGCATGACCCGGAGGTCAACTGGCTGGAAGAAAACACACGTTTTTTTAGGAAGGAACCTATGTGAATATATTACGTTATTTCAGTTCATTTTCTCATTCGAGAATTCTGAATACAGAATTTCGAGTTCAGGAAGACTCATGCTTGACCTTAAAACAGTTTGCTTATAAACTGGTCGACATTCATAGGAAGTGGAAATTTCGTCCACGTATATTGAGCCCGGGGGGGGGGGGGGGGGGACTCCCTTATGTGAAGGGTACATGGATGCTCGTCGTACCTTTTAGGGGTCAAAATCAGGAGTTTAGTACCACTTATATTAGGGTATCCACGATCAAACACAGGCATTTCTATGTAAAGCGGTAGCTTTTAGGGGTCGGGTGTCAACGAATTCTAGAGAATGACAGCGTTTTTGAAAACAACAAGGAAGAATGTGCTTGATGATACAACATCAAATAATAGCAATAAAATGCATCGAAAGTTTAAGATGTTGGCATATTTTTATCGGTACCGTTTAGGGGTCAAAATAAGCTTGAGCATGCGTATCGGTACAGGGCGGACGTGTAATTCATAGCTCCGTCAAGTGGAGAGTTTTTGTATGTGTTTAAGTAACCAAACTCCTAAAAATGTCAGGAAAACAGGAAAAAAAGAGGTCAAGAATCTCTAGTGGAGAAACTCAGAGTGAAATGACAAGTCTGGAGGTTCGGTTGGAAGCCATTGAGAAGTTAATGCAAGAGAACTTTGGTAATATACACGAGGAACTGTGTGCTTTAAAGCAAGACATAAAAGGTAACTTTAACGAGGTAAAGAAGGACATGACCGAGATTAAAACATCCCTCGAAAATGTATGGGGCGAAGTAGAGGACCTGAAAGAACACAATAAAGCCCTCAAAGGCCAGCTCGACCAGTCGCTAGAAGAAAACGCCGCCATGAAAATTCTACTCTCGGAAAGTGAAGACAGAATCACGAAACTAGAAGACTATTCTCGTAGAGAGAATCTGAGAGTGTACAATGTGCCAGAGGACGCGGAAGAGGACTGCAGAGAGATTGCCCTTGATATAATTGAAGAGGTAGGAGCGAATAGGGATGAAGTTAAATTACACGCAGCCCACAGGATCGGCCGAAAAACAAACGTCAATTCTGCCGACGGAGAGGGTTCTCGTTACCATCCAAGACCATTAATCGTCAGATTCGTAAGTAGAGCAGATAAAAACTTTGTCTGGGCCAATAAAAGAAGGTTGAGAGAAAGCGAGAAGTTTGGAGATGTGTATTTGGATGAAGATCTTTCTCCCAAATCCGCATCATCTAGGAAAACTCTTCGTTTGGCACTTAAAACAGCCCGAAATAGAAACACAACCGAGACTAGATGTTACTTAAAAGGGAAATACCTGTTTATTGGAAACATGAGTTATTCAGCTGAAACACTACCAGCCTATCTGAAGGAACCAACTTCAAGTAATAGTCAGGCTAGCCAAGTTCGTAGTTTACCGACATTTAGTTAAATTTTCGTTCACAAGGATGTTAAGTAAAATTGAAATGTATTGAATTTGAATAACAATTGCAACCACTTGTTTACTTAAAGTCGGTGATATGTTGAGACGTAAACTGCACTAATTATCCTCATTTTTTCTAAAAGGAAAAGGATCGTAAACGAGGAGTGAATTCTTCTCTCCAAAATAGGATTCAGTCAATTAGACATAATTGCTCTATTTAACGGCATGCGTTTTTTCACCATACCTTGGAAAATTCCACAGGCACTAATAATAGTAGTACGTTGTTTGTTTAGGTTTTTTTTCTTTTTTTGGTTCTTATTAATTTTCAAGTCACTTATCATTAAAACTAATACCTTTGCCAGCAGTATGGGAAAACGTTACTTTCTGGGATAATGAATGATTTCAATTTTAGGGTTCTATCACTAAATGTGCGAGGTTTACGAGATTATAAGAAAAGTAGAAAAATGTTTAATTGGATAGTTAAACATAAAGGTGATAGCGGTATCACATTTCTTCAGGAAACTCATAGTACTCCAGACATTGAAACCGACTGGTCACATAGATTTAGAGGCAATCTAGTAATGTCCCATGGGACGTCAAACAGTAAAGGTACGGCAATACTGTTTGGTTACAAGTTAAACATGAGAAGTATAGACAAGATTATAGATGAAAAAGGTAGATATGTAATTGTGCTTTGTGAAATACAAGGAAGCAATTTCTTAGTGGTTAATGTATATGCACCGAATGACGAAAAGAGCCAAATAATATTATTGAAAGAAATTATCGCCAAAATTAATACCATAGATTATCCGCTGGAAACATCTATTATTTGGGGAGGTGATTTTAATTTTGTTTTTGATCTAGACTTGGAAACCTCAGGTGGTAATCCTGCTCAAAAAATATGTTCTACAGAAACTATGGAAACTATTATGTTAGAATTGGATCTCTGTGATATATGGAGATTACGGAACCCATCAGCTAAACGGTTTACTTGGTGCGGTACAGCGCAAGGTCGAAGTAGTAAACGAGAGCGTTATCTGCACCGTAGACTGGACTATTTTTTTATATCCGATGAACTCCAGCCTTATGTGGAGGAATGTGATATAATTCCTGCACCTGCTACTGATCACTCCGCCATAACATTAGACATAAAATCAATCCAAAAAGGAAATAAGGGTCCATCCTTTTGGAAATTCAATAACTCCCTCACTGAAAATGCGGACTACGTTATGAAGTTAAAGTTATTAATCAAGGATACTAAAAGTAGTCTAACTAATGAAGGAATTTTAAACCCGCAATCTAGATGGGAGTTAATCAAATACGAGGTGCGAAACTTTACTATGAAATTTTCGAAATCCCTAGCGAGGAAAAGTAGAACGGTTTACCAAAACATTGAATCGGAGATCAACCGTATTGAAAACGTCAATGAGTGGGAAAAGAACGAAAAGATGATTGCAGCCGCCCCGCCCCCGCCCGCCGCCGCCGGCCGCCCGCCATTACCAGAAATCACGGACAAAATGGCGGATAGCTCATTATGCATAGCTTTAGCTGGGCATTTAAAGATGGCCAACATTTACAAAGAAATGTATGGGATCAAACATAAAATGTTTTATAGCCTTACCTCTAGGAAAGCTTTCACTTTCCTGGTCTTCGCGTTTCAAACTCAGGGCTCGTAGAAACCATTAGTTTAAAAATTTGATGAATCCAGTCACGTTTCCTTCGGTCAAAACTAATACGTCTTTTTAGCAATAAATCACCACAGGCTGCCATACATTCCTTGTAAATTACCAAGAAGTACATCCCAAACCTCCACGTAGTACTCACTAACCAACAACGAAGGCAAAATCCTGGTCTTCGAGTTTGCTTCCACAGATAATCAGGCCTTGATATCGCCATTTTTGAAGGCTGTTCATCGTAGTTTGGTTCGGTCAAAACTGCTCAGAAAAGTGCTAACTTTTGGCTACAAGAAGCCGCCATTACAATTCCGAAGCCTGCCAAGGAACCCACATTTTTAATTCAAAACATACAGGAGACGAAGACATTTTGTCCGCCATTCTTCACTCCACCAACAGCTTACTATTCAGAGGTATTACCGCTGTTTAGACCAAATGCAGGCTCTAATATAATAAAACGAGGGATTTAGCTGCATTTGGATTCCCTGTGGTCGAGTGCCAGTACGCATGCTCTGTGCCCGTGTGTAACTCCACTGTTCGGTTATTCGCGGTCGCAAAATGTCCGTGATTTCTGGTAATAGCACGATAAATTGAGCAAAATTCTAGAAGAAAGAAGTAATTACATAGCAGAAGGAATTATTATACGTTCTAAAGCAACATGGCACGAATTAGGGGAGAAAAGTACTAAATATTTTTTATCGTTAGAAAAACGTAAGAAAGCCAAAACCCACATAAAGAAATTAATTGATAAAGATAATAGAGTGTATACTCAGCCGGAAGACATTTTAAAACAAATTCAATGATACTATAGCTCATTGTACCAGCCGAAGTCGTCTAAAACAGAGAGCGAATGCCTGGAATTCCTATCGCAAATTAATACTCCTAAATTATTAGAAGATGAAAAAAGTACGTGTGAAGGTGAAATTACTATAAGTAAATGTTATACTAGCCTTAAACAACTGGGGACGTCAAAAACGCCCGGAAATGATGGATTAACAAAGGCATTTTATTTGGCTATGTGGCCTATTCTAGGAGAAGATTTGGTGTGTTGTTTAAATGATTGTTATAAGCATGGTTCATTAACGACGACACAAAAGCAAGTTATAATTACCTTACTTGAAAAACCGGGTAAAGATAACAGATTTTTAAACTCATGGCGGCCGATAAGTTTAATAAATGTTGATGCGAAAATATGCAGTAAAGCATTAAGTAATAGGATCATTGATATTTTGCCTTCAATAATCCATCCTGACCAAGCTGCTTTCGTGAAGGGTAGAAATATCGAAGACCCAATCAGATTCATAGATGATGTAATGGATTATGCTAAAAAGAAAGGTATGTCGTTAGTGCTGTTCGCGGCTGATTTTGAAAAGGCTTTCGACTCTATTGAGCACACTTTTATATTTGCAGTTTTAAAGCATTTCGGATTTGGGGAAGGATTTATCAATTGGATTAAGATGCTACTAAAGGATAGCTGTTCTAGTGTAATGAACAACGGTATAGCCACGAATTATTTTCCTCTTTGTAGAGGAACGAAACAAGGCGATCCGATTTCACCCTATCTTTTTATTCTGGTGATAGAAATAATGGCAACAATGATTCGGAACAGTGAGGATATTGAGGGAATCAGGTTTGCACAAAAGCACAAGAAAATAGTTTTATTTGCTGATGATACTACCTTTATTTTAAAAGATATTGAATCTTTAAATAAGGTAATAGATCAGTTGGATCGGTTTAGTGCTTTCTCGTCACTTAAAATCAACTTAACAAAATCACACGCAGGTTGGTTGGGAAAAGTTAGTAAAAGAGAAACATGCTCACGAAATATCAAATGGGTAAATTTCCATAATAAAGGTGTTAAGATTCTGGGTATTTATTTTTCTTATAATGAGAAATGGCATTATGATCACAACTTTATACGTATATTATCTAATTTTAAAACTACCCTATCAATTTGGCGGGCGCGTGGTTTAACCTTATACGGCAAAATACAAGTGGTGCGTTCGTTAGCACTATCCAAACTATACTACGTATGTTCAAAAATACACGTCACAGATGGGTTCATTAAAGATGTAGAACGTATTATTACTGACTTTATTTGGAATGGCAGGAAACCGAAAATAAAGAATCAAACGCTAATTGGGGAATATTATAAAGGCGGTTTAAACTTGCCTGACCTTGCTTCTTGGATTAAAGCTAGTCGTATAAAATGTGCTATTAACCTCATGAAGCCGGAGGAGAAAACATGGAAATTTTTGCCTCTCTTGCATTTAGAAAAAATAGGAGGAATTGATGTGATATGCAATAATTTCGATGTAACAAGGATTCCATCAAATATACCAATTTTTTACAAAAGTGTCCTCACGAACTGGGCTCAAATTGCCACCATTGAGGTAGTAGATAATCATTTACTGGTCTTAGAACAATATCTTTGGAATAATAAGCATATTAAAATTGACAATAAGGCGGTATTTTACAAAGAATTTTCTAAATGCAATATAAATAAAGTCGGTGACCTTTGTACAGACAACTCAATATTTGATTGGACATTTGCTCAACGTAAAGGATTACAAGCAAAAGACTACATTCGATGGGCTAGTATTATAGATTCAATACCTTTGAAATGGAAAACTTTACTAAAACAAAATAAAGATAAGGTTGATAAGGAAAGATCATCGTCGAGATATTTATATCTGAGTAAGGATGGAATTGAAATTGACAAGGTTAAAACTAAACAGATTTATCAGTGGTTAATTAACGTGAAATTTCGATTACCATCTTCTCAGAGACATATATGTAGACGGATCAATCTGATGTCCCCACCGGACTGGGGTGCAGTTTATAGTAGAATATACAAAACTACAAACGATACGTATACGAGATGTTTTCAGTATAAAATATTAAACAACTGCCTCTATCTCAATCGTGATCTTTATCGGTTTAAATTGCTGGAGTCCCCTAGTTGCTCATTTTGTCATTTGTATTCAGAAACGATAGATCATCTATTTGTTGAATGTATAGAATCTAAAAATCTATATTTTGAAATAAGGGACTGGCTGGAAGAGTTTGATATATTTTTACCTGAATCGAATATAGTGAATATTATTTTGGGAGTAGAGGCAGAAACACCAATAAATTACATTATTCTGAGTTATAAATTGATATTGTATAAGGCTAGAAAAAGCAAACACATTTCTTCTCTGTCTCTTTTTAAAAACCATTTAAGATATTCTCAGAAAGTCGAACTAAGAGTGGCAAAATCTAAGAACAATATTATCGTGCATCTTCGGAAGTGGGAAAAATTAAATATTGCTTTATTGGATTAAATTAAATATTGTCGATTATATATACAGCTGGCAAGGGTGTTATGTTATGTTATTATATTTTATTATAGTATTTGCTATTTTTTTCAGGGTTATGGTCGTTGTATGAGTATGTGCAACATATATATGTGTGTTTTTGTATATTGTATAAAAAAAAAAAAAAAAAAAAAAAGCTTGGGCCACGCCCATTTTAGTACCTCTTAGGGGTCAAATCGAAAATGTCCGACGAGCATCCCTACCCCTTTTATCACGATTTCTGACTGCAGACAATCGTGATTTGTGCCTCCTAGATTGGTCAGAATTACATGAAAGCAAACTGTCTTCACAGTGCTCAGCTGCTCAGCTGCTAAACTATTTGACATTTCAGTGATATTTACCGTATCATTTGTCAAACTGATCACTATTCCTTTCACATTATTGTTATTCTGCATATTACTAAGGTATACTTTTCCATTGGCTTTTGTTTGGCTATTGTATGGCTTTGTTTTGCTCACTTTTCAAAGTCATATATATGCCTTTCATTCCCCAGTGAGCGGGGGCGATATCGATGTTAGTTCGTCGTTCAACTGAACTTTAAGCTTATATTCACCCAGTGCCGAGTAAAGAGTGCTACACATTCTATCCCTGAGCCTAGGGATGTAACAATTATGAACGTGCCATGAGACTATGAGTTTTGTCGCGATAACAGTCCATCTGTATCTCTGTTGCATCCAATTAACTGCCAACACGGTATACTCGGGGTACACTCAAGCCATTCTGTTCAGCTGAGCTAAGCAAAACGCGCTTATAAATTTTAGGACTACTCTCGGTAATACGACGACGAACAAATGTCCATTTTTTACAATTTAGCGGTATCGGATTATAAGTCATTTCTATTTTTTAAAGAAAGTAAATGTTTACTTTCTTTCTGAAAAGAAACTGAAAGAAATCATTGGCACACTATTTGAAATGTTTTAGATTTAATTAGTTTACTTTTGTGCAAAAATGTGCGGTTAAAAAAAAGACAGAAATAACTGATTGAACTAGCTCCTGGCACGTTTCGTTCGATACAATGTACAGTTATAACTGCATCAGCAGTGCTGCTTTAAGAAAAAAAGAACCTGTACACTAGGAGAAATATAAGGACGAATAATGTAACTTACGCATAAAGTAAAGGCTTTGGAATTTTGATCATGACAGAACAAACCCGAGAATTGACAATACACGCTCATACTTAATAGTTATACTGGGGCTTAAACATTGTGACTCCAGTAGTTCTGGTAATATGACAGCCGTGTCTTGCTAGTACAAGTTCAGTTTTACCATTTAGACACACCACCAAATAGATCCATAAAACTAGCTATAGCAATAGATTACTGTAGGAAGTGTTTTCTTGTCATTACCAACAATACTAACTTCAGCTCCAAAGAACTCTACAGATCAGACTGAGGTCAATCATTTAACTTTCCTGGAATGTACTGCTCTTCGTTTCGCGCCATCAGGCTTCTGACTACTTCCGTTATTTATAGTGAAAAAAGTAATCATTTTAAGTTATTTCCTGCCATCATTTTCACTTTTGGTGTTTAGTAAAATATGGAAAAGTAATTAAGCGCAATTTGTTAGGCTGGTTGCTTTATCGAGAAATATACAGGAACTGAATGAAACAGCTAATGTACTTTCAGTTTACCTTGTAGCGGTACTCGATCGATGTAAGGACAGATTTTTGTAGAATAATTCAAGACTCGACTGCTCTTCTCCTTGCCTTGTTAGTTGGCCATGGGAATTATACACCTTTTCATGATGCTCTTCAATCTCCTTCAGTACACAAGGCGAACTGTTTTATAAGAAACACTGAGCCGTGCAAATAAGATCTTGAGGAACTCGCGCATTTAGGATTGCCCAACTGCTAACCTTGCGTCTCAAATTCTCTTCTTTAATTAACCATATGATTTATTTTAGTACTCACCACTTAGAGTATGCGTTGAGTGATTCAAAAGGATTAATTTGATTTCGGCCAAGATGCTGACACAGCATGACAGGCGAAACATCATAGACCGTCACGGCAGACACTAATTATACGAATGATGCTCATCCCCACGCTCGGTCCTCGTGCTCCATCGTTCCTGATGCTTACTCACATTAAAACTCAATGGAATTCAAATGAACCACTTTAGCAGATTTATTACTTTATCATAAGCCACAAGGACGACAAAACACACCAGTGAGGCAAATATATGTTTATTTCGTTTTCAAACAGTGCTCCATATGATCCAGCTTCCGGCTGTATAGGCATTTGCAAAGACTTGTCGGAATGTCACTGTGTTGTTCAGAAACCGATGACAACGTCTGTCGACACAAACGTCTTCCACCATGAGCTGTGGATTTCATTATCTATTGTTTCTGTGGGATGATATCACGGTTCTTCGTTTGGGATCCTGTTGTTTTGAGCAGCCATAAAACCGTCCAAGCTTAGTCAATCGTAACCTCTTTCCGCGGGGGTACGCACGACCGTAGTTGCGTCGGCACTCCCGCAGTGACGATCACACGAGTAACAAGAGTGACATACGAGTAACATGCGAGTGACATACGAGTAACATACGAGTACTACGAGTACTGAAACGAATGACACACCGAAGTAACGAATACGAGCCGGAGTAACACACGAGTAGTACGAGTAACACACGAGCAACATAGATGACACACTAGTAACACCTTTCCAGTAACATAAGTATAAAAATACAGAAATCACAAACTACAAAGTATTTATTTATAAAAAAACTATATATACTTTTATGAACTCTACCACGTACTACGGGAAAGGGTGATATTTCCCCAACAAAATGACAATCAACTAAAAACAACTTAAGGGGGATAACACTTTCAGCTATAGTTAAAGCTGCACAGCAATGATCAACTCAAAAGAGAACGCTTCTTTGTTTACTGCGCACGAACACTATAAAAAATAACTCTTTCTCACTAAGCGTATTGTGTATGCAATTGTTACAATAACCGACAGTGCAAAATAAACTTAGAACTATTTAAAGTGCTACTGAAGCGAAATTTCATCATTAAAATTAAGATCTCACTTCAAAGGCCTTTTTTTAAATGAGGACCAACAAAAACTACCCAAGATAGAATGATTATCAAATTCGTACATCGCGAAATGAAGGATGAATTTTACAGTAGAAGAAGCAATCTTGTTGGAAAATCAACAAAAGACCTCCCGCTAATTGCGGAGGAATTTGGAACAAGTATTATGAAGCAAGGAAAAATATTCATCAATGAATCTCTCACTTCCTATCGCAAAAGACTCTTTGGACGTATCAATAACACATATGGACAGTCAACGGGAAAATACTCCTACGAAAATCAGACAACTCGAAGGTCTTTGGATTTACAAGAAACGAAGAATTCGATGGCTTCAAGGAATCGCTGGGTTAGTTAAACAAACATCAATATATGTAAATTTAAATCAAATTCGACTTACCAAGTAAGTGTGACTCTTTACAACATTTACCCTTTAGTAATCTAAGTAATCAAGAACTTAGTGCCGTACTCGGCACTTGGTCCAGAGATTTAGATATTGACATTGATCTATACAAAATGCTTCCTAATCCTGATAAACTTGATGAAAATGATCCTGACCTTATGTTAAGTACAATAGTTTCTGATTATTATACAGCTACAAAAATAAATACTGTCCTAGAAAGAGCCGGGCCGAAAGCCCTTTCTTTTTTCCACTGTAACGTGAGAAGCTTGGATAAGAATCTAACGCTGTTACATGACCTTTTATTTTCTCTCTCAAAAAAACCCGATGTGATAGACCCATTCGAAAAATGGCTGCCGCTAATTTGCATAATTTTGATATTCAATATTTTCTGAAGAATAAACTAGCCTATGAGAAAGAGCGATTTCGTGTTAGCAACATGTAGCACTTTGATAATTAAAGAATATATCCTTACAAAGCAATCAGCGTTTGAAACTCTCAAGAAACACGAAAACGAGGCTAGTCAGTCCTGACGTCCTGAATCTCATACAAAACTCTCTTATTTGGAACCTCGGTAACTTCGCAACACTTGGTGCTATGCTCCTTAAATTTTACAAATGTACTCATTTTTGCATGCTCTCTGAAGTGGCAGTGCTTATTTTAGTGCCAGCATTTCCTAACAACCAAAGCTTGGTGACACCATTTTTCGAATGGGTCTATGGCCGTAACTGAAACTAGACTAAACAAAAATTCAGTAACTAATATCGATATAGTAGGCTATAATTATTTCCACACAGATTCACCAACAGCGGCTGATGGAGCTGGTTTATATATAGCTAATGATTTGATAACGATAGCCAGATCGGATATTACATCTGAATTTAATCTTAATCTTGTGGAATCTTGTTGGGTTGAAATAGATCCTGGCAATGCTAAAAATCATCTGATAATTGGTTGTATATATAGGCACCCTAAAGCGAACCTCGAACTATTCAACGATCAGTTAGAGGAGTTGCTTAAACATTTAAATCAATGTAAATACCAAGTCTATATCCTAGGAGACATAAATATTGATTTCTTTAAATATGTCAACCATCAACCGACAGAAAAATATTTGGATATGCTATACACAAATAACTTTATTCCAATTATAACAAAACCAACACGAATTACTGATCATACTAAGACATTAATTGATCACATATATACAAATACACCTATAACCCAAACTACCTCTGGAATTGCGCTATACGATATTTCCGATCACCTACCAGTATTCTGCATAATTAATACTACTGTAAAAAGAACTAAAGAAAAAAGGTTGTACAGGGAATTTAAAAAATTCAATCAAGAAGCTTATTTAAACGACATAAATGTTATAAACTGGAGCAAGCTTTTATACGAGAATAATGATCTCAATGAAGGAACTTCAAATGTAATTAATGCTATAAATGAAATAACAAATAAGCATGCTCCATACAAAGTAGTCCCACGAAGTAAATTAAAACAATTAACTAAACCCTGGATAACCAACGGCATTTTAAAATCAATTAAGACTAAGCAGAAAATGTATTTGGAAAAGGTAAATAAATATAAGAAATTCTCCAACAAACTGAATCGAATAAAAACACAGAGTAAAACACAGTACTACTATAAACATTTTGAGATATGCAAAAATAACTTAAAAACCACCTGGAAATTGATTGGAACACTAATTAAAAGAAAAACCAAAGGTCAACTATACCCAACTAGACTTATAAGAAATAACAAGATATATACTAATAAATTGGACATAGCTAATCAATTCAACCAGCATTTTGTTAATGTTGGCCCCAGTCTGGCTAACTTAATTAAACCCTCAAATGAGAATCCGACTGACTATATTCATAATTCACCAACTTCAAGTTTCGTTATGTCTCCCGTTACTGAACAACAAGTCTGTGAACTTTTTCTAGGCTTAAAGGACAATAAGGCCACTATAGGTGATTCCTAATAAATTAATTAAAATAATAAATAAAACTATTTCACCGCATTTTACCTATATCTACAATGAATCTATTAAAACAGGTGTTGTGCCTGACATACTGAAAATATCTGCAGTTACTCCAATTTATAAAAGTGATATAGTTACTGATCCTTATAACTATAGACCGATATCAACATTATCACCTTTTGCAAAAATATTAGAGAGACTTGTATATGATCAGTTAATACCATTTTTGGAAAAGAAATGTATCCTATTTGATCATCAGTTTGGTTTTAGAAAAGGGTACTCCACAGAACAAGCAATACTTGAATTAACGGATCAGTTAAAAACTGCTATTGACAATAAACAATTAACATGTGGATTATTCTTAGACTTCTCCAAAGCGTTTGATACAGTCAATCATCAAATTCTGCTTTCTAAACTAAAGAAATATGGAATTCGGGGCTTACCCTTGTCATGGTTTAGCAATTATTTAAATAATCGACAGCAGTATGTAAAAATAGATGACGTTAAATCCAGTATGCTACAGATGACTTGTGGAGTACCTCAGGGCTCAACACTTGGGCCACTACTTTTTTTACTATATATAAATGATATGCCAAATTGCTCTAACAAACTTTCCTTTCGTATATTTGCTGATGACACCAATGTATTCTATTCAAGTAATAATATAAACGACCTTGAAACTGTAATGAATCAAGAGTTCAAATTAATTCTCCGTTATTGTGAAATAAATAAACTATCTGTTAATATGAAAAAAACTAACTTCATGATTATAGCCTCAACAAAGAAAAAAAACACTAAAATTAACATCACTAATATTGAGCAAAAAAGCTATATAAAATACTTAGGTATTTATATAGATGAACACATTAACTGGGAGCAACAAATTAAACATGTAAATAGTAAAATCGCTAAAAATACTGGAATTATAAATAAACTCCGGTATTACCTTGATCTAAATACATTGAAGCAACTCTACTATACACTCGTATACCCATATTTAAACTATGGCCTCATGAGCTGGGGTAACACATATACAACCAAGTTATCAAAAATACGCACCTGCCAAAATAAATGCTTACGAAACATCTTTTTTGCTCATAGCAGAGAAAATGCAACGCCATATTTTAATATCCTTAGGCTTCTAAAACTTGATAATATCTTCAAATTAAGAATTGCAGCATTCACTTACAAAATTATTAATGAGAAAACACAAATGCCATCTGTCTTTTCTAATTACATTATACTTGCCAAAAAAAATCACTCCTATAATACAAGATTTGCCGCTAATCTAAATTTTAATAGACCAAAAACACGAACAAACTACGGAATGCATACATTTAAAGTGTATATGAAATGAAAAATATTAACTCCTAATATCCTAAATTAAGTCTTCAAAAGTCCAAATTTTTGTGTCTCATTTACCTGTTGCGATTTCATGGCATATTTTTTTCGCCTAGAAGTTCGGTCAGAACGCTTCAAAAATGGTTACATTTCCCGCGCGGCCATACGATCCAATTACAGGGCCTGTGACGTAGTAACCGTGACACAGCGGAAAGCGAAACATGGCTACCAGTGTAAGAATAAGAGAAAGCTAAAGAACGGCGGCGATTATTGTGTGGCTGGTGGCCCTAACAAGGTCGGTTGTAAGAACAACAGCTATACGGAAGGCATATCTATGTACTACTTCCGAAAGGAAGAAGCTGTGAAACAGCAGTGGACGCGTTTTGTTCATAAACACAGGAAGGGTTTTGCCCCATCAAAGAACTCTGTTCGGCTCACTTTGACTTTGAGCAGAGCTGCGACGAGCACACAGCTCCGAGCACAGGTCGATCATTTTCTCTGGTCCGTCAGATACTACGAAACCGCAGTTGAAAAAAAAAATGATGTGTCCTCTCCGCCGCGGAGTGCTCGCAGCGAAAACAAGTAAGTCCATTTCTAATGTCCCTCTAATGTCCTTTGTAAAACAGTGCACATGCACATCGCCCAAAGCATCTTTATTTTTGTTTTAAATAGATTGTAAACTAAAGTACGCAGTACGGAAGTAAAGGTTATTTCCTTTTGAATATTGGATGTGCGAAATTATGTAATAAAAAGAGTTTGTACATTCTACTTTTACAATAATCTTTGTAAATTTTAATACTCATTACTGTTTTGATAATTTTGCTAATTTATCCGAAAAGATTAAATATATTACTCTCAAAGTTTCAGTGATTACTAAGTGTGGCATTCTCTTTCGATTTGTGGAGTCTGTTTGTTTGTATCTTTAAGTTTAATTCGATTCTTGAAGTTTTTTTTATTTAGGCTAATGAGGCAAAATGTAAACATTGCACTCTAGCTCTCCAGAGCCAGAGGTTTTCTAGAGAGAGAACGGCTCTTTCTCCGCGTCTGTTCTTTCTAGAAAACCTCTGGAACCAGGGTACTCTCCTGCCTAAACGGATAGCAGAGGATGATGAAGAAAGTGATCAGGATTCCCAAGGAAATAATTCTCCAAATAATGATACAACAATAATTTATTGTATATTTATTCTAAGATGGGCAATTAAGATGTTGTATTTTACAGACAACATATTTGGCTGTAGATATATAAAATGTGACTATACAATTTTAAACTAAAAGCTGTTAAAAAAAATTCAGAGTTCGACCAGGCCAACCAGCCCATGAAAAGCCCAAGTTCATTGTGTTTATTAGCATGCTGATGGCATTGTTCACAATGTTTTACTTTAAGTGCAAGGAAACCAAGCCTACCATAAGCATCAGACGTAATGGTACCATGGTGACGGTATGCCAGCATTGTCCAAAATCTGGGCAAAATGCATTCAAATGGCAGTCTCAGCCATTGGTCCTTGGGAAGTGCCCATGCAACTGGTAACATCTTGCCCAGCTTAGCTGTTCTCGTGGCTGGGGCTACCATAAGCAAGGTGTCGCTGGTCTTCAGACACATGGGGCTATGTGCTTATGATATAACGACATACTTTATTCACCAAAAGAAGTTCCTGTTCCCGGTGATCTTACAGTACTGGGAAAGCTATAGAACCGTGCTTGTGAACAAACTAATTAAGAAAATGAAGGGTGTGGTGTGGGGACAGGACATTTGACTCTATGGGGCAAAGTGCAAAATACGGGGCTTACACTATGTTCTGCTGCACAATCCAAAAACGAAAGGCTCCTGTGTGCAGCAAATGTGGACAGCCCAAAAAAGGGACACCCTAAAAGTTCTTGTGAATAGTTACTGACCATACATGTATAACTGACCATCCCCCACTATCAAAAAGCAAAGTTGTAAATAATAAATTGTATTATATTAGCCTTTTACAACTAGTAGAATGATATCACTATAATCTTAGCAAATCATATTGCCTAACGCCAGACCAAAGAAAGCCTCCGGAAGTTGTAAAGCACACACCACCACTAATGTATATCAATTCCAAGTGTGCCCAATCCCCCCTATCCGGGAAAGGGTGGGACATTGGTCAACCAACCAACCAGTCCTGGGGATTTTAACACTTTTTACAGTACTTGAGTAAGGCTTTGTAAGTCCGACAGTGGAACATTTGCAAGAAATATTATAAATAGAGAAATTCCCAGGGGTATCAGACATGCTTAGAATTCAATTAATGGAGGCACAATTATATGCATGGCACATCCTTATAGCGAGTAACAGTGGATACAACTTACAAGCATTTTGTTTTTATACACCCAAGAGAGGCTAAGGATCTATCATGCACATTATTACCACTTGGCATTGTGCAAACTCTATTATATATATATATACACTTTATATACATGTATATAATTTCCATTTTAACTTATTACCTCTTTGAAATGCTAATAAGTGACATTGACTGATGCATTTATGTTGATAGAAGTTTCATTGAATAACATGCAGCAATGCATAAAGTATTGTGCCCTTGCTTCTGCTGGCTGGTAACTGCTTGCCTGGTGATGGGGTGTATGTCCTAAACACAGCTGGCTGGCAATGGCCTGGTATTGTCCCAGCCCATATAGCCACAAATTCTACAGCTCGTAGGAAGCTACAATAATAACGTTTAATGTAGGCTTTCCCTTAGAATAGTTGCTATAATAGTAATGTTGTTATTTGTATTTCATTATTTATTTGTTTGTGCAAAATTAGGTGGAGCCACATTTGTATATCTAACTTAGGTACATGTACTTATTCTGTATATTTCATTACTCTGCAAGGATGAAGTTACTTTTAGGACTCGCATAGTATATTGACATCATGCAAGTCGTAATCGTAAACATGATTTTTACGACTCACCTACTCTGCTTATTATTTGGCAGGAATCTGATAAACCTGTCCGTCGATATGCTTTACATTTTCAGCTCCAAGCCTCTAAAGAGTGCCAAATTTGCCTTGACTTCCAGTAGCTGGAGTGCTTTGCTTTGTCACGTGCATATGTGCAGTAATTCCCCTGTCCCTACCCCAGAAAACTTCCTCAAATGTGTGGTAAATGCTTGAGGGTCGGTGTAAGAAACTATGCAAAACCCTGGTATTTCCCCCACTATTGCCTGGTAATATCCCCACCTGTTGTGCAGTATAATTGCCATATTGGAGCAATTGCAGAATACCCCACCACTGGGTTCATTAATAATGCATTTTCTCAAATTCTCATACAAACCTTCTAAAAACCTAACCCTGAAATATAAAAAAATCCTACCCATTTCCAGATCATTCATTAAGAACGAGTGTAAATACACCTGAGCTAAATGGATAATTTTGCACAATTTTTAAGGGCCTTTCAAGTGGTCTTTCGAAGTTGGTTCATTAATAATGCATTTTCTCAAATTCTCATACACACCTTCTAAAAACCAAACCCTGAAACTAAAAAAAATCCTACCCATTTTCAACCCCAGGGAAGGTCAAAGGGAAGACTAGCCACAAATACATTTGTATAGAGTACTGTCATTTCCTATTAAACATGAATATAAAAAAATCACTTACTCGTGCACGACGACGGTACCCTCTGCCATTTCGGTCTTTCGAAAGAGGACCTACGTGAATTTGTCATTGCTGCGAACCTGGAAGTTTTCGTGCTTTGTCACATTTTAATACGTTGACGAAAACGAGTTGGGGAGGCTAAACTACAGAATATAATACAGGGCCACGAGCAAACGAGCTCAATATGAATATGACGAAACCAATATGACGGGGCTTTAACAGTGGCCCTGCATTCTGTAGTTGCTCCCGAAGAGCGGAGGATTGCGATACAAAGGCTTCCTGTAGTGATCCACTGATTTACCGGGACTTGGCCCTCGAATCTAGAAGAGTAGAGCACAACACCGCCAGAGACATAATTTTCGTCGTCGTCTTCCCCATCGCTCGAGCCCGCAAGCGGCTCATCTTCGTACGGTTGAAATCCGTTCGCCCTTACTTCCACTTCATCAAAGTCGTGGCTTCCACTCTCTGAACTCGAAGATGAAGATAAATTTGCTCGCTTTCTGACATCTTACTTTAGTTTTGCAACGAAGAGCAAGGACGGTTCGCAGGTTTATCGAGCTTGTTTACGTCTGTGCCACGAAGTATGCTATCAAGTGTGTCACGGTTTCTACGTCATCACGAGCTTGACTCGCCCCAGTCTCCTGACCATATTTCCATTGCATGTATGACAACTTGTGAAGCGAAATCTCAGCTTTATAATTTTTTTCTTCGCAATTTTCTTTTGCTTTGATGTTTAGGAGATAATGAACGATAGAAAAACCCAAAAAAAAATTTCGCTTCATATACACTTTAAGTACATCTCATCGAAAATCTGGGAAACAATCGACTTTGAATTGAAATGTGCTTGCTCTGTTAGTATATTTAAAAACAAATATACAACTACTCTTTTAAAAAAACAAATATTATAATATGAATATATGAATATTCAGCTGTGCCTAAATGAATCTAGTATCTTTAATCGTAGGCAGTGTCCAACTCGGAAGCTACGCTACTTTGGTCACTGCGCACGATCTCAATATAGAATATGTACATTTCTTTATTTTCATATAAATGTATTGTTAATGTAATTGTAACTGTAGTCATTGTAAATAGTACAGAGTGCAGAATAAACTTGAACATGAGTTGAACATGTTCAAGGTGAAAGGAGCCTGGGGCCAAGAGTGTTTCCATGGCAACATCATGACTTCCACAGTGGTGTGTATTTTCCTTAGTACCGTTTCAATTGTTTTTACCCACTATTTGCAGATATATTCTTCATTTTGTGATTATCTTCATGGCTGTGTCAACCTTCTGACGTCACATGCCATCTAATTTGCATATTCCAAACACCTTAATATCTCTGGAACGAGATGAGGTATTGACAAACAGAAAATACTGTTCTTCCTCATTTCGAAAGAACTTTCAAGTGAGATCTTAATTTCAATTATGAAATTTCGCTTCAGTGGACACTTATCTAATGAAGGCCCTTATTACTAGCTTTTAGCATTACTAGCATTCTCATCTGAGAAGCCCTGATGGTGCTACCATCTGCCTTTTCGCGATCGCGATTTGTTTGCAAAGACACCTTTCCAGTTCAGCTATTTAACTGACCCTGAGTGTTATTAGGCACGACCTCCAGTAAATGCATTACGTCAGATCGGCGTCCCTGTCAGTTAACACCAAACTGTGCTTTAACTAATGAAGTGGTTGAGTGCAACAATCACACCGTCCCGTACCCCCTGTGCAATAATCATTCAGATAGATAACGAACAACATTTGTCACGAATCAAGTGGTGAACTGGTCACGAGTGCACCACATACAGCGCACAGGGGAGAGCCGGTACTCAATAACATAATTCGTATAGAGGAATTCTGCTCTAAACTAAATACAGGGACTTCGTGAAGCTGGTAATAACGTACACCGCCGATGGCGACGCCAACCCGCAGGACCTTAAGCTGGTAATGGGATCCTCCTGGTTTTGAATACAGTCGTTCACTTCGATCCTGTGCTGTGAAAACGTCTCTGAAGAACATGTGAAGAACACGGATTGCTGTATTAACAACTTGCAAAGTTCCTCTCGCCAAGGTAAATTCGTCCAAGTTAAGTTTATTTGTGTCTATTGAAATAGTAAGAATGTTCTGTAGGTTCTTGCTATGTTCAGTACTCTCTATAATTGACGATATAAGTTCTGTAAGTTATTACGTTTTATCCCTTTTGTGATGTACTTTAATACGTCTGTTTTTTAATCTATAGATATGTACTTGTAATTGTGAGTTGTGGGGGGATTTGTATAGAGATCTGGTTTCGCCATAACAGCCATAAAGGTCTGGAAATCTTCCATTCGGTTTACTGGTGCCACATGCGTACAAGAAGCGAGAAAACGGAACTTATCGAAATATAGAAATGACTTAACAGTCATTCATCCATTCATTGTAATACTTTCGTAATGAAAGCAATTTTTCGTGTACAACGAACAGACGTTGGGATGTGTGCCAATTTTCTTTGCGGTCACTCGGCGTTCCATTTATTTATAACATACCTTACCGTTACTAACCATGCTTATGCCTCTATTACCTACATTATTAGTACTGCATATAGTTGAGGCTGTAAAGTCAAATACTTTTGGTTATAGTTTAACAGTCACTGCTCTGTGTGCTTTAGATGACAGCATAGGTTCCTCGTGATGTAACTTAACTGGGGGAGACAATAACCCGCTTTGGAGGATCGAATTACATATTGGCATAGAATCAGAAAATGGCAGACAGAAAGGTAGCCTGCGTCGACGCAGGCTAACTTGCAGTTTATGTCACAGGTAGTTTATCGTTTAGTGCTGTGAAGTAGTGCTTTCGTATTTTGGCAAGAGAGAATGAGGTGAGATAACGAGGTCTGTTCCAATGATTATTATTTGCAATCTATTTTTAGATTAACAGAACACAGTTTATATTTTAACAAAGACAGACTAGAGGCCAGCTTCGCTCCTCATACTTATGAATGGGTCTGTGTTCCTGCTGCTATTAGAAACAGTAACTCAATCAACAGTTTAAGGCGCTCACTTCATTGTTATCAGCAATTCTTTTAGAGCGGTTTTCAGTTGAGTGTAGTAAAACCAAACGCAAATTACACACAGCCAGCCAATCATAGGAGCGAGTAAATGGCTTCCCTGTGAGCCAATGACAAAACAACGCAAAACCAATTGTTTTTACTTTGGATTCTGATTGGTGGGTTTATTTTCTCAGCCAATAGGAGAGCTTAGTAAACGCAAAACCAAAACACTTCGGACACTCAATTGAAATCCGCTCTATTCTATGATTACGTATTGGTGAGCCTAAAACTACGAGATGAGTTACTGTTTCTACTATACAATTTTTGTTCTAGTCTATATGTATTTTATATTTATTTGTTTTAGTTATTATTATTCCTGAATGATAGTGTTTTTATATATTTGTATTTGTAATTATCTATTAGGGAAGAGGTCAAAACAATGGTACTCTGGCGGGACCCAATTTTGATGGAAGGCGGGTTGCACCCGGAACCCACCACCTATTTTGGCAAAATCTAGATTTTTGACCACAAATATCTTCTTGAATAAAATACTTATTGAATCTAACTAACTATATTTCTAGCTTCTACAGGCAGAGAAGAACGTGTGTATGCATTAAAATCAGGTATCCCTATTTTACAACGCGAGAAAATCACCCTCGAAAAAAGGGATGGGGGTATTTAACCCGCCACCCACCACCACACCTGACAAATTTGGGTCCCATTCAAAATCCATTGTTTTGACCTCTTCCCTTATTAGGTATGCTTATATATTCTATGTACCAGGTCCTCCCTGAAAATTGCCTTGTGACGGGAGTTTCCTGTACAAATAATTTTAATATATATAAGCAAGTCTATAGGCGGAGCTACGATTATTTCTGATGACAGTAGAGTGGCTGATTAATAGGAATTGTGGTTTGTTGGCTAGCTGAGAGATATTTCGGACAGAGCAAGTTTTTCGATCGATCGCTTTGAAAGGCTATGATTTTGTAGTTTTAGTAGTTATCAAAATGATAATTTGGCAAGAAAGAAAAATACGAGAACGAGGGAAGGAGAGCTAAATATATTGTCCAGTAAAAACCAAATTCGAACCCCCAACCTTACCAACGCTAAGTACGACAGTATAGGCCTACCCAACAATAGAAAACACCCTAACCTTTAGAAAGTGCAGTACAAAAACAATAGAAGTATAGTATTATGGGTGCAATCAGAATACAGGCTCGAAAGGTTCCGTGCTACTCGCTCTCTTCCAGCTGAGCTATGAAGGCATAATCAACTGTGGGAATGGGAAAAATTGCTACAAATAGAGATGCACCGCGCACGCTGCCGAGTGAGGGGTGAGGGATTCGGACAGACGCGGATGCAATCAATTGTTTTGATCGCGCGCTTTGTGTGTGGTGCTCCGCTTGCTCCAGCCGAAGGCCCGCGAGCTCGGCTATTAGCACTAGACTCAATCTCGTACCCAGATCCCATTTGTTTCTTACTGCGCATGCTCGACGAAAAATAGGGCTCTGGAAGAATCCAATTTTGTCTATTCTGATTGGCTGTTCTGAACAATGCAATTTCACCGAAAGTCAAGCATAAAGTAATTTATTTGGACAAATGCATTGAAAATTGGGGGTATCTAAACGCTAAAAACCGTTGGATTTTACCTAAATGGTTGTCGATCTCTTCAGGGATGCTTAGATATTTGCTTGCATCCTATCGGGAGTTCAAATCACTTCAGCGGCCAATTCAAATCGCATACAGTACATGAATTCGAAAATCGAACCCAACCGGCAGTAACAGTTGATATAGCCGAGGGATTTACCGTAACAGATAGGTAATACTACGCATTCCCATATTATCAACATGTTCGTAAGTGCTCTATAGGCAGAAATCTCTTAAACTTGTGAACTGGCACTGATCGCTTAAATATAAGCGTTTCTACTGATGAGAATGCAACGAACTCCAGCCTTTAAGCAGCTAAATACGAGAGAATCGCAAGTAAAAATGCCTTGACTTGCTTCTATGGTGTATTCAGTTGCTGATTGTGTGGTCATCGGGCTCAGGTAAGGCAATTTCAGCGATTAGTTTTCGATCCCCATGAATCCTCTTCACGTGTACTGGAATCTGTGATGTCTGATGAATCCACCGATACCGAAACACGAGCCTGATGCATGAAAATAAAGCCTTAAACTCCAAACTAAAAACGACAGAAGATGAAAGAGACTCCCTAAGGCTTGCCCTGACACTAGCAAGCAAAATATCACTATCAAAATACCGGGCGAACTTCCAAATCTAAACCAAAACATAGGTCTGAGGCGCTGAGCGAGAATCGAACCCGAAGAAACGACTTCTCAGGTGACGTAATGGTAAGCATGCGCAGAGTTGCCGGAAGTCCGTGATTCGCGGACTTCCGGAATCGGATTATTCCAGAGCCCTATTTTTTTCGTCGAGCATGCGCAGTAAGAAACAAATGGGATCTGGGTACGAGATTGCACTAGACTATTTCACACCACGGCAAACCTCACGCGCATGCGCTTTTTGATGAGCTCAGCGCGCGCGCGTTCCGCCGCCAGTTTCCCGCCCAAATCGGAAACAAAACAAAGGCAATCACCCCTGTTTCTAATTTTAGGTGCAATGTACGTGTGTGAAATGTTTCACCAGAAACAGCAAAACTACAAATGTACATTAAAGCTAAGCCTGAAACTTAACAGGTTTAAGTTTTCTTCATGTGTAATTCACTGTGAGTTTTAATAAGTTAGAAAATTATGTACTATAAAGATTAAGCCATCGCAACTCCAGAGCCTTTGTTGTTTCGGCCAACGGAGCATAACGTTTTGCCGCGGTGCGGCATGGGTACTGATTACACGGCCGCCTCTAATGTGCATAATTTGCAAGATAAATATGTAGAGGGAACTAATGCTACCATATGAAAGATCACATTAATTAAAACCTAAACTGAATTGCTGTTGAGTTATAATAGTAGAAGTCCAAATACTACAGCAAAGTTAAGGGGGATTACAGTTGAATTTGTAGTAAAAGGGGTAAGAATGGAGGATGAAATAAAAAGAGGAGAAAATAAATTAGTACACACCTAATTACTTGAATATCCACTCGAGAGTAGACCTTGTGCTCCAGATTGTGCTCGGCAACTATTGAGCAACTTTTAGCGTTTTGAGCAACTTTTTGTGTTATGAGCAACCTTGAGTAACTTTCGCCTTCCGGAGCAACATTTGGGCAACAAATGAGCTTTTTGGAGATTTTGAGCACGAAATTGTTAAAATTTAGATGCAAAATCTGCCAATTACCAAATCTCGTTACAATTAAAACGCTAATTTTGTCTGTCCTTCGATCTTGATGATATTGAAGCCCACGAACATAACAGCGGTTATAAAAATAGGCACCCAGTGGCTGCGTGTGTCTACTGCATGCTTTTATTAGGAATTTGATGCTGAGTATGAGAAGATAAATGGAATAATGCAAAATTTATTTACATGTACAAATATTGTTATGTCATAAAGGTTGGACCTTTATTGACTGTGATTACACAAATTCTCCCATAAAATATCGAGCACACTGTTTTGACAAAAAAATAAATGGAGCAAACAACCTAAACCCTAGAAGATGGATGTTTTTGCCTCAGTATATACACTGTTATCCACTACTTCTCAGTTGAGAGCTTGCAGCCTAAAAACGGTATAGAATATTATTTCAGCGGCAGAATAATATTTCAGCTTGCCTGTTTGATGCCCATTTCAGGTGACAGTTCTTTTGAGCATTGTGTTTTGTTTAATTATAGAAATTGATACATTTCATTTTGGGATACATAAAAAAATAAAAATATTTTACTCAAGGGAAAAGTCAAGCTGAGTGGGTCTATTATAATTTTAGAAGCATATTAAAGTTATAAGAAAAAAACTTAAACACGAGTTTAAAAAGGTATGTAAGCTTAATTATTGGTACTGATCATGAGTAAAACGATTCTGTTTAAAGATTTTGGATAAGTCCTGAAAAAAATGTTGTCCAAGGTCATGACTCATGGTATCTCTAAAAGGGCCAGAAGATTGAGCAAGTGAAATTCTAACCGGCCTGGTTAGATTCTAATTTAACTATGTCAACGCACGTAACCAAGGCATGTAGCACCGCTTTTTTTTGGCTACATGGCATCATACGTGTAAGCAAATTCCTATCTCGGAATAGTCTCACTACTGTGATACACACTTTTATAACAAGCCGCTTAGATTACTGCAATAGCCTTCTATACGGGTTACCCAACACTTAATTGCCTAAGTTACGAAGATTTTCCCTCGTAGGGCGTGCACACTTAGCACTACAGCTTACCACTTTACATCACATTCTTTACACTTACTAGTGCTACGCGGCAAACATGATTTTATATCATAACTACATATACATATATAATCGCCGTGACCCATAAAACGCACCAATACCCACGATTGCTCTCATCTGACTTGATAGCTCAGTTGGTAGAGCGCCAGACATGCAACCTGGAGGTCGTTGGGTTCGAATCCCACTTGGGTCAGAGATTGTTTCTCTTTCCCTCGTAGGGGTGCACACTTAGCACTACAGCTTACCACTTTACATCACATTCTTTACACTTACTAGTGCTACGCGGCAAACTTGATTTTATATCATAACTACATATACATATATAATCGCCGTGACCCATAAAACGCACCAATACCCACGATTGCTCTCATCTGACTTGATAGCTCAGTTGGTAGAGCGCCAGACATGCAACCTGGAGGTCGTTGGGTTCGAGTCCCACTTGGGTCAGAGATTGTTTCTCTTTCCCTCGTAGGGCGTGCACACTTAGCACTACAGCTTACCACTTTACATCACATTCTTTAAGTTACAGAGTCCAGAATGCTGCTGCTAGATTGGTTACGCGTAAATATGATCGCAATACGCCTATTTTATATGAGCTTAACTGGCTGCCCGTCAAATTTAGAATAATTTTAAAATTTTACTACTTACTTTTAAAGCACTACGTGGACTGACCCCGGACTATATTAGAGATTTTCTTGTTATTAGAGTACAAGGGCGTTATTCTTTAAGATCAAAATAGTAGCATAGTGTTAGAAGATTTAGTTCCAAGGGGTAAAATGCTACGATCATTCGGAGACCGCTCGTTTACTATGGCTGCCGCTATGCTTTGGAACGAACTCCCACCGGCACTGCGTAATATTTCCACACTTAACGGTTTTAAAAGTAGTCTCAAAACACATTTTTTAAAGCTAGCTTTCAATTTTTAGGGTTACTCAGTTACATTTTAACTTTTATAGCATTATTGCATCGTGCATACTTATTTTTTGTAATTACTATTCTACTGCGCTTTTGATCATTTTATGTTAAAAAGCGCATTATAAATACTCAATTATTATAAAATTATTATTATAAAGTTGAAAGGATCAAAGCTTTCTGTCAATAGGGACTGGAGCTTGTCTTCAATAGTTTTCGACCTGTGAGTAACCTGCCTTTTGTATCAAAAACGGCGGAGAGGGCAGTCATTCCACAGCTTCTTGGACATTGTAATGAAAATGCTCCTCTCCCAACCAGCCAGTCATCATACCAAACAGTATCATTCAACTGAAACTGCGTTACTCAGAGTTCACAATGATGTTCTAATGAACATGGATAGACAGGAAGTCACTCTCCTGGTTCTATTGGACCTTAGCGCGGCGTTCGACACCATTGATCACGGCATCATGGGAAACATTCTGGAGAATGATTTTGGAATTACCGACAAAGCTCTCTGCTGGCTCACATCTTTTCTGGCTGCCAGGAAACAGCGCGTTTTCATCAACCAGAAACAGTCTAGGGACTTTGATCTCTCTAGTGCAGTTCCTCAAGGAAGCTGTCTTGGTCCTATACTCTTTATAATGTATGCTTCTCGCCTATTTCACATTGTCAAGAGACATTTACCATCTGTTCAGGGCTACGCTGACAATACGCAGCTGTACATGTTATTTCGCCCTGGTTCCTGTGCGTCGCAGGATGGGGCTGTAAGAGCTATGGAGGCTTGTATCACTGACATTCAAGTATGGATGGCCAGTCATCAACTCATGCTAAATGACAACAAGACTGAGTTTCTAATTATTGGATCTCGACAACAATTATGCAAGGTCAACATGTACAACATCCATGTAGGTGCCTCCGAAATCAAGCCAGCTAGCTCCGTGCGTAACTTGGGGGCGTGGTTTGATGGCTCCATGACTATGAAAGTACACGTCGGTAAAGTGTGTAGCAAAGCGTTTCGAGGTCTGTATAACATACGGCAAATCAGGAAATTTTTATCTGAGGAATCAACCAAGACTCTGATTCATGCGTTTGTGACTTCTCATCTTGACTATTCCAACTCATTATTGTATGGCATTCCGCAATACCAGATTGATCGATTACAGCGAGTGTTAAATGCAGCTGCGCGTATTACGTGTCATGTGCCTCGGTTTGCGCATATCACGCCATCTCTGATGCTACTACACTGGTTACCAGTGCAATTCCGAATCCAATTCAAGATCGCTCTCTTGGTTGACAAAGCTCTCAAAGGCATGGCTCCGCTTTATCTGACTGAACTGGTGCGAGTTAAGACTCAGGGGCGCTATGCCCTCCGCACTTATGATGATCAGCTCCTCCTAGAGGTCCCCCGGACGAGGTGCAATACTTTTGGTGATCGCGCCTTTGTTTATTCTGCTCCTAAGGTCTGGAATGCTCTTCCGCTGACTGTCCGCGAGAGTAGTTCTGTTGACTCTTTTAAGTCCAATCTCAAAACTCATTTTTTCAGAATTGCTTTTAAATGTTAGTCTACATATATATACACTGTTATTAACATTGAAATATTTTATTTTAGATACTTTTAACTCAAGAATGTCTTTTTTATATAAAGCTTAACATTTTTATATTTATTATAATCATAGTTCATGTAAAGCGCTTTAGAATATCTTTTTATAAATTAAGCGCTATATAAATTATTAAATTATTATTATTATTATTAATAGAAGTAATTAGAATCCAAACTGATTAAAAGTATTCCTCAAAGCTTAGTTAATATAGATGCCAAGTACTTTAGTGCTAGCAAAAACAGAACAAAAGTTGTGAATATTTCTTTCGAGATTAAAAAGTCGAATAATGGCAAAAACCTCAAAATCTATAAATTTCAGGTTTTCTAAAAAAACGTTTCAGAGTATTTTTTACAATTTTTTGAGTATTAAATTCAATCTTTCATAAGAATAACACCCCAGTCCTATCGCTGAAAATATCTAAAATTGAAGATATGATATTTCAAAGAGGTTATCGCAGTTCGGCCATCTTGGATAAAACAATGGTTTTGGTCCCGGTAGCCTCGCACTGGTGGGTTCCAGAACGAGTTTACCGGACGAAAACAAAGGTTTTTATTCTCCTGGGACTCAACATGGCCGCCGCGTGATAAAAGCCCTTGGAGTCCAGGTTTTGGATAGTCAGCAGTATTTAACTATACCCCGGGCTAGCCAAGCTTGAACTGAGGGGGTAGGGTTGAGTTAGCACTCAGGATTTCACCAATTGAGCTCAAACACGTTCAGTCGTCAAAGGGTTAAACACTAACTTAGCTGTCAACCTATAAATGTGTTCCAGCATTGCAAACAAACGTGTAGTATATTCTAAAATACAGGATGTGCTTGATTTAAACACGTATTGATCTAGAAACGACAAGGAATCATACAGTCATGAGATGCCCCGATTGTCCAGTGGTAACGAGGTGTGTGTTACACTGCAGTCGCGCGGAAAGACCACCCCACAGAGAGGATGGCCCTTGGGCCTGGTTAGTTCTCTCGGTGGTATTCACACACACGGCTCTCATCGTCGGATTGATGCGATCCTTTGGGGTTTTACTCCCAGTCTTGATGGTAGAGTTTGATGAGACAAGAGAACGAACAGGTGAGTAAAAAACTCTTAATTTCTATCGGGACCTGAACAGCCACAAGGGCTGATCAAAGTCAGGACCCGGCTAATCCTCAGATCGAATTGGAATTGAGCGTGTTGTTTTTTTTGTGGAGGGAGGAAAACCGGAGGACCTGAAGGAAAACCGGAGGACCCGGATAAAAACTCTCGGAGCAAGGACGAGATACCAATAAACTCAACTCACGTATGGCGCCGCGCTTAACCACTGCGCACCATATACTTATGAGGATTTCTCACGGGGAAGGAGATTATTTGGGTGTGAAATTCGTGTGACCGGGAATTTTGTTGGGAAAATAGGAGTTGGATGTCTTTTGCGCGCGGTCGGAACGGTAACATTTCGCACAACAAATCCATCGTGCTAGAAAAGAAAGCGACTTTTATCCATAATCCTTTGTTAGATCCGTTGTAGAATCGCGTTGGAATGATTTTCTGAAAACTAATAATGAGTAAATAAAAATGCTGTTATCAAGGCACTTTTATTAAAGAATGAATAGATTACTTCCGTGTATTGTATAGACCATCAAGGAATTGAGAGCAAATATCATGAGGCTGATCTGATCTTTTTCAGATTCAGATTGAGATATCTTTATTACACACGATTTAATGCAAAGTATAAACAGAATATTAAGTAAAGAATACTATTAAGAAATGACTAGTTTGATTATATATAATTAATACATAGAGGAAAAGTGTGCAGTGGTTAAAGGAGCTAAGCTATCGAGTTAACCACTGCCACGTATGGTACGTGGTTGCAAAGGTCGACGCATAGACACGCGACGTCCTCAAATGATACAAATTAACTGTTGATGCTGCAGTTGTTGAAGACTTCCTTTAGAGAAAAGGCGAGCTTAATTCAGAATATGCTCGTCCACAAATTCCATCGAAAGGGAGACAGAAATCAAAATACATGCAATGTGCTGCAGGGAATCTGAGTATTGACATAACCTCTCTTTTCGTTTTTCCAGCGCTAATTGGATCACTTACGTCGGGTCTTTCATTGCTACTGAGTGCTCCAACGAGTTGGCTGTGCGGTCGTTTTGGTGGTCGTCTCATCTGCGCAATAGGTAAACTGAAGATTTAATTTATCTACGCAGTGACCAATTTATTTTAAGCAACGCCTGGCCATGGCTGACTAGCTCTGAATCAGCACTCATGTATCCTTTAAACAATGATCTGCAATGGTTTACCGGAATGAACCAAACGGAAAGTGCATGCACAATTATTTAATCGCTTCTACCACGGGAAAGAGACTAAGAAAACCATTACATCACATTGTATAAACGGTTGACAGGGTCACTAAAATTCAAGACTTTGTATCCCAAGGTAACGTTTTCGCGATTGCCTTTATACTCCCTACATAGATTTGTCCTCTTCAATAATGAATTCATTATATGCCTCTTATGTTCTCCAGGTCATGTACTCTGCATTACTGGATACGTGCTGTCCTCTCTGATGTATGATATCATTACATTATACTTTAGCTACAGCCTGCTAATAGCCTTAGGAAGCAGCTTTATTTACATACCTACTGTCATCTTTACTGTCAAGTATTTCAAAAAGCGTCGGTCCCTTGCTCTCGGAATAGCGGCTTCAGGAGGGGGAGTAGGTATAATGGTTATGCCTTTGCTGGCACAGTTCTTGATAACATCTGTTGGCTGGCGCCATTCCTTTCGCATCTTTGCGTGTTTCTATGTCCTAGTTTGCTTCCTGGTCTTGGCGTACGACTCAAACATTGAAGAGGATCAAGACGCAGGCGATTTACGTGATGGAAGGGAACGTGATAAAGCGGCCAATATGAAAAGTATGTTGGACATGTCAGTGTGGAAGATACCACAGTTTACCGTGAGTGTGATTTCGATTGCAGTGGCATCGTTTGGCGTTTACAATGTTACTGTTCATCTTGTAAGTATGTTAAAACTATAATAATAATTGATCACAGTGCTAGGTATGATGAGTATGTGTTATATTGAATAACTATTTCAGAAACGATTTCCAAACCATCGGGAGTATGCTACCCGTGCGGCCACATATAGAACTTATTAATCACAGACTCGCAACCGTCGACTTCTGGATCGCAGACTGAAGCGGCTAGATATGCAACTCGGACACCAGTCGGCGACTCTGTTACGACTACACATAGAATTAACTAGTCGGCGATGCGACTGTGGCGCCGCCGAAAACCCTGGTGTCGAAAGTGTGAACTAAATGCGCACGCTGTCACGTGACAAAATGCTGCGCTGGGAGTGGCTGGTGGTTCGCCGACGATGATGATAATATTAACAAGGTCTTCTGACAGCCTTCTGTGCAGTCCAGAAAAATAGCCGGAGTTTGAAGCCCGTTCGTATCAATCGTCGGCAAACAAAAAACTGCGTGACGCGAAGTGAGGTCAAAGTGTCGAGGAGCAAGCGTCGCTTCGCTCCTCGGTGGAAAAGCTTCGTGCCTAAACTTTGCGAAGTGAGAACCTCTGGTACCCAGGGTAGAGTTCATGCCATATCCTGCTAGATTTTCGTTCCCGAATTTATAAAAACATGTGCATATAATATTTTAAAAGGACCCTGTCAGATCGAGAACTGAGAAATCGCGAGAAATCGGGTCATTTATACTATACTTTCCGAGAGGTTAATAACAATGAATAACAACACAACCACAGTCGATTGGTATAAAAGTTATCATGTTCAATTTAGCTACTTACATTTACAAACTGTTGTCTCACGCTTAGTCCTAATCCTATTAGTGTTGATCAGATCTTAGCCATCTATGTCACGAGTGGATCCTTTAGTGGATCTGGATATGTGATAAATTCCCGTCCAAAGCCCGTGAAACACCTCTCAGCTTTAGAAAAGACAAAAATATTGGTATTGCACTTGAAGGAACCTTTGGTTTACACAAAAAAACAGCTCCCACTCGTCGCCATCTTGAAAAACCTGAAAATGTCCACTGTTCACATATCAAATGGCTGGCGCAACGTACGTGTCACGTGACCAGTCGAAATCTGATTGGTCGACGGCACCAAAACTCGACACAAATAAAAAATAGAAAATTAACACTTGCGATTTCTGACTCGCGCCAGCCGAAGGCCTGGCCCGAGTAATAAACTTTATGTGTCTAAGTTATGTCAAAACGTAACAAAAATAGAGTACTACCAAAGTCTAACGCGTCGGCACGGTAATTATATTTTATAGAACCCGTCACTCATTTATATATATAATTAGATTCAAATAATGAATGCTATTCTCGTACCATTCACTACCAACAGGTGAAATTTACAGAAGAAATAGGCATCTCTGCAGACAAAGCTTCAACGTTATATACGTTCATAGGTTTCACATCGGTTTTGTCACGAATTATTGTGGGACGACTTTGCGATATCCCACGTGTTAAAGCAAGTTACTTCAACCAAGCGTCCGAGGTAATTGGTGCCATAGCAATCCTCCTACTGACCCAGGCGAAGACCTACACGCATCTGATTATATTTTCGCTGTTCCATGGTGTTGTGGAAGGAACATTTCGTACCACAATCAACATATTATTTCTTTCATCTGTTAGTCAGTCAAAATCTTCTGCAGCGTTCGGCCAGGGCTATTCCATCACAAGCCTATTCCATGCAACTGGGCCTGCTATTGCTGGTAAGTTAAATGTTACCGGTATTGGCTTTCAGTATTGAACTACATGTGGTATTGAAAATAAGCGATTATTTTTTTATGAGACCTAGTAAGCAATGCATCAAATGTTTTGAAGACCAAAGTCTCGACTGATAACAGTCGAGTCCGGCAGGAACGCTGAAATCCGTGTGAAAACCTATTTCAGTGTTTTAATGGTGTTTCGATTTGAGTGTCGTAAAACCCAAAGCAGAGCCAATCACGAGCAAGTAACAACGCAATGAACCAATCACGAGCAAGTAACAACACAATGAACCAATCACGAACTGAAGTAATTTATGATTGGTTTTACTTGAACCAATCACGATGAAAGGTAAACGGAATTATGGATAACTAACCAATCAAATTCGAAAGCAATCAGCTAACTCAGTAACACCTGGGATATTGAACGTTAGTAATACCACACAAGTGAATAATGCTTTTCGCGCGCTCTGATTGGCTAATGCGGAGTTGAAAATACCTTTGCTATTCACCTCCGAACGAAGCAGCAATCACCTCGCGCGAGTTTTTGTCCATTTGACAGAAAAGAAAATAACAATTTGGTGCTGGCTATTCACTTATGTGTGGTATCACTCCCGGGTGAGGGAGTTGGCCTCATCTTGGTGTTAAACATTATTAGTATAAACCAAGTAGTGGACTATTACGAATCCTGCATTCTGATTAACTACCTTACTATAGGTCTATTTGTGATAGCCCATGTTAGATAAAAAACGCACGCATTTTCACGAAATTTTTGCAACTTCAATTTGTTTCTTTCTATTATTTTCTACTGTCCGACTAGTTAGTTTATACTAAAACAATTAGACTTCTCGCCCTCATGGGCTACGAGTTAAATAGCCCATTCGGCTGCGCCTCGTGGGCTATTGGCTCGTAGCCCATTCGGGCTGCGGGTGTAATTGTTAATTATATACCAGCGGCGAGGTGGGCTATTCACAACTCTGCGTAACTGTAGTAGTTCCAACTTCTGCACTTTCTCGCTGTTATTTATGAATACTTATCTTCAGAATAAGTCTAGCACTGAGCAAATGCGTCTGTAGTCATCGCATTTAGTGGTAATTTCCAAATACGAAATCGGACTATTATCAGTCTAAACATTGCTTCCTTACTTTTCTCAGGCCTGCTGGCAGACAAGTCTGGTAGCTACTTTTCCGCCTTCTGTATGAGTGGAGGTGTGCTGCTAGCTGCAGCGGCTGTTCATTTTGTACCTTTGTGCTTAAGAATGAAGTCACATTCCGAAGAAAGTCTGCAACGCGATCCCACTAAAATATGCACAACAACAAACAATAATCCAACAGGAGCTGAGGAAGAGACAAGCGTGGTCGGATCGCACGACAATCCCACGGTGAACACTGTGGAAGAAATAACGACTTTATGTTATGGTCGATCTTTCTTTATAAAAAAATAAACATGATGTTTCTTTACAGGCCCGTTGCCAGAACTTTGAAAGAGGGCTGATTTTTGTTAGCATATTCGATAAGCTTGATGTTAGAGTGCTGAAGACGTTGTATTCTTGTCGAACTCTCTCTGTCAGTTTTGCTGATTAAATGACAAAATGACATTGAAACATTCTAACAGACATTCTTCTTGCCATTTTGATTTCTTTCGCAATCGCGTGCCCACACCACAGCATTGTGGTAGCGAATTTCTATGATTATACACTCTCATACAAAAATGAATTTCAGCCAATCAGCGTGCGAGTTTCCTCTGGTTTATTTTATAATATTATTTATAATACAGATTACGGGAGCATCCCAAGAACGCGCGATTTCATTGGCTGCTCAGTGTGCTTGATTTTCTTTTATATAATAATCAGTCCGAAATGCGCTGTAAGTTATTAGAGGACACACACATGGATGGCGTCACGAGGGCGCGCAACCAATTTTTGAACTCGTTTTGATTGGATATTATCATAGTGTTTACTTTGCGATTATTATATAAAACAAATAGATTCCATTCTGCCGTGCGTCTGTCCTCAAAGAGAACATCAGTTACTCGACTGCATCTCGTGGCGCACGGCAACTGAGCATCTATAAGAGGATAGACGCACGGTAGAATGGAATATATTTGTTAAATAGATCGAGTTTTATAGCGGAGCTCACGCGCAGGCCAAACGCAAGCGGAACACCATAGAGGTATGTACTTCATGGTGGTATTCCGTTCATATAGTCTCCCTGCATAATCATTTTCTCTACTGTTTTACAGTATTATGCAGGGAGACTATATGGAACGGAACACTACCATGAAGTATATACCACCAAAGGTATAGGATGAGAGCAAACATTGGCTGACTTCCGGTTTCCCTCGTACCCAAACCCCGACGCGCGACGTATCTGAAAATGTGCTGCACCTGCGCGCGCACTGTTTAAGCAAGGCCGCCCGGATCGAAGCTTTGGCCAGTAGCTAGTGATCATTTGTTTTTGTTTTCATGTTCTAAACCTTTTGCACTGATTTCCCTCGAGTCTTCCAGTTATTTTTGTGTTTTTAACTTTGTTCTCTTTATATAATTTATATATTTTTTCGGGTCGTTACCTCAGTTCAGATAATTGGGAGCTCCGCTCTTGCCTAGTGGCTCGTGATTTTCAAGTTTTTCTTTGTTCTCCCAACATATCCCATATAGACACGAAAAGCGTCTTATATTGCTTAAATAGAACATGGATAACCATCTTTTATTTGTTAAATGTATTATGAAATATGGCATGTCGACTATCAATGGAATGATAAGAAACTAAAGACTCTAGACAGTGAACACGTGCGTCTGCATTAAAAATGTACTATGAAGATTTCATAGACTCGAGTACTAATACAGGTCACCTCAGCAAGACAATGGGTAAACCACGAAAGACTGGGACGAGTCAGGATACACAATTCAGAAACTAACCTTTGTGACTACCGATCTATTCTCTTTGTGTTTCTTCAACTATAAATCGCGGAGATTTGAGAGGAAGATTTGAAAAATACCTCATTTTCTTTAACAAACCGCGCGAGAGAGGAAGTATTGTTTATAATGACTCGTATAAATCATGCGTGTTTCCCTCATCAGCTCATTAGGGACCTTACACAACCAGGACGACACAATCTAGAACAATAGCGTTAATTACAAAATACAATAGCTGCACGTGAAAATGCACGCAGTTGCCTACATTTCGACCGTTCTCTGCAAAAGCACAACGCGAAACCCCCAGGAAAGAAAGTAAAACACTCCGTTTTTCGTTCGGCATGAACTCCATGTTTATATTTTTTCGAAAATCTGGATATGAAAAGCGATAAAAGTTGAACAAAGAAATCGATAAAAACCTAATTTCGCGAGAAAACACTTTTAGACGTGCCATCGTCACAGTCGTTACCGTCCTTGGTGCGTAAGGTCCCTATTGCACCGACTACAGTAATTTTGTTAATCATCCAACTTGTACACTTAGGAGCCCATTACCCGGAGAGTCCATCTCCCATACTACGTCTGTGATGCAGCATTTTTACAGACCAGGTTAAACTTAGAACGTCACGCCTGGCATAAGTTACCTCAAAATCGATCACTAAAAGCGAGCCAAAAACATATAAACCAGCACATCTTGTTTAATTCGCTGTCAAATTTATCGAAATTTTCGTATGTTAATATTGAAATGAAATAACGTCTTTAGGATCAAACACGTTTGTATATTGGCGTTGGTATGACGTCATAACGAACGACTCCTTTTAAGGTCAAATTCTGCGTTACCTATACGTTTGAAATAAAGCATATTATCACAACAACATAAATATGTGTTTTTGATTGCCGCAATTTTAAAGTCTCTACGATAAATATTTGCTGAGTTATTAAGAACTGAAGTTTCTTGTCACGTCACATTTTCTGACGTCATGGGTCTGACATCAGTCATGCTTTCTAAATTGAATAAACATAAAAAGACCATATTGCGGCTATTCAGTGTACAGTAAGTACAGTTCCTCTTTAACACCCGAAAAATACTTGAATAGTTATTTTTAAAAGACGTTTTCACAAATATATGACGTCATAATGACGTTTCCTCTTTTTCACTGGGAATTTTAAAGTATTTCCTCTCAAAAATTGAAAATTCTAAAAACATACGGTTGTGGGTACCGATTTACTCTTCTGATTGCTAGATTGTCGTAAACAAATATTTTAAACTCTAAAAGATGAATGAAGAAGTTATTTTGTAAATGGTTCTGTATTGAATATTTTCCGCCAAATTTTGGCGGGAAAATTGCCAAAATTCAAAATTTAATAACTTTTCTCCCTCTTAACCAATCGAACTCGGGTTTTCGGTTTCTTTGTTGTCGACATGATGGTAAATCGAAAATATAAAATTTACTGATGTTCAAGGTAATTGAAAACATCGAGACACCTATTATAAATGCATACATGACGTAACTGTGAGGTCATCAAGATCTCTACTGTAGATCAAATCATCGGATTTTGTTTAGGTCATCGGTCTTCATCATCCCACAAAAATTCAATCTTCTATGTTGGAAACCTTTGAAAATATAGCAAAGTGATAGATTTTAGGGTCATTTGTGCCAAGCGTGCGTGTTTCCCGCAAATTCGGTTCCGCTAGCCAATCACAAGCGTTTGCGTAATTTTAATTGAAATGATTATAATGATGTAGTCCCAAGGCTTCTGGCTGGTATTTTGTCAGATTGGGTTAATGGGATCCCTGTGGTTTGTACTGGTTTGTGACGTCACAGATTATCTGAAAATGTGCTGCACCTGCGCGCGCACTGTTTAAGCAAGGCCGCCCGGATCGAAGCTTTGGCCAGTAGCTAGTGATCATTTGTTTTTGTTTTCATGTTCTAAACCTTTTGCACTGATTTCCCTCGAGTCTTCCAGTTATTTTTGTGTTTTTAACTTTGTTCTCTTTATATAATTTATATATTTTTTCGGGTCGTTACCTCAGTTCAGATAATTGGGAGCTCCGCTCTTGCCTAGCGGCTCGTGATTTTCAAGTTTTTCTTTGTTCTCCCAACATATCCCATATAGACACGAAAAGCGTCTTATATTGCTTAAATAGAACATGGATAACCATCTTTTATTTGTTAAATGTATTATGAAATATGGCATGTCGACTATCAATGGAATGATAAGAAACTAAAGACTCTAGACAGTGAACACGTGCGTCTGCATTAAAAATGTACTATGAAGATTTCATAGACTCGAGTACTAATACAGGTCACCTCAGCAAGACAATGGGTAAACCACGAAAGACTGGGACGAGTCAGGATACACAATTCAGAAACTAACCTTTGTGACTACCGATCTATTCTCTTTGTGTTTCTTCAACTATAAATCGCGGAGATTTGAGAGGAAGATTTGAAAAATACCTCATTTTCTTTAACAAACCGCGCGAGAGAGGAAGTATTGTTTATAATGACTCGTATAAATCATGCGTGTTTCCCTCATCAGCTCATTAGGGACCTTACACAACCAGGACGACACAATCTAGAACAATAGCGTTAATTACAAAATACAATAGCTGCACGTGAAAATGCACGCAGTTGCCTACATTTCGACCGTTCTCTGCAAAAGCACAACGCGAAACCCCCAGGAAAGAAAGTAAAACACTCCGTTTTTCGTTCGGCATGAACTCCATGTTTATATTTTTTCGAAAATCTGGATATGAAAAGCGATAAAAGTTGAACAAAGAAATCGATAAAAACCTAATTTCGCGAGAAAACACTTTTAGACGTGCCATCGTCACAGTCGTTACCGTCCTTGGTGCGTAAGGTCCCTATTGCACCGACTACAGTAATTTTGTTAATCATCCAACTTGTACACTTAGGAGCCCATTACCCGGAGAGTCCATCTCCCATACTACGTCTGTGATGCAGCATTTTTACAGACCAGGTTAAACTTAGAACGTCACGCCTGGCATAAGTTACCTCAAAATCGATCACTAAAAGCGAGCCAAAAACATATAAACCAGCACATCTTGTTTAATTCGCTGTCAAATTTATCGAAATTTTCGTATGTTAATATTGAAATGAAATAACGTCTTTAAGATCAAACACGTTTGTATATTGGCGTTGGTATGACGTCATAACGAACGACTCCTTTTAAGGTCAAATTCTGCGTTACCTATACGTAAGCATATTATCACAACAACATAAATATGTGTTTTTGATTGCCGCAATTTTAAAGTCTCTACGATAAATATTTGCTGAGTTATTAAGAACTGAAGTTTCTTGTCACGTCACATTTTCTGACGTCATGGGTCTGACATCAGTCATGCTTTCTAAATTGAATAAACATAAAAAGACCATATTGCGGCTATTCAGTGTACAGTAAGTACAGTTCCTCTTTAACACCCGAAAAATACTTGAATAGTTATTTTTAAAAGACGTTTTCACAAATATATGACGTCATAATGACGTTTCCTCTTTTTCACTGGGAATTTTAAAGTATTTCCTCTCAAAAATTGAAAATTCTAAAAACATACGGTTGTGGGTACCGATTTACTCTTCTGATTGCTAGATTGTCGTAAACAAATATTTTAAACTCTAAAAGATGAATGAAGAAGTTATTTTGTAAATGGTTCTGTATTGAATATTTTCCGCCAAATTTTGGCGGGAAAATTGCCAAAATTCAAAATTTAATAACTTTTCTCCCTCTTAACCAATCGAACTCGGGTTTTCGGTTTCTTTGTTGTCGACATGATGGTAAATCGAAAATATAAAATTTACTGATGTTCAAGGTAATTGAAAACATCGAGACACCTATTATAAATGCATACATGACGTAACTGTGAGGTCATCAAGATCTCTACTGTAGATCAAATCATCGGATTTTGTTTAGGTCATCGGTCTTCATCATCCCACAAAAATTCAATCTTCTATGTTGGAAACCTTTGAAAATATAGCAAAGTGATAGATTTTAGGGTCATTTGTGCCAAGCGTGCGTGTTTCCCGCAAATTCGGTTCCGCTAGCCAATCACAAGCGTTTGCGTAATTTTAATTGAAATGATTATAATGATGTAGTCCCAAGGCTTCTGGCTGGTATTTTGTCAGATTGGGTTAATGGGATCCCTGTGGTTTGTACTGGTTTGTGACGTCACAGCTTATTGTTGCCAGAAGGTCTTCTGGGCCCGGTTCCTGAAAGCCCGATTAGCACTAATCCTGGATTAACTCTCAACAAAACATATTAGTTGTCATGGTAATTAACTCTGGATTAGCGCTAATCGGGCTTTCAGGAACCGGGCCCTGGAGTTTGGTAAGCCGTGACGTCACAAACCAGTATAAACCACAGGGAATCCATTAACCCACTAAGAAAAAAATACCAGCCAGAAGGCCTTGGGACAAGGCTGGTTGTAGCGGTATTGGTCGACCAAACAAGAGAAGCTAACGAGGCATCTTTTGTTGAAAACATTCCACGATGGAAGCGAACAACGAGATGTGAAATCTAAAAATAACCTGGTCTGTGGACGCTCCGGGTAATGGACTCCTGTTGGCTGAGAGATGGGCTGTTGTCGCAGTTCGGCCATCTTGGATAAAACAATAGTTTTGGCCCCGGTAGCCTCGCACTGGTTGGTTTCAGAACGAGTTTACCGGACGAAAACAAAGGTTTTTTTTCTCCTGGAACTCAACATGGCCGCCGTGCGATAAAAGCCCATACGTGCGAATTCTTGATAGCTGCGCACGCAGCATACAGATAATCATAGCGCAGGAGTCACTGAACTGTCATTGTGAAATTGTCAGCTGTAAACCTCTCTACCAATCAGTCTACGTTTCTAGAAGTTTAGAAAATGAATAATAAAACAATTATTGGATTCGCTTCCCGGTTAGCTCAGTGGTTAAGCGCCGATCTGTCGTGCGGGAGGGTTCAAACCCCCGCCGCACCAATACTCAGAGTCTTAAAATAACTGAGTAGAATTAAGGTGCTGCCTTTGTGAAACAATCTCGTTCTCGAATAGTCGTGACCTGGCCTCTCTTTCGACCGCTCCGTAGACTGGAAGGTCGCGGGAAAGAAAGTCCAGTAGATATTACATGCGCATAAAAATATGGCGTGGCCTGGCTACATAGCTCATGATCATGGCGACGAACCTGGAATGCAAGTGGAGTGTGGTGTTTACTGAATTGTATCAACGTTTATTATGCCTTGAAAGTGTGCAATTATAAATTTGTAGCAAAGTTTGAACAACTGGAAGCATTATTTAATCTATGCAAAGGGGATATGTTTTCATCAACTTCAGCACTGAGTTTGGCAAGTCGCTGGTTTGTACTTTATTTCCTTTCGTGTGTGATTCTTTAAGATCTTCACCACAACATGATTTTGATTTCTCCACTCGTGTCTCTGATGGATGATCAAATGTCTAAACTACAGGAGCACGGGGTAACAGCAGTGAAGCTGACTGATCTCAGTGAAAACGAAATGCATGGACTTGAACCTTCGATATATGTGTAACTAAGTAAGTACACATTTTTAATGCGCTCACCTGAAGGATTTAGTACTAGTGGTCATTTGAGAAGCAATAAACTAAAGCAAGAAACTGTTTGTGTTGCGGGAGGACGTAGTTGAGAGAAATTCTGCAGTGATATTATTGGCCATTTTAAACCTTCAAATAAAAATGTATTCGGTAAATCACGCAAATATTCGCGCGAATTTGACTTTATTCCTGATTGGACAGTTTTGCGCATGCGCATGCAACATCTACTGGACTCTCTTTCCTGCGACCTTCCAGTCTACGGAGCGGTCAAAAGAGAGGCCGTAGACCTTCACGTCTTCTCGGATAAGGACGTAAAATCGTAGGTCCCACGTCGGCCTCAAGTTTATCAGTCTCACAAGACTGTCACGAGTTACCGACGTTAAATAACGTTGTTTCACTTCACTTCACTTCACTTCACTTCACTTCACTTCACTTCACTTCACTTTACTTTACTTTACTTTACTTTACTTCACTTTACTTTACTTTACTTTACTTTACTTTACTTCACTTTACTTTACTTTACTTCACTTTACTTTACTTTACTTCACTTTACTTCACTTTACTTTACTTTACTTCACTTTACTTCACTTTACTTCACTTTACTTCACCTTACTTCACTTTACTTCACTTTACTTCACTTTACTTCACTTTACTTCACTTTACTTCACTTTGCTTCACTTTGCTTCACTTTGCTTCACTTTGCTTCACTTTGCTTCACTTTGCTTCACTTTGCTTCACTTTGCTTCACTTTGCTTCACTTTGCTTCACTTTGCTTCACTTTACTTCACTTTACTTCACTTTACTTCACTTTACTTCACTTTACTTCACTTTACTTCACTTTACTTCACTTTACTTCACTTTACTTCACTTTACTTCACTTTACTTCACTTTACTTCACTTTACTTCACTTTACTTCACTTTACTTCACTTTACTTCACTTTACTTCACTTTACTTCACTTTACTTCACTTTACTTCACTTTACTTCACTTTACTTCACTTTACTTTACTTCACTTCACTTTACTTCACTATACTGCATAAACTATACGTTGCTGTAAGTTATAAAACTATTTTTTTTTATATAAAAATATATTTCTCAATGTTCGTATCTGTTATTCCTTACGAACGAGAATATCACATGAATTTATTTATTGCTATTTTTGACTAATAAAAACATTAAAGTAATTTATCATCGACTGTGTTACAGTGCGACTACTGAAACGGGGCCACTTAGACAACCAGAACAAAGCACATTGCAAAACGAAAATAAAGCATTCCGAAGTATAAATCCTAGCATATCCATGCGATTGTCTAAATTCGCAAGACTGACTTCAGAACTAGCCGATCAAACTCGCCTTTCACCGGATCGAAGCTCGAGCAAGACGAAATGCTATTGTCTTGTACTTGACACTGATTGGCTCAAATAACCGTAAGTTGGAATGCTTTATTTCCGTTCTGAAATGTGATTGGTTCTCGTTGTCTAAGTGGCCCCGGTTTCTGTAGTCGCACTGTAAGTCTTGAACTAAAATCAGCAGTCGAAAAGAGTAATTCGTAGAATGTAGACACCTGTCTATACCAGTTGTGATAACAGGTTAAATTAGATGATATTATTGTTACACGCGAGTGTCTTCAACATCACAGCACACAGGATTGTCAAATACCACATTCACACTTGAATTTGTGGGACGACCTTGGCGCCGATGTTCAGTTATTTTCCTCAAGTCAAAGTAAACATTAGGCAAATAAATAAGTGTTGCAGAAATGGTGATGCTGCCACACACTAAGAACGCCACGTGGTATGAGTCGTGCTTGTCAGCTAAATACCCTGGAGAAACAAAGTGCAAGCAATTTTAAGTAATGTAACTTAATAGTTTATATAGAGAGAGCACGTAACAGATGAGTAATAAACTGAAGAATGTTTTCATATGTCTGTGTTCTTATAATGATGGCGATTTTCGTCATACCATAGTCAATTATAACGTAGCTGTGAGTAGATTGTCTTGTTACATGTAGGCTTTAATTATCGAATATCAGTGTTATTTTTCATATGACTCAGTTTTCATTGTTCTTTCAGGGGAATATGCATCATATTTTCACATCACACCTCAGTGTCTTTGTTCTTTCAGGGGAATATGTATCATATTTTCACATCACACCTCAGTGTCTTTGTTCTTTCAGGGGAATATGTATCATATTTTCACATCACACCTCAGTGTCTTTGTTCTTTCAGGGGAATATGTATCATATTTTCACATCACACCTCAGTGTCTTTGTTCTTTCAGGGGGAATATTATTTCCCCTTGCATTTTAACAATGCTTTACATATGATATTCCCCTCGACTTATTCCCTTACGCTTTTCCTAGTACTGAACTACTGGCTTACTCCGACTTTACCAACTTACTTACTTACTTACTTACTCCGACTTTACCAACGGAGAAGTAACTTGAAACTGAACAACGGCATGTGTCTTGAGTGGCACTCAATCCCTCGATCTCTTGGTTACTAGTCTTATCTTACAGTCTACATTTTTTCTATTTATTCACTACACTATAAGCAGACAAATGAAGCTTCCTAATGTTCATGAAAAGAGAGATTATTGCATGCAATAAGAAAACCTCACCATTGTGTAAAATAAGCCATTTCTCGTCCTTCCGCTCGGGCAGCATTTGTATTGTATTTGTATTGTATTTTGTTGGCTATATGAGATATATATGGTTTCCAAGATAAATGTTCATCTAGTATTACCCCTAGAAACATGGTTTCTTTTACTAGATCAATTCTCTGGTTGTTTATAACCAACTGAATATTATGACATTTTTGTCTTGGCTTAAATACCATGAATTTTGTCTTTGTTAAATCCAATGAGAGTTTATTTGCCTTGAACCAATCTGACAATTTGTTTATTTCAGCATTCAGAGTATTGATTAGGTAAACAGGGTCTTTGTGCGAGAAAAATATATTCGTGTCATCAGCAAATAGAATAAGCTCTAATACATTAGAAACATTATTTAAGTCATTGATGTACAATAAAAATAATATAGGACCAAGAATTGAGGCTGAGGCACCCCACAGCAAATCTTTTTAGGAGAAGAGCAGCGCTCATTAAACTGAACGAATTGTCTTCTGTTGGAAAAGTAACTTTTAATCCAATCTAATGCTATGCCACGAATACCGTAATGTTCAAGTTTGTCAAAAAGAATGCTGTGGTTAACAGTGTCGAAGGCTTTCGATAAATCTAGGAAAATTCCAACAGCAATTTATTTACGATCAATTGCAGATGAAATTGTATCATATATATCGATCAAAGCAAGCGCAGTAGAGTAATTTTTTTTCTGAAACCGAACTGATTATCATTTAAAATATTACATTTATTAATGTATATCAATAGGCGGTTATAAATTATTCTTTCCAAAAATGTAGAGAAGCTTGGTAGAATTGAGACTGGTCTATAATTGGTGAACAAATAAATAAATATTATGAGTGTATATTTAGCGTTTGAGAATCGACAACATGGCTTCTAGTTTGCAGAGCCTTCCTTGTTATAATTTAGATGACGAATCGTTTAATCTATTTACTTATGAAATTAACCACGGTCCTACACATTTTGATGCTGATCGCCTAGACTCATTATGTTTTAATCCTTTCAATACTGAAAATCTCACAAAGAGAACCCTTGACATTGACCCTGACCATCAATTTTTCTCTTCATTTGACTGTAATTTCTATAATCAAGATCAGTTTAATGAATTAATATGTAAACAACCATCCTTATTTTCTTTCCTGCATTTAAGGTCTCGATAAAGGTTCGACGTGTCATTTCGGAAAAACGCTCTTGCAACGTCGAAATTAAAGCCACATAGACGTACTATATACCGTTTTAAAGGTCTTGAATTGAAGAAAGTATATATTTAATCCGTTTTGAACAAAAGTTAAAAGCGTATATGTTATATATATTTCTACGCGAAATGACTCCGTCCGCCAGAAGGAGTTCAGCCCTTCAGGCTTTGAAACAATTTTTTTCTTAATTAGCCCTTTCGAATCCCAACTAAATTGACTCAAATACTGTGTCGGGCATTTTTGATATATTGCGTATTACAGATTTTATCCCTTTTCAAAGTTGAAAAAGTAGTTTTTCATCCCATTTTGATACAAACCAGGTCATAAAACCTGAACGAAAAATTATTTCAAAATTCCCCGACACAGTATTTGAGAAACAGCTGTTTTCTACGACTCGTGAAAAAAATTGGAAAATTGGACAAAATGCTAAAAGCTGGACTTCAACAAAGTTCTGTTTTTGGCCGAAAAAAAGAGCCGAGAAACAGCCCGATAAAGGTTTTCGATTCATTTCACGGCTGACTAAGAAGTTCCGCCTCCAAGGGTAACCTCATTAAGATTAGCCAATCAGAGCGATTCATGTTGTTTTCAGTCTCGCCGATTACAAAGTTCAGACGAACCGCAGAACAGAGAAAGCTAATACAGTTCACCGATGCTCGATACTTCTACAGAAACTAGTTAGCTAAAGTGTCGATTCCAGCTTAATTTTAAGAAGAAAAGCTCTTTTAGGAGTACAGAAAAATGGAACCACAGTAAGAAAACAATTAATATCATGCAGGGAAAACCACTGAAGCGCAGCTCGACCACACCATGTACACGGTAGACTGTTTATGTCATTCTAAACATTTTCATCGCGCTGAAACAAAACCGCCAAGCCGTAGCTTTCTGCATTGAATTCTCTTTAAATTTTTGGCCGATCGAAGATAACCAAACTTTATTGCTTCATTCTTTGTGGACTTTCAGTCTTCGATGATTCTAACTTCTTGGAACTAGAGTATAATCCCGGCCCTCCAGCCATTGTTTGTCCTAAGAACTTTACAGCCGCTTCCAAATTTACTCACAAACTAAATTATTACAAACTAAATTGTGCTGTGTTTTTTCTTCTTCTCCTTTTTTGAATACGGCACCAAGAAAGATCTACTTCTACACTTTTTGGGCATTGCATTATAAACGTAGGAAGTCTTTACGAACGAAAAGTAGCGCAGAAGATCACAGCATAGCGAGAGTGAAATAACATGCCCAGTGAATGACAGCAGCTGTCAATCATTTTTCGCGCCTTTTTTAGCGGGAAATCAGAAAGTCGCATTTTCAAGGCTTTAAATACTTTTTTTGAGTCTGAGTTTTTCTGTGATGCTAGATTAGGGCTTTTAGATTTAGAATTTGCGAAAAAACGCATTTTCGAAACTTTTCCATTTTGAACCTTTATCGAGACCTTAAATATTCGCAGTATTAATCAAAATCTGCATAAACTTACTGACTTTCTTACTACTATCAATTCTAAATTCTCAGTTATTGCCATTACCGAGACTTGGATTAGAGATGAATTAACCACAGATGTGGATATTGATGGATATGAATTCTTACATAGATACAGGAAAGACAAAATAGGAGGGGGTGTGGGTATATATATTGATAACGAATTGAACTACAAGCAAAGGCCGGATCTTGATTTTTTCACTATCAAATTTTAGAATCCATATTTATAGAAATCGATAGACCTTTTCAAAAAAACATTTTTCATTGGTACTCTTTATAGACCCCCCGGGGCTAATGTAGATGAATTTGAAGCTAAATTGAATGAGCTCTTGGATAGAATTGCAAAAGAACAAAAACCGTGTTACCTTATGGGAGATTATAATTTGGATTTATTGAAGTACCAACAGTGTAAGCATACTAGTGACCTTCTTGACGACTTGTTCTCCTGTTCTTTCTTACCCCTTATCAATCGGCCTACTCGAATTACTTCACACACAGCTACACTAATTGATAATATTTTGACTAATAATCTTACTGATGAAGCCACTTGTGGTTTGTTCTTTACAGACATTTCGGATCACCTACCTATCTCAGTTACATTTTTACATCAAACTGAAACTGATAAAACTCTTAACCCTAATATCAATCTTGCTAGGCGTCTAATTAATATGAAAACTAAGCAAACATTTAATCAGGAGCTGAATAATTATAATTGGGATGCAGTATACAATCTTTATGATCCTGATGAGGCTTACAATTATTTCAATTCGACTTATAAATATTTATTCGACAAATGTTTTCCAATCAAAACCATATCTCGGAAAAAGGCTAAATTATTTTCTAAACCCTGGATTTCATCTGGTTTGTTCAAGTCAATGAAAACGAAAAACAAACTCTACAAATGCTTTCTTAGTAACCCCTCTATTGGAAATGAGAACATTTACAAAAAGTATAGAAATAAACTTAATCATTTGCTCAAGATAGCCAAACGCAGGTATTATGACTATAAACTTGATGCGGCCAAGGGAAACATGAGAGCTGTCTGGAAACTACTTAATGAAATTATCAATTAAAAAAAAAAAACTAAATTCCCTTCTACATTTGTACATAATGATGCTGAATTTACAGATCCTGTTGTAATTGCCAATAAATTTTGTGATGTTTTACTAATGTGGGCCCCAACCTTGCTAAAAAGATCCCAGATACAAGTTTCAATCACAAGTCATATCTTTAAAAGAACCCATCTTGCAATCATGTTTTCTTAATCCTGTAAATGAGATCGAAATACAAGATATTGCAACTACTTTTAAGGATAGAAAGGCCACAGGTTTTGACCACATTAGCATCACCGCTGTCAAAAACAACATATTATCACTTTCTGGACCCTTAACGGCCATGTCATAAATCTATCGATATCTACTGGAATTGTTTCTCAGAACCTAAAAATTGCAAGAGTACTTCCAATCTTCAAAAATGACAATCCTTGTTTTTTCAGTAACTATCGACCAATCTCCATATTGCCTACCTTTTCTAAATTCTTTGAGAAAGTAATCTTCAATCGTTTCATGAATTTTATTAATAAACACAATATTTTGTATAACAATCAGTATGGCCATATCAAACAATTGTTGTCGTTCAGAATAATATTTGGGCCTGACTAGATGCTAGTGAGGCATACGCTCATCCTTTTCAAATTTCGCTATCGAATCTTCAAGAAACTATTCGATTTTTGAAATCGCACTTCCTGTAGCCTACGTTGTATCCGCCTCTCTTCTGCCGGCTCGCTACACTTTCTGGACGTGTTCTAGTATTCGACGATCCATCCTGCTTTCCAAATATGGAATATATTGACCATATATGGAATATCACAGGGAGCTCTCAGGAACGACACTTTTCTCAATAAATTGTTTGATATGTTCAGATCACAATATTCAACTACTTTTACACTTCTACACTTGGTAGATCAAATTTCACCATCAATTGACAACAATAAATTATGTGCAGGTGTATTTTTAGACTTATCCAAAGCCTTTGACACGGTCAACCACAAAATCTGACTTGATAAATTAGAACATTATGGTTTTAGAGGCCTCCCTTTGAACTGGATCTCTAGTTATCTTGATAATCGTAAGCAATTTGTCGAATTTAAACAAGAGTGCTCTGATAACCAAACTGTTACCTGTGGTGTTCCTCACGATCTATCCTTGGTCTCCTCTTATTTATTTTGTATATTAACGACATGCAGCACTCCTCCTCTTTATTAAAGATTATCTTATTTGCTGACGACACTAATGTATTTCTCTCAAACAATAACATCAACGAATTATACTCCACATTGAACAATGAACTTGACAAGGTAACTAATTGGCTTTTTGCAAATAATTCAATTAAAAATGTTGTATCGAGTCTAGGAGCGTTAAAGAGGATCCGCCCATTTGTGTCCCAAGACACTCTAATGAAAATATATAATTCACTTATTCAAACTCACATGGATTACTGCTGTGAGGTCTGGGATACCTGTGGGAGGGTTAACATAAAAAAAACAATTATATTATTTTTAGACCAAGACAAAAGAAAGTTTCTCCAAGTAACCTAAAAGTCAAGATCAATAATGAATTTATTGAAATTAAACAATGCACCAAATTCTTAGGCGTTTTGGTTGATGAAAATTTGAGTTGGGAACACCACATAGCCACAATTACTAGCAAAATATCGAAATCTATTGGCATTATTTCAAAAGCTAAATTATTTCTCTCTCAAGCATCTCTCCATAATCTTTACTTTGCTCTTGTTTATCCATACCTATACTATGGTAATATAATCTGGGCCAGCACTTATGCCTCCTCACTAAAAAAGATAGTCACCTTACAAAAACGAGTAATCAGAATAATTACTAAGTCAAATTATGATGCTCACACTGCTCATATAAGCAAGCACATATAAGCTCTTAAACCTATCAAATATACACAAACTTCAAGTGGGCATTTTTATGTTCTCTTATGACAACAGATCTCTTCCTCAAGTATTTCACAATTTCTTCTCCACTAATTCCAGTATACATTCTTATAACACCAGATCAGCCTCTAATTACAGACATCAATTCGCAAGAACAAATATAAGACAATTTTCAATTGCCTATACAGGACCTAAACTCTGGAATTCCCTCTCTAAGGAGCTGAAAAGTCATACATCTCTAAATAGTTTCAAATATAATCTGAAAATCTATTTACTTTAATCAAAGAAACCCTCTGTAACTTCCTATACTCTCTTCTCCTTTTTCAACCTTAATTTGTCTCAATCTCACCATCCTATTCAGTCACTGGTATTCTTACTTGATCTTGATGAATTTAATTAATAATTTAACTTGAGCTCGTGTCCATCTTTAAAAAGACAACCGAAAGCTATAAGCCCATGCTTCCATTTAGGTTGTCTTCCACCCATTATTTAAATGTGTAACCTTGTATGTGTTTAGTCTAGATAGCTTGCTTTTTCTCTTTTTGTTGTGTCTGCTGTTGCTGTTCTGCGTACGCAAGTTACTAATTTGGTGGTGGTTTTTAAAACAAAATGAAGATGACGATGAGAGCAAATATTGATTATCAGCTTTAAACAGAGGAATCACGCGAGCAATTTTCATTTCATCAGGAACAATACCATGACTAATGGATAAATTGATAATGTGAGTCAAGGGTTCAGACTAATATGAATAGATTGTTTTATTATAGACATAGGTATGTTGTCATACCCAGAAGCTTTTCCTGGTTTAAAGCTGTTAGCAATTTCTTTCATCTATTCTTTGGTTGTTGGATTAAAAAAAATTGAACTCGAAAAAAAGCCGGAAAGGAAATTCTGATGAGACATGGCTGAGGGCTGTATTTTTTTAGCTAAGTTAGGCGCAATATTAGTGAAATAATTACAAAATATATTAGCAATTTCAACTGGATCAGAAATTTCATGGTCATTAACTTTAAACGTCGAGGTTAATTTAGGCTTCTATCTTTTTCTGTCGTTGATAACTTCATTAAGAATCCTCCAGGTGGCTTTAATGTTTGACTTAATTGTCTTCTAATATTTTTTCGTAATACAGGCGTCTAGCAATTCTCAGAGAATGATTTAATTTGTTTTTGTAATCTTTACAAGACAGTTCGTGATTAGGAGTTGGAAAATGCAGGTATTTTTTATATAACTTTTCTTTTTCTTTTTATGGACTTAAGGAGGCCTTTTGATAACCCTGGTTTACCGCAATAATATATAAAATAATAATAACAATAACAAATACAAAAGTAAGGTAACGTATAGTAAAAATAGTCTAAAAGTCAATTTAGGAGAGAGGCAGTCGCAATGTTGTTCTTAAAAGAAACTAACGACATAGTCTCGCGTAATTCAGCTGGAAGCTGGTTCCAGAGCTTTGCTCCATTGTAGGAGATACTCTTTTTCGCAAACTCAGTTTTGGGGAGGGGCAAGCCCCCTTAGTTGTAGTCTGTTCTGCTTCCAACTGTTTTGAATAATTCGATTAGACTGGTCGGTGCACAGTTATTTTGGATTTTGTGCATCAAGACAGCCTTGCGTTTAGCCCTCCGTTCATCAAGTCGATCCCAATCTAGTATGTCAAGGAGTAAGAATAAGCCTAACAGCACTATTTTGAAATTTTTGAAGTTTATCACAGAGGACCCTCCCACAGGTATCCCAGACCTCACAGCAGTAATCCATGTGAGTTTGAATAAGTGAATTATATATTTTAATTAGAGTGTCTTGGGACACAAATGGATGGATCCTCTTTAACGCTCCTAGACCCGATACAACCTTTTTAGTTAAGTGGTCTATGTGGTCAGACCAACTTAAATTTTCGTCAACAACTACCCCTACCGTTTTGCTTTTACTGACCCTCTTAATATTTTTATCTCCAGTTTCTATTATGGGCTCCTCGTCCAGATTCGATAAACGCTGACGCGAGCCGATCATCATGAATTCTGTTTTGGCCACGTTTAAGTGGAGCTTATTTGCTTTGAGCCAGTTGTTTATCTTGAGCAATTCGGTATTTGCTCTGACAACAACATCCATAAAATCTGCTCCACTAAACGTGATGCTGGTGTCATCAGCAAACATACAGGGTGTTGACGTTTCGAGGCAATTTGGTAAGTCGTTTATGTAGACGAGAAACAACAATGGGCCAAGTATCGATTTTTGCGGAACACCGCAGGTAATCAAACGCTCACTGGATCGAATGTTCTCCACCGAGCATGTCTGCATGGTATCTATTTGAAAGGTAGGAGTGTAACAGACCAAGTGACCCATTGTTAATTCCGTACAGTGAAGTTTACGAAAACCAAATTGCTTATTTGATAGAAGGTTCTGTGAAGAGAGATAGCTATACAGTTGATCATACAGTATCCGCTCAAATACTTTGCTAACGACCGGCAGAACGGATATTGGCCGATAGTTACCCATATCATTTTTGGCGCCGCTCTTGAATAAAGGTGTAACGCGCGCTTTTTTCCAGTCTGCCGGAAATACACCTGTGTCAATTATGACGTTAAATAGGACACAAAGATATTCCAAGATAACTGGCGCAGCGGCTTTACGAATTTTCGCTGGGATACCATCAATACCTGTTGCTTTCTTGGGAAACAGTTTCTCAATTTGTTTGATAACTGTTGACAGATTTGTAAATGTAAAATCGAACCCGCAAGAGTTTGGCTTGATATACTCTCTAAAATCTAGCGAATCGTTTGTTAAACTTTGTGAGAGTCTAGGACCAATATCTGCAAAATGTGCATTGAATTATTCTGCTATTTTTGCCGGGGATGAGATCGATTCGTTGTTACATTTTATCTCTGTTATAGTTTTATGTTGAGACTGCCGTCCCATTAGGTTATTGACTGTATGTCTTCCAAGTGGCTTTAGGGTCGCTTTTGTTTTTTCAATCTCATTGTTATAATATTCTTGCTTCGCTTGCTTCGGTGTTGCATTAACCTTGTTCCTTAGTCGAGTGTATTTAAACCAGAAGTCTCTGTGTTTTGTTATTGCATGCTTTCGTTTCATTTTATCGCGTTCATACATCAATTCCCTTTATGTCTTTAGTGACCCAAGGCAAATTGGGAGAACGCACTCTTTTTGTTCTAATAGGAGCGTGCTTGTCAACGACCTGCATTAACATTAATTTTCAAGCCGACCAAATCTAATTGGAATTTTCCAGTAAAAACAAGTAATCCCATTGTTGGCACCGAAGGTCGTTTAGAAATTCAAGCATATTAAACAATTTAAAACTTCTTGATTTGATCACTTTGATATACTTTTCACCCAAAGAGTTTAGTTTACTCACACCAAAGATTAAGCTGTGATCGCTGATTCCAAGATGAACAACTCCGGAAGCAACAATTCTCTCCGGATCACTAGTTATTAGAACATCTAGTAGCGATGAACAAGATTCCGTGATTCGAGTAGGCTGATCTATGAGTTGACTTAATTGAAGTAGATCGCAGAGAGACTTCAGCCGTTTACTATTCGGGTCGCTAAAATTAAGCCAATTGGAATTCAGGTCGCCTAATATATACATCTCTTTGTTCTCGTTATCGATTTTAGTAATAAGCAGTTCCATCTTCGCATATCAATAAAATAGCAAGCAAAAGTGTCCTTTTGAACTTCCCGCGGCCTCTTCCATATTAGGAAAATCCATATTCCATATTTGGAAGAGCTGCTACGACATTCAAAATGGCGGTTTCTAGGTCTCAGACCTCTAAATCGACACTCGTTGTTTGATATGGAGAAATATTCTATTCTATTTCTCGAGTAATTATGAAAATGGTTGGTAAATATGCTATCAATTAGCGTTGCCGTATGAGATGTTATTCTAGAAGGACGAGTAATCAACGGAAGAAACATACTGGAGTACATTCCATCTAAGTATATGATTTATTTACCTCAATTCTGATTGGCTGCGAACAAACAGTTAATGTTACAGCATTGACTGCGCATGCGAATAATATCTATAGGTTGTGACGTCACACTGCTATTATCTGTAAGTATATCTGTAGGTAGCGCTCGATGAGAAGCAAGTACGACCATTTCACGCTAGAAAGTCTAGACATTAATTTGCTTTTTGTGCCATTTTGTTATTTTAAGCTCTCAGCTATGTTTCTAGTCTTCCTTTTTCCCTAAACTTGTGAGTAAAAGCAATCTGAGCTCGAATAAGAAACATTCAATCGAAAACAAACCAATTTACGGCGTTTCATTTAGCTTCGTTTTCGCTAGCTAAGACTTTTTGCTTAAACATTTGCTTAACATGTATAATAAAACAATTATTGACTTCGGTTTTCGCACGCATGATAGCGAAAATTATCAAGACCTCGGTCTATGTTATTAGCAACAGCCTTCGGCTTCGGCATATAACACAGCTATATATATTACACAACTTTCCGTGTAATAACCTCTTTGTATTCGGAATGCATCTGTTAGTAACGAAAACGGCATTGTAAGAAGTTTAAGTAAGGCAATATTTCTTGTAAGCATTTCCTTATGCATAAGAAAATATTCCGCAATAGTCTTTTATAATATGAAAGGAGTAAAAAGTTGTTCAATTTGACTATTCTATAGAGCTTAAATTAATTAGTATTCAGTCCGGGCTAGCCTACTCCGCAGGCAACTCCTAAATAATAAGAAATTTGAATCACTGGGATTCCTGTGGTGGAAGGATCGTCTGAGCGGGCTTCCTGTGGAAGGTTCAGGTGAGGGGGAGGGGCTAAGTCTGGGCAGCAGCCCATGATTCTGCTGCTAAGGACTATTGTATATCACGTACCTGCCAATACGGGCCCTGCAGCAACAAACAACGCCGTCGCCATGTTGGCGTTACCAAACGCTGAAGCAACTTTAGAAGGGTCCTCGTTGACTGCTTGCATAAATAGGACGTTTAGACTTGTACGAAAGAATCCATCCGCAAACCCGAAACAAAGGATGGACACTGCTAAGTGGACATAGGTGCTTGCTAGACTGCATGATATCGTAACAATACCGCTGACCATCTCGGCAACCATGTTTATGTACATGGGTTTGACCATAGGAAGATCACACATTTGTCCTGCGACAGTTCTTGCTATGGTTGTGGCAGAACCGCTTATTATGTACAAAGTGGAGGCTTTGTTTGCCGATATACCCATCTCTTCGGCGTACTTGATCTGTTGATGTTGAAGAAGGATAAAAAACATTTTAGTGTGGAAAAACGAAGATGGAAAAAGACGGGGGTTTACAGCTGTGGTGCGGGAGTTGCCGTCTTCCCATATCTGAAATTAGTATTCTTTTGGCGGAAAATGGAGAATATTAACTTTTCTGTAATAGGAAAGATTCGTATTCTCACGAACGAGTTCGGGAACGAGCACTTAACGGAGGCTAGAACGGGGGCATTTTTTCTCATCAATAGATTTTAGTGAATTCCTCGTGTGAGCCTCCATTGAGTCCTCGTTCCCGCATCGCTCGTGAGAATACGAATATTGCCTATGAAAAGGTTGAGCACAATTTGCATTTTTAACCAACGTTTTCCACTCACACCTCCCCGAAAATTGGATTTTTAGATGATATATATTTTTTGTTGGGAAGGGTGGGGATATTTGATACTCACCAAGTGTATAATAATTGCATAGTGTCCCAGGCTAGCCACAGATATGGAGAGAACTGATATTGTGAATTCTCTCGATTTCCATACCGAAAAGTCGGCCAGGCTTTTCAATAAGGTATTGTTCCTTGTTTCTCTCTTCTTGTCTCTCTCGGTGTTAGGTGGTCCAACGTTAGGGTCAAAAGCCAAATTAAGAAAGCAAACTCCGCCATAAATTCCAGCAATCACTCGAAAGTATCCTCTCCATCCCAGATAGTCTATCATTAACTGAGAAAGTGGACCCCATGTCATCACTCCTACTCCTACTCCGGCCGTGAGAATTCCTAGCGCGAGTGACCTGCGTTTCTTAAAGTATTCTCCAGTCACCAGGAAGGCTGAATTAATGATAAAGCTCATTCCGATTCCGATGATTAGGCTGTAGGTGAAGAATAAGGGGGTGATCTGTTGAGCCAAGGAGGACAGTAGAAATCCTGTCGCGCACAGAACATGACCGATGGAAGAGATGAGGCGAGCCGAATAGTGGTGGCATAACTGACTGCTTATCAAGAACAGGACCAGCACAATACCGATCATCATTGATCCCACGAGGGCTGTCGATATTTGAAAAAAAGTACGACATAAATTTGTTATTATTCTATCTATATTATGGTATATTCAAAGACCTGGAGAAAATATCGCGGGGATATGTTGGGAAACTGTAATGATGTATTCTTAAAAAGGTAATACCCACGGCTGTCTCCTCTCCCTCTTGCGGTCAAGCTAGACACTAAGAAATTATTTTCTCTGAACAGTGGTGGAATAATTTCTTGTTCGGATCAGACTCATGCAATTGAAAAAGGAAATATCTCTTGAAGAGTAGTCCAAAAACAGACAGAAACATTTTTTGAAGTGAAAGTTTGCCACTCAGTGATCCCATCACTTTACGGTGACATCAGTCTCGACTGTTTTTGCAGTCCGCGAAAAGAGGATCCATGCAAAGTTCTTCTATTATAACTAGAAGGAATTAGAAGGAAATGTTTATTTAAAACAAGCATATGTATGTAAGTATTTTTAGACAAAATTAACCTTTGTGAAGCACTTTTATCAATATAATAATAATAATAAAAACTTTATTCATGTGTCAAAGACTGATAGCTGAGGGAAAACCCTTTACTAATTGGGAACACCTAAGCTAAACTATAAAATATAAGCTAAACATATATATTTACATTAATTAAGAGATAGATTAATATAGTAATAATTGTGAATAATAGTAATGGATAGTTTTAAATATATATGTAATAGCAGTGTGAATATCGATGGCAATGGCTGCAGCAGCTGTACTCGATGCGATCAAATATAATATTCGTTAACTTGCCTGCGGTTTTTCTGCTCTCATTGAATTCCGTCGTCAGGACCGGTAAGACAAGTCCATAGACGTATCCCAGTCCGCCACTGAGCCAAGTATTAAGCGTTGCACAAACCAGCACTACCCAGGAATACGAGCTGTCTGGCTCGTGAAAGGTCGAGCGAGTCAACCATGAGACGATCCATTTCATTGTGGTGGTTCTAAAATAAATGATGATTATTCAGGAGAATACGCCTTTTGCTATAAAGACTTGAATAACGTGCTGATATACTACTTCGATAAGCAATGAATTGCGCTCGTGATCCCATGGGGTTCATTTTTATCACGCAGCAGTCCCTGGAGAATAAATTTGGCCCTTTTTGCCAGGTAAATTCGTTCTGAAGCTGCTCCGGTGATACATACATACATAAACTTTATTTAATCTCGAATTTAAGAGTAGCTTTGACAAGCTAATATCTTCGATAAAAACTATTGTTTCTAACCAATATGGCCGTCACGTGATTAAGGGAAAGGTGTCACTGGATGGCAAACAAACGCTGTTTTAGGGGGTGGCATTATTTATTGGTAGGGTGTCGGTAAATGGGGAAGTCAGTCTTAAAAACGTATTATGCCCCCCTGAAGGGGAAGGCAAACTTTCTGTGCACCCCTCCATTAGGAACAGTCGAAACCGTTTCTGACACCCCATTCCCATGTTGCTTTGTTTTCTATATCCGCTTGTACTATAAATATATATTACCCATATCATTATAATGTATTCAGAAATGATACTGCATGATCACACTGATATTCCACAGATTGTACACTAAGCATTGAATGTCCTACTGTAGATGTCAGTCCTGGGTCGATTGAATTAAACTTTACAATGATTAATATTAACAGGCCCGGCCATTGTCAGTCTACACCTAAAAACCATGATCTCGATTTCATTACTCATTACATGGGTATTACATTTTCAATATTCATTTGACTCATGCCCCATAAAGCTTACTACAGGCTACCTATTGTATTAATCTTACATAGTTCAACCTGTTTCATTTATTCATGTATTACTGGTACTAACAATCATAAACATGTACAAGGATTCAGAGATTTATTGAGAGGATGGCCCAAATACAACAGCTGCCCAATAAACCTCTTTGGGTGGGAAGGGTGGGCTTTAAAACCTAAACAACGGGAGAGTGTCCGACTAACTTGTGAACGCTGCGGCCAACGCACATGTTTGTAACGTCAGAGGATGTTAGCCAATGGCCGTGCGCCATTAATTACATGCATTAATTAATACGTATACTGACATAATCAATACTTCCCAATTACTAGCACACCAAGATGGGGTTCAGAGATTTATTGACAGGATGGCCCAAATACAACAGCTGCCCGATAAACCCCAAACCCAGGATGGTGTGAAGCAAGTGGTATTGTTGAAAGAATGATGTGTTTTATCTATGTTGTAAGACAGTGCCTTGGCTAAATTAAGTTTTTGTGTGGTGTTAAGGTCTACATTTGTATGTAGACCAAATAAGCACCTGATGCCCAGTATCAGTAAGAACAATTAATGGTGATGCACCTGAGTTGAATGCAAATGTGGCACCTGGGATCTAAACCAATTTGTTCTATGCACAATTTACGAAATCTGGAGAAATGATGTCCCGTGACTGTTCCATGAGTCCTCTGGCAGTATTAATAGTGAATAATGGTGACTGATTATTATGAGATGATGTGCTAATTTATGTTTCAAAGCTGTGACAGAACAGAAACTGAGTTAGGAATAACTGGTAGAACAATTATCTCAAGTACTCGTTGCTGAAATTGAATGGTTTTAGTTTAGCAAGCTTTGAGTATGCAATGATCTCCATGAAAAACTACATCCTTAATTCTGAGGTAAATTGCCTCTGAGTCAAAAATATCTGATAGTGTGGTGGGCACTAAATTAGACTTCTTTAGCAATAAGAAGAAAACAACAAGAAAAAAAATGCCCACGTACAAACATGAAGTGGGTTACTAGAATCTATTCGATCTCAAATCCCCGCGAGAGAAAAGGGTGCTGGATTTAGCTTGAATGAGTTTTAAATACCCCCAAGAGATTCTTCCCTGGTACATAGCATTGTTTATAGTAAGATTGAAGTTTCGCACGCTGGTCCAAGAGTATGACATAGCTTTTTCCATGAGGAGTTGTAGATACTGGATAAGGTTGTCGTGTTGTGCTTTTGGTTGCTGCTGAATGAAATCGAGAAATGCGTACGCAAATTCAGAGATTTCTAGTTTCTCGTAGTCTACCGTACCTTCAGGTGAATACACTATCTGGCCCTTGCTGCCATATTTGATTTGGTGCATCACAGGACAGGTTGGAGTGGCGAGTTGCTTTTGTTCTGATTTAGATGGCGGTGCCAACTCTTCCATCAGCGACACGAAGATATTTTCCTGAGTCTGTGTGCTTTTAGTAGAGGGACTACGCGTCTCATGTAGGTATCATTTGTTATTAAAACTATTTTCTTCAGTTGTAACTCCAGTACTACTATATCGTTGTGAAATTTGGGGTGCGTATACGCTAGGAAGAATCCCTAGTTTTGATGCCTTTAAGGCAAATTGCAATCTTGATAGTGAAATACTGGTTAAGAGTGAAAGATTCATTGTATGGAAATGAGTTAGTTCGTAAGGCAGCACAATTGTGCATACAATCTAGTTTTCAGGGAGTAAAATTCGTAAATTATCTATTAAAAATGTGTAATGCCAAATCTTTACCTGATCTTGTTATAACGTCTTATGAACAAATTAGACCTCTAGCAAAATATGTTAAATCTCAATTATACATCATTTATAATAATTTGTAGAGGGACCGAGTTCAACAGGGCAGTAAGATGCGAACTGATGCGAACTCAATTAAAGTCGAGAATAGGTTTTGAAAATTACTTATCCCGTGTTGTAAACCTCTAGCATCGTCAGGCGGTGACGAGAATAAGGATATCAATCAATCAATTTATTTCATCACAGTTTCTTATGTATATATACATAAGGAAGGAGGCAGCGCGTTGTCATAAATGGCTCTTATTCTTCGTGGGCGGTTGTTAAATCGGGAGTTCCTCAAAACTCAATTCTAGGTCCTATATTGTTTCTTCTTTATGTTAACGACATGCCAGATGTCATGCAGAACTCCAGCATTCTATGTTCGCTGACAATTCGAAGTGTTACAAAGTCATTACTTCTACTTCGGATTCTGCCTCCATCCAGTCAGATCTTGATGCTCTAAGTGAGTGGTCTTCATGTAATGAACTAGAATTACAACCGACAAAATGTGGAAACCTTCGCATCAGTCGTAAACGCTACAGCTTTGACCGTTCCTACTTTATTAATTTTGACGTGAAGTTAAGTTGTAAACCCACTCAAAGGGATCTTGGTGTGATGGTTACGAGTGACATATCATGGAATCACCACATTGATACAATAACTGCGAAAGCAAATCGAATGCTTGGGTTTCTAAAGCGAAACTGTACAAGGGACCTACCTACCAACTCCATAAAGACTCTGTACGTAGCTCTGGTCAGATATCACTTAGGATACTGTAGTAATAATAATAATAATAATAGGCTTTATTTCAAGAGGGTAACACGTTACAGTAGTAAAAACACTGATGACTCTGTGGCCCTCACTATGATAAGAATAAAACAATACAATTTCGAATAACAATTAAAATATGCTAAGATATAACTATGTACAATTAAAAGATAACGAGAAAAGCTACTATAATAATTACTTAAAAGGTATACTATAAGTATACTTATATCTATAGAGTTCAATTTTTTAAATTGTCCTAACTGCGAAAGTCAAAAAAAAGAAAACTACTATGATAATTACTTAAAAAGTAATAGAAATTTATATATTGATGAGCATGGTGGCTTTCTGTTTACTCAAAAATGATTTAAATAAACTATGTTTAAAACTAGCTACTGACTCTTTCTTACGTATACTTATATCTATAGAGTTCCATTCTTTAATTGTCCTGACTGCGAAAGTCCGCCCTCCATTCATTTCCCTTTTGTATTTAGGACATATCAAATTTAGCTTTGAGTAGCGTGTCTCTCTATTGTGAATTTCAGAGTTCCTTAATAATAGTGTATCTATGTAACTAGGGGTAAAATAGTTTGAGAAAATAGTCAGTTATGGGCTCCTCAATCTGTTATTAGAAACATTATGCTTATAGAATCTATTCAACGCAGGGAAAGTAGATTTATCTGTAAAATTTTGCCTCGACCTTAAACCTTTTACCTATCAATTACTGGTTAGAATACCTATATCTAGTCTTCTTTTACAAATGCTATTAGTGCTATTAGTATTGACATCACTAAATACGTGAGCTCGTGATCCGGTCGTTCCCGCCGTGTAGTGCTTCCTCTGGTTTGTACTTTAGGCAATCTGTCATTCCCAGGACGTCCAGCTTTAGGGATTCGTATTTTTTGCGCATTGTTAACTTACGGAATGTCATCCCGGATGAAATCAAAATCATCCCCAACTCTATCGACCTATAAGAGAAAACTCAGATACTTCTTTTGTTCATAGGCTTAAGCATGTATTCAACCAAGACGACATTCGCAGCTGCAGCTACAAGCTTATATGTCCTAAGTGTCGCCGTGCCAATGCTTTTATTATCTGTTCTTGCTAGATCCTTCTTTTCCTTTATTATTATCTTTGCTTTACTATCTTATTATCTTAATCCAAGGGTGTAACTGGGGATGGGTGTGATCGGGTTTTTATTGTGGGTTGGGTTACTAGTGCCTAAACCTTGTAGGGGACTTCGTGTCCTTTCGTTTCTGCACTATGCATGTTATGCTTAATCTTAAATAAATAAATAAAAATATATTGTTGTCAATAAATTCAAGTAAGTGATGAGGAGCCTACTGGAAAGCACAGCAATGCTTATTAATTATAGACCCTGTAAAAGTAATTAAGAATAGAATAATATAGGAATATTTAGCTAATATACCATAATGATAACTTCTCAAGTTCAAGATTAACAGTATTATTCAGATCTTCAAGAGACTGTGATTGATAAAAGATGTTAGTGTCATCAGCAAAGAGAGTAAACGAGATAATGTTGGAGGAATTACTGATGTCATTAATATAAATTAGAAAGAGTAAAGGAATGGAGATGTAGCTTTTTGTAGTTCAACAAATTGTTTTCTATTAGATAAGTAGTTTTTAATTAATAATAAAAATAATAATAACAGTTCTTATACGCATTATGCATGCCTCAATGCGTTTACAAGTTTGAATGTAGTATAACTAATAATATATATGTCAAATTTACAATGTCAAGTATATATATGATATAAAAATATATAATGTACATACACGAAATTAAACTATTCTATAAGAATTAAAAAGGTGGGTCTAAAGAAGATATATAATGTACATACACGAAATTAAACTATTCTATAAGAATTAAAAAAAGAGGTGGAACTTAAGAAGATATATATATATAATGTACATACACGAAATTAAACTATTCTATAAGAGTTAAAAAGGTGGGTCTTAAGGAGTGCCTTAAAATGATATAATGACTCTGAATTTCTTATCTTAACTGGAAGTGCATTCCAGAGACTTGGTCCAGCAACGGAAAAGGCGCGGTCCCCGTGAGTAGCTGAAAAGGACTTGGGGACTGACAGCAAACCAAGAGTAGAGGGGCGCAGGTTCCGGCTAGGAACACAAGGCTTGATAAGATCCGTAATATATGAAGGCGCGCAAGAATGAATCGACTTAAAAACTAACAGACATATTTTAAAAATACTACGCTCTCTAATAGGTAGCCAGTGCAAATCGCGCAAAATAGGAGTAATATGGTATCTCTGCTTAGCACGGATTACTAACCTTGCTGCTGCGTTTTGTACACGCTGAAGTTTGGAGATTTCCGTGGCAGGTAAACCATATAAAAGTAAATTACAATAATCAAGCTTGGTCGTAATAAATGCGTGTACTAGACGTTCAGTGCTGGACCTGCTTAAATACTTCCTTATTCTACCTATATGTTTGAGCGATTGTAAAGCAGATCGACATACTTTGTTAACATGACGAGACATAGTCAAATGACGATCGAAAATGACGCCAAGGTTACGAGCCTCATTTGCAGGTACTAGACTATGTTTACCAAGTATGATGCTAGAGATAGGCTCAAGCTTACTGAACCGAGAGGATAAATGGATTACTTCCGTCTTAGATGGATTACAAACAAGTTTGTTTGCAAGGAAAAAAAGTATGAATGTCTTGAATACAAAGATCTAAGCTATCCAGTGATGACTGCCTAAACGCAGGATTCATCGTAATGTAGAGTTGACAATAGCAGTAATTGCAGGAAGCACTTCATCAAGGCAATCCTTTAGAGTCCGAGTTGGAATTGGATCAAATGAACATGACTTGGAAGGCGCATCCAAGATGGTCTTGCGTACAGTTTCCATGGAGACCACGCTGAATTCAGCAAGCGAACAACAACATGTGACACTGATGTTTACAGACAATTCTGGTACTTGCATACATGATAGACCCTCTCGAAGATTATTTATTTTGTCTATGAAACATCTGCTGAACCTCTCAGTAAGCTGTTCAAGCGAATTATGAGAAGGGAGGGGAGGTACAGGCTTAACATGGAACATTCCACCAATCATCCGGAACAGATTCTTCAATTTTTGAATTGTAGTACTGGCTCTTGTTTTGCTCAAGCAAAGCATTATAACTGCGGCACTGTTCATAATAGATCTGTTTGTGTACTGTAATCCGAGAAGCTATATACGCCCGTTCACAGCGGCGTTTTTCACGCTTGCATGACAGCACGTAGTTCATCCGTATACCATGGCGCGTGTGGGCGAAGGGTGATTTCACGTGATATCTCAGGCGCATGCTTGTCAAGCGTATCACGTAGAACAGAGTTATAAATATCAACCAGCTCGTCAGGGTCCTCACAATCCAAACAGTCAGGTGCCAGCAGCAAGTCAGCAAGGTCTGATTTCAGAGCGTTGGTATCCATGTCCCGTAACCGGCGCTGCCTGAAATAAGCCTTTGAAGATCTCGGCCGAGAAAAGGCAACGGAGCACATTACAGCGTTGTGGTCAGATGGTAAGTCAGACAAAATATCAAAGTCGAATAGCGTACGGTCCTCCTGTCTATCAATGACCAGATCCAGCGTGTGGCCACTACGATGAGTAGAGCCCAATACATGATGTTTCAAACCGGCAGACTCCAGTTAAAGGGATACCTCTAATACCATAGAACTGTAACTTTTGGAGTAGAATTTCATAATTGATGATATTAAATGCTTTAGATAGGTCTAAGAACAATCCTACAGTAGAAAGTCCTTTATCAATTGATGAATTTAATTTTTCAATAAAGTTAATGACTGCCATAATTGTCGAGTGTTTATTTCTAAATCCATATTGGTTTTGATTTAATATATTATTCTTATTAATGTAAGATTATCATATTAGTCTTTTGTATATCACTTTCTCGTATTTTTTTTAAAATGCATGGTAGTATATAAATTAATGTAGTATAGACACATCTTAATGAGATAGGTGACGAAATTCATTACTTCATGAAGTGTAATAATAGCAAATTGGTAAGGGATTGTAAGTTTATTTGTTATCGTAATTATGTTGTTGTTGCTATCTTTGTATCAAAATGTACCACTGGTGGTATCTTTGAATTAATAAAACTTATTATTATTAAAAAAACTTATTATTTGTTGTGCAGAACTTAACTGTTCTTTTCTAGCTATAACTTGAAGTTCTAGTTGCAGATTCTGTTGCTTGAGTTTTTCTAATTAAAACTATTCTTGCATTTGTGACATTTTCTTTAGTATCGTCCCAAAAGATTTCGCGAGTTCCTTTGGTGTGTTGACACGATTTGGTGTGTCCTGCGAGGAAATGTCAGGGAATTCAAGGTCTGGAAGCATAGATATCTCGAGTGTGGGAAACTAGGACTTAGATGGATCGAGGCGGCTACAAAGCCTTGGCTTTAACTGAGAGAGATCGAGAGCGTCCAACGTAGATTTGATTAAGGAGTGTGGATATATATAATTATATAAAAAACCTCGCACTGGTAGGACATCCACCTTGAAGATTTGTGCAAATTTTTGTGAGAGCGGACGGAGGAGAGTGGGTATGAGCCCCTAAAAACGACTGCGGGGGAGGCTAACTAACTTGTGAACGCTGCGGCCAACGCACATGTTGGTGACGTCAGAGGCTGTTGGCCAATGACTGTGCGCCATTAATTACATGCATTAATTAATACATAATCAATATTTCCCATCATGTATATGAAAGGTAAAAACTTTGATGATCCCCCTCCAGTAGTAGTTAAATATTTGTATTTGATGAATATAAGTATGAAAATGAGTATTTATTGATTTACCAATTTATTGATTTATTACATTTACAAAAAGGAGTGAAACATGAATATAAGTAAAAGAACAACTAGCGGCCAAGAAGCCTAAAAATTTAAACCATTAGGCTTATGGTAGTCTATTAGGTGAAACAGGCAAATTTATGTTAGGTTAACTATGGCGTATTTAAAACAAGGCAGGAAGCTCATAACCAGGAGCGTCCATATCTCCTATACAGGTATCACAGCGTTTTTACAAGTTGGGCTATTTTCAGATTATTTTTCCTGTCAATTGCTGGGTTGCACCGTGGCGGAACAAAAGATGCCTGACATTAGCTACTCTTATTATACCAGCCAACATGGCTGCTGCGCTTTTGTGATTTTATTCCCTTAGGAATAATTGCAACTTAACAATAGCGGGAAACCGTTCTAAAAATAACCTAACTTGCGAAAACCCTGTGACATAGGCCTAGTATGTGGGATGGACGCTCCTGGTTATGGGCTACTAACATAGCAAATAGAATGCAAGCAACCGTGGACGACGATCCTGCTGGTGTACGTTGGATCAGTGATTGATCTAATCGGCTGGACACAAAAAACTAAGAGAAGCAAAGCCGACACAACGTAGATTTTTGAGGTTTATATAACGATATTTCGGCTGTCCAAACCAGCCTTCTTCAGGTAATTGCTGCCGCAGCGAGCGAGCCTGAAGCGAGCGAGCAAGGCAGCAGTTTTAATCTGTAAGCGGGTCCAAATCTCGATTTCTTTTTTTACCACAATGCATCACTTCTATTGTCTTTTTTTACCACACTGCTTTGCAGGCATCTGATCGTCACGCGACATTACACGAGGTGGAATCTGCATTGTTTGAGCTAACTCTTTAATGCATTTCTGTGTACGCAATCTTTGTGTAATCATGAATTTGTTGAAGTGTAGACGTGTAGACGAACTCTTTCTAACTCTGTGTGAACTATCAGTTTCCAAAGAGCAAGATCTCTCCTGTTATCAAGGTGGTGAGCAGCAAATAATTTTCTTCTATTGGCTTCGATAAAGTCAAAACATTTACAACTACATTCTCAATTACAGTTGATTTCCGGTATTTAAACTTCACCTGGGAGAACAGCAGTTTGTTGTGCCAGAAGTCTTAAGAAAATGTCGGGCATTGGTAGGTTCAGGGAATTTACCGGGAGATCGTTGATATGTCGGGACAAAATGAAAATAAATAGCAACAACTTTTGAGTTACACACCACAGCTCAAACAGGATTCAGTCGCACGATAGCGACTACAAAACGCCCCGAAACTACAAAATATATTCATCTAACACCTTGGCATTTTTATCACCCAGTAATCTATTTGCTACTGTAGGTTCTCTTTTAATACACTTCCTTAACTGAGTGTAGCAGCATTCACTACCTGTTAGGTAAACTAGTATGAAGAAATGTTATTACATTGGCGAACGTGACTAACTAGAAATATGGGTTACGAAATATAGGAAATAGATGACAAATGATTGACAAATGATTGACTCATTTCGTAAGGCCAGAGAAGCTACTCTTATTACACAAGCTAGAACACTCGTGCCTTATGGTCTTAACATCCGTGACGATATATATATAACTTCATTATCTTATTATTTCTACAGTTGAATCCTCGAACCGTCGGTACTCCTCGAAGCTCGCGCTAACTCGAACCAAAATTGATTTCCCCTGGATTTGCGTCATACATTTAATGTAATTTTACCCTCCGTAACTCGAAACCTCGGTAACTCGGACCCGCTAACTCGAAGCAATTTTTGTTTCCCTTCAGGTCATTTTCTTTATAATTTTACCCTCGAGAACTCGAACCTCGTTTATCAAGACGTAACGAGACAAAACGTACTTCAGAACATTGAATTTATTTTGAAGCAGCATGTATTCTTTGTGTTAACTTCTCTAGTTTCTTGGTTTTATGTTACATAAAACGTGTTGAGTTCCCGGGTCAGTTCAGTCCTGTGAGAATATTGTACGTGATAAGCGGTGTCAGCAGGAATCAAAGGGAAACAAAGGATCATTCAACCAGCTTTCATCAAGCTTTGCCGCTTAGCTGTTTCTTTAAAATGTCAATAAATTTCTTCTGCCCTTCAAATGCAGCGTGCACGGCACTTGCATGCCTTCTCCATCGCCACGGTTAATTGCCTTGCCAGTTACCACCACAGTGCAGGAGTTCTGCTTATTGGCCCGCAAAAAGTAGAAAATAGTCTTTGTATTTTCTCCATATCTGTTCTGTTCTGTTTTATTTGCTAAATATTGAGTCGTTTTTTACTCTTTCTCCGAAAAAAACCCTGATTAAATGCAAACTCTTTCTAATTTCCGGTCATTTGTACCATTAGTTAGTCACCGCCAGGCGTGAACAAGGGGTCAAAGTCCCGGTGTTTAAATAATTTAACAAAGCACGCGAAGCACTGTGGATGAGATGGCCCATTTAATTACATGTATGGATTTTTATAATTACTGATGTATGAATTTCTGTACATGTATGGCATTCTATAATTACATGTATGAATTTCTGAAGTACATGTATCAATTTCTCTACATGTATGGATTTCTGTACCTGTATGAATTTCTCTCCATGTATGAATTTCTCTACACTGTGGCAACAAAACTCCGCTTGGTGGACCAGAAAAGAACTGAGCAATTTACTAAAATAATTTCGAGGGCTTCGGCTTTAAACTTGTATAAACAGGTCTCTCTCTGGTTTCGAAAGTCACACAGTGATTTCGCCGAGATTTTGATTCACCGGGTCGATCAAAGTTTACACTAGCTCGGCGCACGAATTTACCAAACAAAGCCGCCGAGATAATAATTTCCCTTTGAAGCGAGCTGTAATTTGTTCACTGTTCTCTCTTGAACTGGTTCTCTGCTACTGCCAGCAAAAAGATTGCCTGCTGGCAGATCTCTCTCTCCCTCTCTCTGCAGGTAAAAATAAAACCGAGGAGAGAAACCTGTCGCTATCATATTCATGAGTATTACCCAGAAAGTCAGTGTTCTCTATTGCACTGATAGCAGGAAGCGGCGGGTGAACGGTAAATATTATAGTACAGCCAAGTACTGATATGTAATTCACCTTGATGAAACTAATAGTTCATCCATGTTCAAATCAAAATTATCATGTCACCAACATATAAACTGAGAATACGCTAAGTTCGTGAGGTTCCCGCCGTGAACAAGGGGTCAAAGTCCCGGATATAAATAATAACAAAGCAGGCTCCCTTTAATTACTTGTATGGTTTCTATATGGATTTTCTGTATGGATTTTTGTACATGTATGAATTTATGTACATGTATGAATTTATGTACATGTATGAATTTCTGTACATGTATGAATTTCTGTACATGTATGGATTTCGGTACATGTATGAATTTCTGTACATGTATGGATTTCTGAAGTACATGTATGGATTTCTGTACATGTATGAATTTCGGTACATGTATTAATTTCTCTACATGTATGAATTTCTTTACATGTATGTCTTTTTGTACATATAAGTATTTTTATACATGTATGGATTTTCTATGCATGTTTAATTTTTTGATACGTGTATATTTTTTATATACATGTATGGAATTTTTACATGTAAGGATTTTTGTACGTGTATGGATTTTAATACATGTATGCATATCTGGTATAGGTGTATGAAAATTTAATTTTGAAACGTTTGGCGCCTGATAACCCCCTCCATGATTTAGCCGACTCCCCTTCCCTTAGAAAGATCGACAATCCAATGGAGTTGGAAATCAGCACATTTATAAAGAGGCTTTGCTAATAATACTATCGATCTCGTACTAGTGCGTTTAAATAAATGAAGTAGATATTCTGGTCCAAAAATGTGAAATATCATTATTATGATATAAGACTTACTTATTCAGAGAAGTCTTTAGCCTTTAGCTACTATTTACAACTAGTTTTATTATGGTTATTATCGACTAAATTTTATCATTACTCATAGTAATAGCATTTTATTGGACTGTTATTCTTAATGAATTGGTTAGTTAATTATTAGTTTGTTAGTTTATTTTAAAAGTAGAGACTTTGTAAAAGCGCATCTGAACATTTTCCATATGCTAATTTGCGCTATATAAGTGCATTATTATTATTATTATTATTATTATACTCATTAATAATTCATGAAGCAAAAACAAAGGAAATCACTGAGCGTTATTTCAGGTGACAATAAGTACTTCCTTTCGCTTCCTATATTATGCACACATTGTATAATTATATTTTTATGAAGGCGAAAAGTTGCGCATCTTACTCCTGGAATGACGGGATCTGCAAGGAAATCAATGGCACTCTAATTGAAAAGTAGTAGTTCAGTTTTCTTCTGTGAGAACAATATACAGTTAAAAGAAAACAGAAATAACTCTGCTTTAGCTACAATGTAGTTCCTGGTACGTTTCATTCGATAAAAGGTACAGTTATAACTGTATCAGCAATGCTACTTCAAGGAGTACAGAACCTGTACGGGTAGAGGAAAGCAGTAAGGACGAATTAGCTGTAACTTACGCATAAAGTAAATTATGTTGAAGTTCGACGTAACAAGAGCCCATTTGGGCTTCCACTCGGGCCACATGAGATTGAAGATGAAATACACTTTCATTTCAAATCCTCTTAGTAATAACCAAAGGGAAGAATTATTAGCTGAATTTAGCAGTCTTTAGGAGTGGCCGGTAGCGCGGTGACTTTCATTCTCTGTTCCCCTAGTATATATGTAATTTAATATTTTTGTTTTTCTCGTATGTAAAATAAAGAAGTTGACATTTTAATTTAAACACTACTTATTCAAGTAACACACATTTACAATTTAGTCTTCTGTTCTGTTATACTGCAGGTTCCGATTGTCTCAAATGTATGTTTATATTTGTACCATATTATAAGTTGTATCCTGTCCATCCTGTGATGGAGCTAGCTATGTCAATTTGTGCCTCTATGTAACTTTATATATCTGCTGTTCTTGCTATAGCGATACTACTGTTTGTAAACACGACTTCATTTATATATTTGCATATATGTGGTTGACAAAAAAAACGTGTGTTTGTATGACTTGTATGGAGGGTGGAGGAACAGAACAGGGAGGAGGGAGAATTGGCAAAAAAAAAACAGGGAGGAAGAATTTAGCATACAGGGAGGAAGAATTTAGCATACAGGGAGGAGGGAGAAAATGGGATCTACTGTACATACATGCTCTAGAGAGAAATTTTAAAACTCGCTAGGGAGGAGGGAGAAATGTCGGAAAAAAATAGGGAGGAGTGAGATTTCACTACCCGTTCCTCTCCACTCTGTATGGGAACTAGCGATTTGGGACTCACAAAATACATCTAAAGTCTCAATTCTGCTTCCAAGTCTAAACATGGTTATCAAGCTAAATGAAGGATTCTTCCGTTTTCCCCATATTAACAGACATGTAACAGTATCTTAATCCAGTAGACTCTCTCTAGCTAGGTTATTCTGTCGTAAAACATGCCTTAGCTGAGCTGACCTGACCCAAACTGTCAACAGTTTTACCATTGACAGATTGCCTAATGTTATGCCCGGGAATAGATTTCTGACAATGACTCATCGATCTATATCTCCTTGTCTCGTAATGACAACAAGAGGCCAAGTACAACCTCAACAACAAGTCTTTAAAATAACACATGAATGTTCATTTTAACTTCCTCCCAGTGATTTAGCATTCAGTTTTGAACTGTATCAGTAGCTTTGCATATTTACTGGCAGCTACCACAGCAGCGTTATACATGTATCAGTGGCTTCCCCCAGGGGTCAGGTACCCTGGGGATTTGTCCAAATGCCCAATCAAACCCCCTTGTATAGGGCACAAGAAATAGTAAAAATTCATACAAGGTTGGTCCCCTTGGTTCCTAATCCATGGACTAAAGTGAGCTTCCCACCCTACCCCCCCCCCCCCCCCCCTCACCAATGGGCAACAAACGATTAATTCTGACTACCTCCTGCACAACGGACTGACACTTAACCACTGAGCTTACTGGTTCTGTGATGGGCCAAATTTTGTTCAGATAAAATTAATCGAATTCTATTAAAAATACATCTGAGACATTGAATAAATGTAGTCCATCGAGTTTTAGCATATATAGTTTTTGTCATAAATAATGTTATTATTATAGCCAGAGAATAATACTGGTTCACTACTCATGCTCTTGCGATAAGTGATAATGGATATATTAAATGAACTACAACTGCCAAATGCTGCACATTTGCCCGGGGGGAGGGGTGTTGTTAATATATTGTAACCAGGACTGATCAGTATTACTTTCATTCTGGATGAGATAGGACGTATTTCTCAGCAAATATTAGCTTTTATGCATTTTTTAAAAGTAAAAATCTATTATGCTAGAGAAAATAAGACTGAGTTTGTACCCTTTCTCTTCATATTTATTTATTTACTAGAAGTAATCATAGATTATCAAAGTGCGTTCAACATATTTTTGAAAGAGAAAGGACTGTGGTAACAGTCTGAAAAGCTGAAAATTGCTGCAATGATGTGGACAGTGTACCCGGGGGGTGACTTCCATATAAAAGGGGTAGAGATGCTCGCCGGACATTTTCGATTTGACCCCTAAGAGGTACTAAAATGGGCGTGGCTCAAGCTTATTTTGACCCCTAAAAGATAATAAAAAGGTAAATTGATAACAGCTTTTTTGTGAGTTATTAAAGCGGCTATGTGCTCAACATTTGCACATAGCCAGATTAATCCAACTCAGTAGTTTTGTGTTTCTGTCCCGCAAACCGAGCTCAACATTGACAGCAGGTCCATCATATATAATCACAATTCAGGGAAGGACATAAAAGATAATAAAAATGTAAATTGATAACAGCTTTTTTGTTCAATTGACACCCGACCCCTAAAAGGTACTGCTTTACATAGAAATGTCTGTGTTTGATGGTGGATACCCTAAGTGGTACCAAACTCCTGATTTTGGCTCCTACAAGGTACGACGAGCATCCATGTACCCCTCACACGAGAGAGTCCCCCCCCCCCCCAGGCAGTATACGTAATCCTGATCAAAAGTGCTTGTTTTTTAACTAATGTGAAAATTTTGATGTCTTGACTTATATGTTAACGTGCAAGGGGATGTATCTGGGTATAAAACTGTAATTATCTTTGTGTCACGTTAAATCGTTGGATGCGATGCTTATAGGGCTATATGTATGTGTTTTATATGGTTATGGCGTTGATTTGAGAATTAGTAGCACATTTTGCTGTGTGATATACAGTGTAAATAAGCAATAATTGAAGTTAGTGTAGAACGCAAATCAACTCAGGCTATAGCTACCTACATTTACATACATACATACATGAACTTTATTTGAGTGTCAATAGTATTTAGCTGTACGTGAAGCTAATAGACCCATTCGAAAAATGGCGTCCAATTTAAAAAGCTATTGTCCTGGTAACGTGAACACGAGGCTAGTCAGTACACACAAAAGCTTTTGAACGTGTAAGCGAGGCTAGTCAAGCCTAAACAATAGTTAGTTAAATTGGACGCCATTTTTCGAATGAGTCTATTGGGGACACTATATTACAGGATATATAAATGGATTAATATAAAGTACGTACATTGTATAAATAAATATTACTATTCAGAATGATGTGTATAAACTGAATTCCAGTTCCTAGAACATAAACTATATATGGATGTGTATAAAGTACACCCCATGCAGTTCCTTCGATTCAGATCATTCACATTACGTTTCCCGGGTATTTTTCAAGTGAGAACGATGTTGGTTGCAGAATATTGAGCGCCATTGTTAGTTCCAGAATAAGTTCCAGATCAGCCTTGTTTCAGGTCCGTTAGAAATTAAGTGAACTAGATTAATTGAACACAGCAATGAAGTCAGTACTTTAAATTTCCCTCACCTTGTACTGTGTTGATATTCCAGTTCCTTGGCATATCAAAATGTCGGTATAGATTAACTCTCTGTCTGAATGTAGTGTTAATTTGAATCCGTTAATTTGTATTACCAAGATGTACACAGTGTCGCAACTCACACAAGATACGCCGATTACGGGTATCTAGAAAACTCAGACCTTGTTTCTCTTCAGCCAGGTCATCTTACTGTTTGTAGTTTCGGTATCTGTATGTACAGCGAAAAGCAGAATCCATCACAGCGAGCAAGCCAACAGAATTCACTCGGTTGTTTACAAATTATGATGAGTTGATTTGACTCAGTTCTCTGTCGTCACCGCGCCGACAAAACAGACCATGTTTGACTTAAACCACCAAGATGCACACGTGTAGTATTTAAAAAGCTTCTTCACAACTCACACTGAAATATTCATATCCATGTATTTCTCTTCAGCCTTCAGGTATGATTTATAGCATCTTGACCATTTGCAGTTTTGGTATCGGCAAACCACATTCACTCGGGTTCAGCATAAATAAATAACAAGTATCCTGAGCCTGTTGGAAGGCTTTCGCACGGTGAAGTTAAATAAAACATTAAAGTGCTTACATTTGAGAGATGGGACTCCAAATTAGAGAGAAAGTTCCTCGCGGGTCTCCGGCTCTCCGCCATCTTGATTTACTGTATTCAATTACGTAAATAAATTAACCTGGCGATTGTTGCGTGACCAGCACAGTGCAATCTGATTGGTGTGAATTTGACCTTTAACGCATGCGCAGATCGCGTGCTACACTGAATAAAAAAAAATAACGACTTGCATTTTAAGACTCGTTGCTGCCACAGGCAGCCCGAGTAATAAACCCGTAAAATTTCAATATACGCTCAAACTTAGAAGCTTAAACGTTGCAACACCAGCATTTCTGGCAATATTACAGCGGTGTCTGGTTAGTACTTAATTCTACCTCCTTCCTCAAGTTCTATTTACACATTGCCGGGAAGAAGTTCCTAGTGTTTAGAGACATCGCAAGATAGATCAAAAAGACAAAACACTAGCTAGCAAGACGAGCATTTTCTTGTCATTGTCAACATTAATAACCTCAGCTCCAAAGAACTTTACAATCTGAATGTATTGATTTTACTTTCCTGGAATTGGTACTGCTCTTCGTTCCGCAACACCAGACTTCGTGACTATCTCTGAAGACTCAATTAAAAAGTAATAATTTTAAGTGAATTCCTTCATTTTCACTTTGGTGTTTAGTAAAATATGGAAAAGTAAGAGAGCTTGTTTGGCTGTCTCCTCTCCCTCTTGTCGTCAAGCAGGCTAGACACTATAAAAAAATATTTTCTCAGAATAGTAGTGGAATAATTTCTTGTAATTGTTCGGACCAGACTCATGCAATTGAAAAAGGAAACTTCAAAATCAGAAGCTCTTGAGGAGTAGTAAAATAAGACAAGGCAAGCATTCTCTTGTCAGTATCTTGTCATTGCCCACATTAATTTCAAACACCTAAGACAGTCTCACCTCAGAACCAAAGACCTCTACAGACTGAGGTCAATCTGAATGTATTGATTTTACATTGATTTCCTATAATGTACTGCTCTTCGTACCGGATCATCAGACTTCGTGACTATCTCTGAGAATTCAGTTCAAAAATAATCATTTTAAGTGATTTCCTGCCATTATTTTTACATTTGTGTTTAGTAAAACATTGATAAATAAGCGACAAGTTTGTTTGGATCAATGTAACTAAGAATAATCTACCCCCTACAATAATCGGACTAATGTACTCTCAGTTTACCTTGTAACGGCAAGAATGGACTTTGTAGAATAATTCAAGACTCGAATGCTCTTCTCCTTGCCTTGTTAGTTGGCCATGGGGATCATAGAGTTTTCCTTGATGCTCTTCAATCTCTTTCACAAGGCGACTCTTATAATCTTCAGTATAAGAAACAGCCGTACACAGGAGCTCGCGCATTAGGATGACCCAACTGCTGACCTTACCTTGCGTCTCAAATTCTCTTCGTCTCTTCGTCCTATCATTCATTAACCATATGTCTTTTATTTGTAGCCTAGCATACTGGGGTGGGAAGACAGCCGCGTCTCCCAATGGAAATAAAATGAACTAATACTGTGAGCAGCAGACTAAATTACTTCAGTTATCCATATAATCTTTGATTTTATCATGCGTCTTTCGCGATTTTGATTCAAAATCAAGAAATACCGCCATAGGTAAGGCAAGCACGTTACATGGCACTACCCAACACACGATATGACGTAGCTAGCGTCTAACACGCATGCTCACATCTTACTACCCGTGGAGTGGTAACCATGTACAGCTGTTTCGTCCTTGTTAGGACTCATCAGCATGGCATGTACTTTTATGTGGAGCTGAAGATGTAAGCAAAGTGCTATAGGTAAGGCAGCACTAATTGGCCGAACTAGTAGAATCAGTATGTAATTATTACATATCCTTGGGCCTTGTACTGGTTTACTGCCTACCTCACGGTGAGCGTATCCGATGGCCGAGGAAGGTTGGCCGTGCCAACCGAAATATCGGTAGTAATTATATATATATATTTCCCTACCCGTACAATCAGCCTTTTATTTTTGTACTAGTACTCTATTTCAGGCCGGAAAATTAATAAAAAAAAACTATTGTACAAAATTAAGGAGAGACTGCAAAACATTGCATTCAAAAATGAACAGAAAACGTATACCCCTTCTCAGACTTAGGGAAGAGGTCAAAACAATGGATTTCGAATGGGACCCCCATTTTGTTATGGGAGGTGGTGGGTGGCGGGTAATACCCGAGGTAATACCCCCTACCCCTTTTTCGGAGGGTGATTTTCTCGCGCTATAAAATAGCTATAGGGATACCTGATTTTAATGCAGACACACGTTCTTCTCTGCCTATAGAAACTAGAAATATAGTTACTTCTTCAATAAATATTTTATTCAAGAAGATATTTGTGGTCAAACATCTAGATTTTACAAAAATAGATGGTGGGTTCCGGGTACAACCCCCTTCCATCAAAATTGGGTCCCGCCAGAGTACCATTGTTTTGACCTCTTCCCTTCTACTGATGGGAGTAGTCCCCCATGGGTTTTGGTTAAATATATATTATATGGTAATATAATACTTAAGAAGAAGAATAACTGATAATGGTTTAATTTATTAGCAGTATTTCCATAGAATGGCTTTTCCTCTGCTAACTAACTGAACTATCTAACAATGGACTACTATAAGCTTAATTACATCATAGTTGAAATTATGACAATTCACCCTTTTCACCTGGTGGCCATCTTGGATTCAAAGCGAGGCAATCCTTTGTTTTTGCCAGGTTAGCCTCGTTTTGGCTATCCCTCACTGCGAGGCTAACCTGGCCAAAACAAAGGATTGCCTCGCTTTGAATCCAAGATGGCCACCAGGTGAAAAGAGTGAATAGCTATTCTACATTAGCAATATAGAATAGTGGTAATAAATGAAACATTACATGCATGATTTATTGAGGAAATGTAAAATAATCTAACTATTTTAAATTACATCGTAAATTATAATTATAGCTAACTAGAATTAATTTAAGGTACTACAGCTATTCTATAAATATATAATAAAACGTCTTTGAAAACACTGTTTAAATACAATTTTTTCACTGGATTAATACTAATGAAGAGTGAAGACTAGAAACTAGCCTTCGGTAAAGACGAGTTGTCGGAATGTGGCTGTGTGTTCAGGAACCGATTACAACGTCTGTCGACCCATTAGCTGTTTCGAAGGTAAATTAGATTCTGTTGCTGACAATTCCTTAACAACTGACTCTTATTTTCTAGCTGGGCCGGTTATAATAATATCCCTGTATTAATGTCAAGCTGGGCCTTGTGCATGACTACTAGTCAACTGTTTCGCGCTTTTTTCTCGTAGGAGTTTGGTTTTAACAGCTTCTGGCCGCTCTCCTATCTGTCGTGGTATTGGCAGAGTACACAATTGAACTAAATTTTACTTATTCGTACCAAGAAACTGAAGATAATCAGAAATCTATGCCAGTCAAACCCAGAACAAGGCTAGGAGTAACGCAATCTAACGGGGTTTCAAGTTACATTGACATAAAAACCACATTCGATTAAAGATCGGGAAACTGTAATCAATGGTCAATAAAAATATCAATAATGTATAATTGATCTTATTAGTTTAAAATTTTACACATCAGTGCGGACAGTTTACTCTTCCAGATCATTCTTCGACATAGATTAGGAAATTTAATTCACTGTTCTGTACTGATTATGCTGTCTGTATAATCTATTTCGTATCGATGAAGTTTCTGTTTCAGCACTGTTGTTTTTGGTTGCCAAGTTTACTTAGTTCATCCTAACACCGCTAACAGGGCCTTGTTTTATTGCATTTAACCATCAGTACAGCAAAAACAACGAAACTAACCTAACGAAAGTAAACTGGCACACAGCTGTTTGGCTGCTAACTGAAGTCGTTGTCTAATCCCTCCATGGGCTTCCTTGTCATCTCTTATGTGGATCTGATTTCCTTCAGAAAGTTACTGATCCCGAAGGTCGATTTTGGGTCAATTAAAGGGCACAGTCCGAATTTCTTTTAAACAAAACTACCAAAATAACAGCCTGACACAGGAGGAAAATGATATGTCAGTGTCCTGATATTTCTCTTAAAACTTTTTCGATAGAGGATCGGACGGCAAAGATTAAAGTGGATTACAAAAGTTTATTCTAGAAATTTGATTTCGGTTTATATACAGTCAATCGATTTCAAGTTGCTTTAAATTTCTTTTAAAAGCAGTATTTTTCATCCGCTCGAATCGTTGTCATCCTTCATCAAAATTGTCTCAAATTTTCTCCAGTATACCTGGTAAGCATACTCTTCTAATCTGAGTAGGTATTTTTACCATAGTGAAGTTAGCTAGCAGGCTACTCAGCAGGCAACTCGCAAAATAACGTTTCAGTCCATAACTCCGAAACTAAGCATCCAATAAACACGAAACGTGTACACAAACACAAGTGGCACACAACAAACAATATCACGTGACCAAAACAAATGACGTCATAGGTCACGTGACACATTAGAAAATAAGCTATATTACAAGGAATATAACCAATACAGACTCAATTAATGGTAGACGCATTAATGACTCGACACCAAACTCATATGCTAATCAGATGTGATGACGTCATAGATCACGTGACAGTAAAGAATATTCGTAATAATAGTACGAAGTATCATTAATACAGACCTGAAATTATCAAATATTGATAAATCATCAAACACCTATATCATACGCTAATCAAATGTGATGACGTCATATACCACGTGACTACGTGAACTAACCACACCCATAATATCAGAAATCGCTGCTTTGTAGATGGACTAGCCACTCTCATAGTATGGGAAATCGCGCTTTGTAGATGGACTAGCCACATCCATAGTATGAGAAATCGCGCTTTGTAGATGGACTATCCACACCCATAATATGAAAAATCGCGCTTTGTAGATGGACTAGCCACAGCCATAATATGGGAAATTGCGCTTTGTAGATGGACTAGCCACAGCCATAATATGGGAAATCACGCTTTGTAGATGGACTAGCCACATCAATAATATGAGAAATCGCGCTTTGTAGATGGACTAGGCGTACTCATAATATGGGAAATCGCACTTTGTAGATGGACTAGGCATACTCATAATATGGGAAATCGCGCTTTGTAGATGGACTAGGCACAGCCATAATATGGGAAATCGCGCTTTGTAGATGGACTAGGCATACTCATAATATGGTAAATCGCTCTTTGTAGATGGACTATCCACATCCATAATATGGGAAATCGCGCTTTGTAGATGGACTAGCCGTACTTATATTATGGGAAATCGCGCTTTGTAGATGGATTAGCCACAGCCATAATATGGGAAATCGCGCTTTTGTAGATGGACTAGCCACAGCCATAATATGGGAAATCGCGCTTTGTAGATGGACTAGGCGTACTCATAATATGGGAAATCCGGCTTTGTAGATGGACTAGCCGTACTCATAATATGGGAAATCACGCTTTGTAGATGGACTAGCCACATCCATAATATGGGAAATCGCGCTTTGTAGATGGACTACCCACATCAATAATATGAGAATTCGCGCTTTGTAGATGGACTAGGCGTACTCATAATATGGGAAATCGCACTTTTTAGATGGACTAGGCATACTCGTAATATGGGAAATCGCGCTTTGTAGATGGACTAGTCGTACTCATATTATGGTAAATCGCGCTTTGTAGATGGACTAGCCACATCCATAATATGGGAAATCGCGCTTTGTAGATGGACTAGCCGTACTTATATTATGGTAAATCGCGCTTTGTAGATGGACTAGCCACATCCATAATATGGGAAATCGCGCTTTGTAGATGGACTAGCCGTACTTATATTATGGGAAATCGCGCTTTGTTAACAGTTCTGGAACAAGGAAGTCGATTATATACTCGGACGTCATGCTTTTTCCTTTGTTATCGACCAACTCAGGGAGAAGACTGCTAAAGACATCGAAATCATGATGCTGGCTTCGTCTACAATAACTTTCAAACAGCTGATGTTGAAGGGAAGATTGTATATTATATAGCGTTTCCTCTCCGAAGTACTTTAGGCCCAACACTTTGCGTGTTCTGCACTTAGCGAAGTTGGACTTTCCGAAGTTGTGGTATGCCTGATGACGTTGATATTTCCCATCTGGCAAAGCACTTGATATATCACATGCCATTATTTCATTCAAATAACCCATGTTCTCCCCGACAAACCTTTCAGTGTCCTCTATTTGGTTTTCATTTCTTTTCCAATCACTTAGTAGATTTATAATTCTCCATTGAAATGACGTTTCACATTTATCGATCGGATTGAAGATGCAATAGTTCGATTTGAGAATCGGTCCATCTGTCGTAATTATTTCGCAAAAATAGGAAGCTTTGGATGCATTGCAGACTTTGAATGTTAACATATATATTTGCGTTTTCTCCCACAGAGATGATGTTGCCATCTTGAGATTCCTTTTTCCATTCATAGCGGTTTACTTTTAAAGGACAATTTACTAAGACCTTTATAGTGCACTGGATTCCAATTTCTCCCTCCTTCCTGCTTGGCGGCTGTATGACAATAGAACAATTCTCTTTCTTTAATGTTGCAACCGTTGACAATCTCTTGTGGATGAGTTCCTCAATCATTTCATTTCTTATGTGTTCCTGATTTTCCTCTAATTTCAAACAATGTCTTAGAATGTATTGTCGTACAAAAAGCAATGAGAATACTCCACAACTCACGTGGTCTTCTTGCTGTGGAAACGATGCATCAGTGGTCTCACAAAATCCCTCAAAAAAGTGGCCATATCCTCTCAAGAGGGAAATCGCTCTGAAGTAGCACTTTATATTATTTGTGTCTTCCAGACAGGTATTTCCTAATGAGTCATATCCCACTATTCTTAGTTGTGGCAGGTCGACCAAACATATTTCCCAATGACCTGGGTTGTGAATAGGAATGACTAAGAAATCGCTATTGGTCAGGTCACACTTGCGGTGAAATTGTCCACAAATCCGCACCATGGAAGACGCGTCTTTCTTGTCCTTGGAGAGGATGTCAGATAGCTTGCTGAAAAAATTGGTGTCGTAAACCTTCACATCGTACCCTTTATTTCCAGCGTCTGTGGCGATTAGTTTTAAATATGCCAACATCACAACATCATTTACTTCTTCTGGATATTCTAAAGTGCTGATATCGTTGCCTCGCACCTGAATATCGGAGATAATGGAAACGATACTGTCGGCATTTGTTGAGTCTAAGAAGCCTTGTGAGAAACCGTGCAAGCTTGACGATTCAATTACATTACCCTCTCCTGTAACTGAAGGTGTCTTGTTATTTTCTCGTTGCTAGTCCATCTACAAAGCGCGATTTCTCATATTATTGATGTGGGTAGTCCATCTACAAAGCGCGATTTCCCATAATATGAGTACGGCTAGTCTATCTACAAAGCCGGATTTCCCATATTATGAGTACGGCTAGTCCATCTACAAAGCGCGATTTCCCGTATTATGAGTATGCCTAGTCCATCTACAAAGTGCGATTTCCCATATTATGAGTACGCCTAGTCCATCTACAAAGCGCGATTTCCCATATTATGGATGTGGCTAGTCCATCTACAAAGCGCGATTTCCCATATTATTAGTACGCCTACTCCATCTACAAAGCGCGATTTCTCATATTATTTATGTGGGTAGTCCATCTACAAAGCGCGATTTCCCATAATATGTGTACGGCTAGTCTATCTACAAAGCCGGATTTCTCATATTATTGATGTGGGTAGTCCATCTACAAAGCGCGATTTCCCATAATATGTGTACGGCTAGTCCATCTACAAAGCGCGATTTCCCATATTATGACTGTGCCTAGTCCATCTACAAAGCGTGATTTCCCATATTATGACGGGGCTAGTCCATCTACAAAGCGCGATTTCCAATATTATTGCTATGCCTAGTCCATCTACAAAGCGCGATTTCCCATATTATAAGTACGGCTAGTCCATCTACAAAGCGCGATTTCCCATATTATGGATGTGCATAGTCCATCTACAAAGAGCGATTTCCCATATTATGAGTTATGCCTAGTTCATCTACAAAGCGCGATTTCCCATATTATGAGTACACCTACTCCATTTACAAAGCGCGATTTCTCATATTATTTATGTGGGTAGTCCATCTACAAAGCGCGATTTCCCATAATATGTGTACGGCTAGTCTATCTACAAAGCCGGATTTCTCATATTATGAGTACGCCTAGTCCATCTACAAAGCGCGATTTCCCATATTATAGCTGTGGCTAGTCCATCTACAAAAGCGCGATTTCCCATATTATGGCTGTGGATAGTCCATCTACAAAGAGCGATTTCCCATATTATGAGTATGCCTAGTCCATCTACAAAGCGCGATTTCCCATATTATGGCTGTGCCTAGTCCATCTACAAAGCGCGATTTCCCATATTATGAGTATGCCTAGTCTATCTACAAAGAGCGATTTCCCATATTATGAGTACGCCTACTCCATCTACAAAGCGCGATTTCTCATATTATTTATGTGGGTAGTCCATCTACAAAGCGCGATTTCCCATAATATGTGTACGGCTAGTCTATCTACAAAGCCGGATTTCTCATATTATGAGTACGCCTAGTCCATCTACAAAGCGCGATTTCCCATATTATAGCTGTGGCTAGTCCATCTACAAAAGCGCGATTTCCCATATTATGGCTGTGGCTAATCCATCTACAAAGCGCGATTTCCCATAATATAAGTACGGCTAGTCCATCTACAAAGCGCGATTTCCCATATTATGGATGTGGCTAGTCCATCTACAAAGAGCGATTTCCCATAATATGAGTACGCCTAGTCCATCTACAAAGCGCGATTTCCCATATTATGAGTACGCCTAGTCCATCTACAAAGCGCGATTTCCCATATTATGGATGTGGCTAGTCCATCTACAAAGCGCGATTTCCCATAATATGAGTACGGCTAGTCCATCTACAAAGCGCGATTTCCCATATTATGGCTGTGCCTAGTCCATCTACAAAGCGTGATTTCCCATATTATGACGGTGGCTAGTCCATCTACAAAGCGCGATTTCCCATATTATGGCTGTGGATAGTCCATCTACAAAGCGCGATTTCCCATATTATGGATGTGGATAGTCCATCTACAAAGAGCGATTTCCCATATTATGAGTATGCCTAGTCCATCTACAAAGCGCGATTTCCCATATTATGAGTATGCCTAGTCCATCTACAAAGCGCGATTTCCCATATTATGGCTGTGCCTAGTCCATCTACAAAGCGCGATTTCCCAAATTATGAGTATGCCTAGTCCATCTACAAAGCGCGATTTCCCATATTATGGATGTGGCTAGTCCATCTACAAAGAGCGATTTCCCATAATATGTGTACGGCTAGTCCATCTACAAAGCGCGATTTCCCATATTATGAGTACGCCTAGTCCATCTACAAAGCGCGATTTCCCATATTATGGATGTGGCTAGTCCATCTACAAAGCGCGATTTCCCATAATATGAGTACGGCTAGTCCATCTACAAAGCGCGATTTCCCATATTATGGCTGTGCCTAGTCCATCTACAAAGCGTGATTTCCCATATTATGACGGTGGCTAGTCCATCTACAAAGCGCGATTTCCCATATTATGGCTGTGCCTAGTCCATCTACAAAGCGCGATTTCCCAAATTATGAGTATGCCTAGTCCATCTACAAAGCGCGATTTCCCATAATATGAGTACGGCTAGTCTATCTACAAAGCCAGATTTCCCATATTATGATATGAGTACGCCTAGTCCATCTACAAAGCGCGATTTCCCATATTATGGCTGTGGCTAGTCCATCTACAAAAGCGCGATTTCCCATATTATGGCTGTGGCTAATCCATCTACAAAGCGCGATTTCCCATAATATAAGTACCGCTAGTCCATCTACAAAGCGCGATTTCCCATGTTATGGATGTGGATAGTCCATCTACAAAGAGCGATTTCCCATATTATGAGTATGCCTAGTCCATCTACAAAACGCGATTTCCCATATTATGAGTATGCCTAGTCCATCTACAAAGTGCGATTTCCCATATTATGAGTACGCCTAGTCCATCTACAAAGCACGATTTCTCATATTTTTGATGTGGGTAGTCCATCGACAAAGCGTGATTTCCCATATTACTGCTGTGGCTAGTCCATCTACAAAGCGCAATTTCCCATATTATGGCTGTGGCTAGTCCATCTAGAAAGCGCGATTTTTCATATTATGGGTGTGGATAGTCCATCTACAAAGCAGCGATTTCTGATATTATGGGTGTGGTTAGTTCACGTAGTCACGTGGTATATTACGTCATCACATTTGATTAGCGTATGATATAGGTGTTTGATGATTTATCAATATTTGATAATTTCAGGTCTGTATTAATGATACTTCGTACTATTATTACGAATATTCTTTACTGTCACGTGATCTATGACGTCATCACATCTGATTAGCATATGAGTTTGGTGTCGAGTCATTAATGCGTCTACCATTAATTGAGTCTGTATTGGTTATATTCCTTGTAATATAGCTTATTTTCTAATGTGTCACGTGACCTATGACGTCATTTGTTTTGGTCACGTGATATTGTTTGTTGTGTGCCACTTGTGTTTGTGTACACGTTTTGTGTTTATTGGATGCTTAGTTTCGGAGTTATGGACTGAAACGTTATTTTGCGAGTTGCCTGCTGAGTAGCCTGCTAACTTCACTATGGTGTTATTTTTGTCTTTTGTCATGAAAAAGTTTAAGATTTGGGGGTTGACACTGATCCTTTAACCATCATGCGACTCAACAAAAAGCCAATATGCTTCAGGCTCTCATTTAGCTAGTAGCGGACTCTTAACGGGAGGAATATAACGGAAAGAATATCATTAGGAAGGAATTATAAATTGGCAGCAGAAAGAAGAGGAACCTGGTAACTTGAAACAGGCCAGACAATAGGTTTTAGTCGCGCTCAGGTGAAACGGCAAGATATGCTTGTAAATTAATACTAAAACCCTCTTGTCGGAAATTTGTATACTAGTATAGGATAGGATCAACTTTATTTATACAGTAAAATATGGAAATATAAAATTCGTATAATAAAATCTAGTACAATATTATGATCAAAATCTAAATACCCAATATCTATACAACAATTACTTGTCTATGTTAATTTATAAGCAATCTAATTCGGTGTAATCAGTTACGTCCCCCATTTGAGAGTGAATGGGATAGGCTAGGATAGGATCAGCTTTATTTAATAATATGCTTCCATGCTGAACTGTCTCATCGATTGGTGTCAGTGTTAATTAAAGTTAAAGTCCCCCTCCCTTAATGCTTGATTGAAAGGATATGCAATATTTTCCTTGTTCCGGCCCAGTACAGAATTGCAGGCCTCTCGGCCGTGACACAAAAGCTTGTTCTCCTAGGCCTTTAAGTCCTTTATAATACTCATTTGGTGCGGTTTTAGCGAAAGGAAGAATATGTGCATGAAGGAGAGAGCTGCAAGGGTAAAATGGAAGAGAAAGCGGTTTAATTTTCTTTCCTCCCCCCTCTCCTGTTCCTCTCCTAGGCTTGCACGTAAATAAATAAATAAAATAAATAAATGGTTTATTTTACGTCGAAGATACAGGAAGCCGTTACCGGGTCTCCCAAGCCAGAGACTTATATGTTTAAGTATTCCGACGAACTCCAGGGTCGAATTGGAATTTAGGTTGGTTTTTGAGGAGGGAGAAAAACCGGAGAACCCGGAGAAAAACCCTCGGAGCAACGGCAAGATACCAACAAACTCAACTCACATATGGTGCCGCGCCCGGGATTCGAACCTGGGCCAGGCGAAGCGCTTAACCATTGCGCCACCCGTACTCCCGCACGTACATTTCCCTTCTTTTAGTCTTGATATCGATATTGCTAAGCTCGAGCTCATCAGAGTCACAGGGGAATATTAAGATTAAGAATATAGAGATTCAAGCGTTCTGATTGGTCGAGAAATTCGTACTATCTCCCTATATTTACCTAGCAACAGGTGAATATAGCATTTTGCTGGCCAGCTTTCTTCGGCAGCGCTAAAAAAAATCCAGCAGTAAATTTAATATATATTTGTTAGACGAAATATGAGTCATGAGACTATTTCTGGGAAGTTTTGTAGACACATGTATGGCATTTTCCGTTGGAGGGCAACCATATCATACATTCGACTGTAATTTGTACGGACTTTGCGTCAGGCTCGTAACTCTGTGAGGCTCTTTCCAGTCATGGTCAGTATAATGCATATATATGGTGCTCTCTATCTCCGAGTGTCAGGCGGGCGGCGGGGCGGTTCGTTTCTGTTGTTTATTAAGGTTTCGGCAATCCCTTTATGTAGGACGACACGAATTTTTACCAAAAATACAATAGAATACGATACAATACAATGCAATAGAACAATAGAACGCAACACAATACAATACAATAGAATACAATTTGGTAGCAATTCGTGTCGGCCTACATGAAGGGATGGCCAAGGTTTCTGTTTACCAATCGAGAGTTCCGAAATCGAACGTTTGTACATGTTCGATTGCCCAATTTGTGTGAGTTCGATTGTGTTCGATTACCGAACTCCATCAACTCAATCCACTCCATCAGTGGATTGAATTCGATTGCGTTCGATTGAAATCCCGTTCCATTTCGTTCGATTTACTACGCCGGGAGTTATTAGACTAGTAGACTACGTATACGGTAGTTTAGTTTAAAGTTTCTCTAATATTCACTGGTGCACTTCAGTCTCCGTGACTATTGTTGAATATTCACCAATAGTCACTTGTTAATTAATATTATTATTTATTATTTTTATAGAGTAGAGCATTAGTCACGTTACTCGATTTAGCGTTCCCCTTCCAATAAGCGCCCCCTTTGACTATTTCTTTTATAAGCGCCCTCTTTCCAATAAGCGCCCCCCTCCCCCTCGAATAAGCGCCCTTTAAAAATACAATTGCTGGAGATCTATTAATATGATAGGATCTAGATGCTGACATTGAATAGACTGTCAAGCATATCTTGAATTTCACCAAGTTTACACTTGCTGACGGAACTCTTACGGTAGCTAACGTAATTAGTGTTACAGTTTATTTCACTTTGTTTTTATTTGTTCGTTTATCAAACTACCGAACGATTAATGAAATAAATACCGAAAATCATACGATCTTCATCTTGAAAACAATTAATAAGTGCCCCCTCTCTAATAAGCGCTCTCTAATGTTTACTAGGGTGCGACTTAAATAAACTTTCAATCAACCTTAAGAAAACAAACTTCATGATCATAAAATCTCCCAAAAAGAAACTGAACTCACCTATTAATATAAAACTAAATAACAATGATGGCACCAGTTATTCCCTGGAGAAAAAAGACCATATCAAATACTTAGGTGTGATGATAGATGATACTGTTTCCTGGAAATATCAAATCTCATTTATCTGCTCGCGTATATCAAGAAATATTGGCATTTTTTATAAACTTAGACACTATATCTCTCTACAGCAAACGAAACAACTCTATTATAACCTCATTTATCCATACATCTCATACGCGATCACTGCCTGGGGCAGTGCCTATAAATCCCACTTGAAAAAAATCCAAACCAAACAAAATCATCTTGTTAGAATCCTGTTTTTTGCCACTTTTTGCCACTACTAAACTTGCTAGATATTTTGACAGTTGACAATGTATACAAACTTCAGGCCCTAAAATTTATTCATCAATGGCATAAAAAACAATTACCAGGAATTTTTGATAACTATTTTCGTTATGCCAAAGATATACATTCATATAATACCCGATTTGCATCAAAAGATAATTTTTATAAGGCTCACTATAGAACAAACGCTGGCAAACAAACTATTTCCGCCATGGCAACTGACTTATGGCAACAACTTCCCTATGAATTAAAACAGCTCAATAAACTCAGTTTCGCCAAAAAAAATAAACAACAACTGTTCCTTAAGCAAAATTAATTGCTTCGATCAACTTAATTGAATTTCTTTGTTAAATTTCCTCCATCTATTTTTCTCTACTAAAATTTTTTGAATCTTCAACTTTTCTCCTTCGTATTTACTAATTAGTGTGTTAGATATAGCATGATTAGCATGCTGTGTGTGTATATATACGTATGTATGTACATCAAAATGTTTCTTTTCTATTGTTATTCAAATTGAGATTAATGTGTGTGTGTGCTACATTTCAAATATAACATAACAGTCTAGTGTCTAACTCGATAACCTCACGGTTTATTTAGACTCTAGGCATTTCCTTCTGTGTTACTATATTTAGTATATTTTTGTAATAATAATAATAAAAATAATAAAAATTCTAACTAAATATAGAAAATGTAACTGAAAAAAAAATCATTGTGAAATATGAAATAAAGTATTGTGCCAGAGAAGGAGAAGAGGCAATAGAACAGGAGAGAGAAGAAAGAGAAGTGCCTCTGGTGTTATTCGTTGACAAACTCACTTCTATACGTACCCATTAGGTTCAGATTGTGAACCTCGTCCCTGATTGGATAAGCTACTCATTATTATTTATATTACGAGGCGAAACCGCGAGTGCTGGATGTAACGGTAATATTCTTTGCCTTGCAAATGGACCAGCAAAACCGGTTTGACGTGTTTTCTTAATTTGAAACTCAGCGCATGGAAGTGAGGCTCTCAAGGCTCTTCTTGTTCTTCTCTCTCTCTCTCGCTGAAGTCGATGTAACTAAAGAAGAGACTGAACTATATACTTAGGATACTTGCAGTTTAAAGAGTATCATCAACGTGATAATAATGTCTTCACGAGCGACTGAGGAAACCGGTCCATTCAAGAAGTGATTTGCAAATATAACGGCTTACATACAAGACAAACTTGAGTGTCAACATTAATTTTGTTTTCTCCATTAAACTGTTTCATGATACCAATGGTCGTGACGCTTCTGCATTTAATGTATTAATAGATAGTATGTGTATTTATGCAAATTAGTTAGCGCGTTGCACGATTATGGTGCATTTGAGCATACCGTATTTCCTCGATTAAGCGCCCTGGAGGGGGGGGGGGGGGGGGGGGCACTTAATGGCTCACGGAAACTGGAAATTGGTCTTGTCGTCTCCGGCTGTTTCACAGCATTTACCCAAAGCGTTGAAATGGGAAGAAGGCTGAAGAACGAGCTGCTTCGGGTACAAGAGCTATGCAAGCACATGGACTTAATAATCACGGACTTTGAGTTGGAAGAAAAGAAACTAATTTCACTTATCAGCCAAACATAACTTTAATACGCGGTACTACATATAGGAGCATGCCGTAACTTTGTAATAAAACGCAAGTTGTATGCCATCTCTCTTACTGTGCCATATTTATTGGGGGAGGGGAGGGGGGTCGCTTAATCGAGGTGGGCGCTTATTTCAAATGTTGTTGCCAAGGGGGGCGCTTAATCGAGGGTGGGCGCTTAATCGAGGAAATACGGTAGTTAAATACTCTATCAACTATGATTTGAGTCACGTCAACTTCATCCGTCTTATTTTCTCATAAGGGAATATAAGCAACCACGACGGCAACCTCTAGGACGACGGCATAAAACAATAGCCTTAATGACAAAATACAATAACTGCACGTGAAAATGCACGCACACTTAAGTCGCTTACATTTCAACCGTTTTCTGCAAAAACACGTGAAATTCTCACATTTACGTTTTAAAGAGAACGCGAACGTAAGAAAGATAATCAATCCGTTTTTCGTTCGGCGTCAACGGAATTCTACACTCATCATATTTTTCGAAAATCTGGTTGTGAAAAACAATTCAGGGCGAACAGGGGAAATAGTAGATAGATGGATGAACTTTATTTTAACAGGGTGGCCCATTCAGCAACGTGGCTGGTATCCAAAGGGGCCCTGTATCAATAAAATCTACATACAATACAAATATCCTAAAAACTATGTACAATATAAATATTAATATCCTAAAAACTACAATGTGATCTATAACATATACATATATAACACAAATATATACATATCATAATTAAGTACTAAAGAAAGTGGTTAGCTCAGTTGGTAGAGCACGGTCTAGAGTGCGGGAGGTCGGGGGTTCGAACCCGGCCGCGTCCTTGGGCAGGGACGTTTATAAGCCGTTGGCATTGTCTCCTTCTACTTCTAATCAGTATTTGAAGGGGACGTGAAAGAACCTGTTGTACTACTCGAAAAAGAGAAGGGGATTGTCACCCGGTACAGCAGCCTGGCCAATGCACTAACCACACACTCAACATTGTAAACTGCGTGGCTGCCATTGGCGCCGAAATAGCAGTCCGAAAAATTCACTGACTGGATATATCAGTAAACTGTAAAGCGCAACGAGACTGTGGTGATATGGCGCTATATAAATATGGCCTATTATTATTAACACTTTTGAAAGAAAGTAATTCAGTATTAATATTAACAGGAAGTGAGTTAAAAAGTATTGATCCAGAAAATCTAAACTTACGTTTTACAAGGCTAAGTTTTGGTGTAGGTAGATGGAGGTCAGGTTTTCTTCTTGTATTGTAAGTATGAAAGCCGGAATTTCTAGTGAAATAGTTACCTAAGTATGGCGGAACTAGGTTATGTAAACATTTAAAAACAAGAACGCATTTGTGTATTTTACGATTTTTTTCTAAGTGATCCCAATGTAAATATTAAAAGCGTCTCTAGAAGAATCACGCCTGAGAATGACCGCTGCAACTGAGTTGTTGCTACAGCCGGCGGATAGTTCTCCCCAGGCAATATCTGTATAGCTCAGTAAAAATCGGTTCAACAACACTACGATAAACACACTTTGCTGCTTTAAGGGTAAGGCAATAACAGGCCCAAGCACTTATTTACTTCAGTAGAGCAAATAATGTCAGTATGTTCTTTCCATACAAACTGTTCATCAAGTATAACACCTAGGTAATTAAACTTGGATAGTCTTTCATTTTTTTTTGCCTTGAAGTTGAAGAACGAAATCTGCGGTGTTGTCTAATTTCTGTCTTGTTCCAAAGAGCAAACTCTTGGTTTTACTCTGGTTCAAAACTAGCTGACTGTCCGTCATCCACTGCTCGACACGGTTTAGATCTTCTTGCAGAGCATCCTTGATGGTACTGACTTACATCGTAGCCAGTGAAGTAAATAACTAATAAATAATAAATGGTTTATTTTACGTCGAAGATACAGGAAGCCGTTAGCCAGAGGCTTATGTTTAAGTATTCCGACGAACTCCAGGATCGAATTGGAATTTAACTGCGTCATCAGCATACATGCTAATCGACGAGCTCTTTAGACACAGCGTCAGATCGTTTATGTATCAAGGGCACCCAACGAGTACTTTTTGAAATTCGTTTGAAACCAGTTGTCTGCAGCTTATCTAGCCATTTTAAGGCGCCTACTATGTCTTTTGACGTATTCTAGAAAGCTATTAGCTGTTCGGATTTATTAGGTGGAAATCGTGTGAACCGAAAATACTTTGGCAAAATATTTCCGGCCTACGAATTTGTTAGTAGTCTAGAACGGAAACAAGAATTTTCTAGCCCAAGTAATTTCATGTTGCAAAGTTTTGTGGAGGTACGAATTTTTTAGGGTTTCTTTTTTCCTTTAGGCAATTCTTAGGGAATGAAAATTTGTTGTTCTGACTCTATTGATCAGACGAATTGGGATGTACGAATATTTTAGGGGAAACCTTTTACGCTCCCATTTCTTCTATATTTTTCTAGGGATTGAATTTTTTTTTTATAGCCAGTATTTCAGAAAACAATTTTCTAGGGACAATTTTTTCAAATCCGAAAGTTTTAGGCTAACTTACTCTCCCGAAAACTTCGTTGGGTGCCCTTGATGTATGTCACAAAGAGTATGGGCCCTAACAATGAACCGTGTGAGACACCAAAGTCTATATGAAGGCTAGATGATAGGTCATTTCCATACTGTACTCTTTGTGAACGCGTGGTTAGATAGTTTCTAAACCATTCAAGACTTTGACCCCTAACTCCATAATGTTCTAGTTTATGGAGGATACATTCGTGATTTACATGGTCAAAAGTCTTTTTAAGGTCAATGAAGGCTGCACCAGTCAAGTTTTGTTTGTTCATGTGTTCCAATATATGATCAACCAAGTAAACAATCGCGGCTTCGGTTGGGTGCTTCTTTCGGAACCCGGACTGATACATCGAAATATTTTTTTCCCTTCAGAAATTCAACAAATTTAACACCAAATTTCGGGGGGAAATACACTTTTCTACGTCCCGTCGTCATTGCCGTCGCCATCCTGGTTGCTTAAAGTCTCTAATAGTTGTTTATCTCAGTGCTACAGCAAACTACTTATTAACCTCGTCCGCTCAGTCTTTATGGGAAAATATCAGATCTCGGTCTCTTATGTCCTGTCAAGAAGTCGGTCAGATATTTTCCCATTTATGACCTCGCTCTCCTTTAATTAATAAGAAGTCATGTATTTTAAAATAGTATTTGTTGTTTTTCTGATGCAATTTATCTTTTGTAGTTGTTATTATAGCCTTCCATAATGGCTGACGGATTTTCTTTCTCCTGTCGGGGACAGCGGAGCCGCCCCCATCGACGGGATGGACCCTGGGCGTGGCTGGTTCTTTTTTATTCGTTTTTATGTGCAATGATGGCCGGAGGATTAGGTTTCAGTTATGGTGTCATACTACCCGTACTAATGATTTCACTCAACGAAAACAGAGAGAGAACAGGTAGGTTTTTGTTTGGTATGTTGGGAATAAAACAGGAATGGAAAATGTGACAGAGTTTATCTATACCTATCACTAGTACGCGGAGCATCCTGGAACATCGATGTAAAGCTTACGAAGCTCATGCGAGCAAATGCATGAAGCAAGACAAGAGTAGAAATTGGTGTAATTTCGATTCTTAAAGTAAAGTAATAGTACGGTAGTATAGTAGTGGTAGTCAGTAGTATGGTCAGTAGTATTAGTATTAGTAGTAGTCAGTAGCAGTAGTCAGTAGTAGTAGTAGTCAGTAGACTTAGTTAGCAGTAGTAGTAGTAGTAGTGAGTAGTAGTAGTAGTAGTAGTAGTGAGTAGTAGTATAAGTATAGTAGTAGTAGTCAGTAGTAGTAGTAGTGAGTAGTAGTATAAGTATAGTAGTAGTAGTCAGTAGTAGTAGTCGTAGTAGTATATAGTAGTAGTGAGTAGTAGTAGTCAGCAGCAGCAGTAGTAGTTAGTATACATGTAGTATTACTACTACTACTACTACTACTACTGTACTACTACTACTACTACTAATCAGTAGTAGTCAGCAGTAGTACAATCAATCAATCAATCAACAACTTTATTTAGGCACGCTAACCCTAACAACTAAAAGCCGATTTCCATGAGGCGACGTGTTGGATCAATACAATAAAATTGAGTAAAACTATAATACAAAGTCTGTGACTACTTACGATGTGCTAAAACTCTATAATAATGTATAATAATATTAATACTATACTGATACGCTGATTCAATAATATGAACTACTAACTATTATTTACTGTTTAAATATTGATTTATTATAAATCTAACTTGAGGTTAATGCTAGCTGAAGTTGGGGAGGAAATATGATTGCAAAAGGAAACAAATGAATCGCAGTTTCTTACTTCAGTTGGCAAGGTATTCAATGTCTTTGCACCATTATAACTCCAGCTTTTCTTTAGGAATATTGTTCTTTCCTGTAACGTTAAGCAGCCAAAAGAATCGAGTCTGCCCAGTTTTGTTACTGCGTTTCATTATTACTCTGGCAGCGCTATTCTGTAGTTTTTGTGTCTACTGCATCTTAGAAGCTGTAGACACTATGTTATCGTGTCCGATGACGCGCGTAAGATAGTGTGTTAACATTGTCGATAAGTGGTCGGGAAGTTTAATTCGGGACAATTAAATGTGTCGATGCCGTTCGTGCATTACTCGGAATCTTCATTTAGCAACAATATCCAATCGAAATATGGAAAAGAAGAGGACGACTATATGCCGATGGTTACGTATTCACGAGGTCACGAGTTGGTCGATTTGGCGTTTTGGCGAGCTAGAGAGCAAGAGTGGTGAGTAAATATTCTTATTTTATCATGAATTTCCTAAGATTTACAAACTTGATTAGCTACAGCTTTCGCAGAGTGTGTGTAACCGGTCAAATGAAAGGTTTTCAAAGGTACTTTCAACTGAGTTCTAGGTCAATGTTGAAATTGAATATCAAAGTGAGAGTGACGGCCTTGTGTACTTGGAGTTGGAGAGCAAGTGTAAATAACAATGTTTCTGTCCCCCATTACCGGTAAGAGAACAAATGAGTCTCTTTGCAACTTTGGGGAATAACAAAGCCCATTAAGGGAATTATTGAGCCCTTTCAGGGAATGAACAGCCCCTTGAGGGATTAAAACAGAAGTTCTGTCACCGAAGGCGAAGTGAACACACCTTACATAATTTAAGCGAGCGAAAGCTGTGGTTAGTTTATACATGATTGTATATATTTTATGGGCAAAGCCAATATAATCTTTACGTGCAGTAATGTAAGAGCTTCGGCCGGAAAGTTATATAGATTCACCATGAGAGAAATCGCTAGACGAAGAAAACGCGCTAGACAGAAACTGAAATATATTCTCAGGAAATCAACTTCTAAATGACTTAGCTACCGATTATATCATATGTAACTTTATGTACACATCAACGACTGCTTTTTTAGTATTTTTTTGAATGTGTGTGTAATTTTTTTTAAAGCAGACAGGCGTTCAAGCGTGGATTATTACAAATCCTGCATTCTGATTGGCTACCCTACTATAGGTCTATTTGTGATAGCCCATGGTAGAGAAAAACCGCACACATTTTCACGAAATAATAATGTTTTTTCAACTTTAATTTGTTTCTTTCTATTATTTTCTACTGTCCGACTAGTTAGTTTATACTAAAACAATTAGACCTCTCGCCCTCATGGGCTACGAGTTAAATAGCCCATTCGGCTGCGCCTCATGAGCTATTGACTCGTAGCCCATTCGGGCAGTGCGGATCTAATTGTTAATTAGATTACATCAACTTCGATTGAGACCTAGATGTTGGAGGTAACTGTTTTTTCAGAGCTCTTTCACACCAGATTATAAGCCCCCTAAAACCCCTTACAAACTTGTAAAAGCCCAGGGCTTATAACCAGGATTTTATGGTATATAATAATTATAAAAGTATTTTCCCTCTCTCTACCACAGCTATGGCAAATAAAGACAAAGACATCTTATGCTATGTGCATAAAGTTTCACCAGTGAAAAAAATCAGCAATATACAAGTTACATACTTCACTGCACATCTACAAACTTCTGAAGAAAATGTAGTTAAAGCTGTCTGCTTCAATCCAAACAAGAGAGAGCATATTTTGAAATCCCTACTGTTAGTCAAGTACAGCAATTACAGTGCTCTGCACAGTACCATGGCCAACTAACAGCAACAAGTTCGTTACAGCTAATATTGTAATAATTGACTTTATGATCAATTATTATTTTATTCAAATGTCCCACAAAATTAATGATGTTGCACAAGTGCTCCGGCACAAATACTGTAACATTATTTACTATCATTAAAATGATATTGCTATAAAATTTGTGGCATATTCATTGCATATTAATGTTATAATAATATTGATCATTCCCTTTTAATAAATATTTCACTCATCATATAGCAAAGAGTGTACTTTTTATTAAAATTATACAGTAGACACACGTACCCATTGGGTACCTATTTTATGGAGAGGTCCGAAAGGACAATACCTATCAAGTTCCACATTACGCAGTAGTAATCGAGATGAGGTCAAACTAATGCATTGTGTAGTAGTATAGTAGTATAGTAGTATAGTAGTAGTAGTTAAGTAGTAGTAGTAGTCAGTAGGAGCAGTCAGTAATAGTAGTATAATAAATACTTAAAGACGAATATGAAAGAAGAACTTGTTCTAAGATACATGGCTGTCCTCTAACATTTCAGCCTTGGTTGGTTCTCTTGGACTTGGTATTGCTCTCTTCCTCTGTGTTGTTGCCAGCAAGCTGTGTGAGCGTTTAAACTGCCGTATAACCAATGGACTGGGGATCATTGCTTATGTCGTGGGTCTCATCCTCAGTTCTCTTTGCTATTCAATCTACCCGCTATACTTCACCTATAGTCTACTGGTCGGATTTGGAGGTTCATGTGTGTACTGCGCATGTTTTATCTCCATAAGACAGTACTTCAAGAAGCACTTTTCTATGGCTATGGGTATCGCCTCTGCTGGTGCTGGGACCGGGGTGTTGTCATTCGGACCTTTTATGCAGTATCTAACGGACGGCCTTGGTTGGAGGAATGCTTTCCGGATACTGGCCTGCATGTTCGCGTTGCTTTTGTTTTTAACCTTTATCCATGATCCGAATGTCGAGACCGATACGGAGGAACAAGTAAGGATCTCTGCCAATCAGACAGGCGAGAACGAGACGCAGCGCCAGGGAGCTCTCCTTTGTGGATTTCTTGATTTGTCAGTTTGGAAATTCCCAGAGTTCACGGTGTCGGTTATTTCTATATTTCTGAGCAACTTTGGTCATTATACACCATTAATACATTTGGTAAGCATTTTGAATTAGTCTATCCTGGGTTCCAGGGGTTCTATTTCCTCTCTCCGTGAAAGATAAGGCGCGAAGCGCCGCTGGCTAGCTAGTGTCCACTCCTTCGCGGCCTTAACAACAACAAAAACAGTCTGGGGCGAGCCTCTGGAACCCTGGCTAGGATTAGTCATACTCTTTGAAACTATATATCGTAGAATACTCCCTTGAGTTCTTACTTACGCATCGTACTTACGTGTCGAAGCCGATATGAACTAAAAGCCTAAAATACAATATACCTATAGCAATTATATTAGTATAGGTAATCATATGGATTCGAGTGCAATTCGGGATTAATTTGAACGAGTGAGATTTTCAAAGAGTAGCAAAATGGCATGAGCTCGTAGGGCGAATACAATTTGAGCTCTTTGAAAAGTCTCATGAGTTCAAACCAAATCAGAATTGCACGAGAAAGCCATATGATTACTTGTTAATAATACTGATTCATCCGTGTATTTGTGTTTTTTTGTCGTGATGTTATTCAATGGATTTTGCGTTTTTTAATTTCTTCAGGTTGTAAATGTAAAAAATCTCTTTTTTCTTAAATCTACATTGTTGCGAAAGTATGGAGAGACCTTCGCCTCTCAATCAATCCAATTCATGAGTTCTGGTTGGATATAGTTTGTTCACATCTGAGGTATTACATGATTTGGCACTCAGGTATTTTATGATTTGGTACTGGTGTTTAGCATAAATACAGCTGCTCTCAGCAAATCAAATTCGAGAACTCGTATATTATTACGTTCAATGATACTCAGCCTAGACTTGCTGATACATAAAAGCAAAGCTGCAACGAACCACTGTAGCTCCTTACTGACTTGCCAAGAACAAGTTGTCCGCTCGGCTGCGGGAATATTTAGGCCCGTTACAGAAGCCGACCCACTCATTTACCGAATTTAATATAGATGAAATAAGTTACCGCAGCAGAGCAACGTATGAATCAGTGTTTGAATTTGGTGTGGCAGCTGAATTAGGCAATGGTTTAGCAAATGGTGTCGCATTATGCAATACTGGTACCGCGTCAGGTTAATCCAAACGCTGCTTTTCTCATGTGCGAACTAAATGCATGAATGTTGCCATCTTGAACTACGCGAACATTACAATCTAGACCCTAATCAGTCTGAATACAGTCAATCTAACGTCGAGCGAAAAAGTATTCGGCACGATTGGAGCGGCGTCTGAAATGGGCATAACTCCTGACTCATCCACAGTCATCTATATATGGACCGGAAAAAGAGGGGAAAAGAGGGGGGAGGGAGGGGGAGGGAAAGAGAAGAGGGAGACTGGGAGAAGAAGGGGGCCAGTCTCCCAGTATCCCTCTTCCCCTCTTCCCCCATATAGACGACTGGGGGCGAGTCATGCATAACTCAACAATTTTTCGAAATATCAGAGCTTGGCAAATTTGTTAATTGAATAGTTGAATGGCTACAAAGCCGTGATTATAACGTGTTATATCTCACTTGAATTCCAGGTTAAGTACTCAGAGGAGCTCGGAATAAGCCCGAGTCAAGGTTCAATGCTTTTCATCTTCATCGGTGCAAGTACAATCGTCTCGCGGCTCATTGCTGGTCGACTGTGTGACGTCAGCTTCATCAAACCGAGATACATCAATCAAGCATCAGCTGTTATATCAGGAGTCGCTACAATACTTCTCACTCTAGCGACATCTCTCACTCATCTTATTATCTTCGCTGTCGTTTATGGTATTGCTGATGGAGCTTATCGTGTTACGCTTAATATTCTGTTTATGAATACTGTTGATCAATCTCGCAGATCATCAGCCTTTGGACAAGCAAACATGGTGACTTCCTTAACTAATGCCGCTGGTCCTGCGATTGCCGGTGAGTTTTACAGACAGTAACACCTCTTATTATATAGCTAAGTAATTTAGCGAGCTATTATTGGTCAATTTGCGGTCCATGACTTCCCTTACAGACCTTCCGGTATCAAAGAAAATGATGAAGCTATATAATAAACATGGTATTAACCTCGTTTGCTCAGTGGCCGTACCGTAAGTTATGGATCTTCGTTTCTTCCCCATTGTATGGCCCGAGCGCTTCGTGCTTGGGCTACTCGCACTCGGTTAATAAGACGTGTATTCAGATAAACAATTGAGAGTTCCGTACCGTATAGCCTTTTCCGCAGGCAACTCCCGATAAAGTAGGATTCCTGTGCGGACCGGGATTCCTGTGGTATTTTTCTCTGCCAGTCCCCTTACTTAAACCTTCCACAGGAAGCCCGCTCAGATGATCCATCCACCACAGGAATCCCGGTGATTCAAATGTGTTATTATATTATCCCGGTGTCATATATTAGTAGTTGCCTGCAGAGAAGGCTACGTACCGTATGTTATGGACCAAGTTGTTTAGTCTTTATGGCGTACTAGCCGTGGCGCTTATTTAATGACAAACAGGTTTGCTTGAATTTGGAAGTTATGGACCGCAAACTGACCAATCACGTTTCGCGAAATTATCTCTCCATACAAAAATACAGATGATCAACCTTTCTATAGTTAATAGTTACGCTAACGTTTGCTCTAGAGCAAGAAACTATTGTTAACAAGAGCATGTTGAATGAGAAAAACCACAACGGCTATCAAGACCGTGTTTAGTGTCCTTTGATATCTGTTTCTGGAGTTTAACATCTTTCAAAAGCAAAAAAAATGTTTTAATTAAACTTTAAAAAACACAATTCATTTACGTGTAAGTAATATCGGTTCGAAGCTCTCATAAAAAAAATCACACACATTTTTTAAAATATGCAGCTGTGTATTTTACAGCAGCATGTGAAAATGTTGTAAAAAGGTTTTAATCACAAATGTAAATATAACAACTTCTTGAAAAACAATATTCGGAAGTGAAAACTTTCATCTTTTTTGCCGCCATATTTCGCCGAAGAAATGAAAGAGCTCACTATTAAAACTGCCAAAAACAAACGCAAAATCACACATTTAAATGGCTTCCCGCTAAAATAATGTTATCAGGGACGTCGAAAAATCAAAACAACAATTCTTAACCACGTCATTTGGACGTTAAGGGGGAGGAGGTAATGGCCTGGACGTTAATATTTCTTTAGGAAACACGACGTAACATTTGTATTGTAATAACATATAGTAGCATATACAAATGATCTGTGTCCAAAGCCCGATTTACACGACAAGTATTTTTGGCACGGCACTCCTAAGTTTTAAGTACGCATGCCAAACGTTTTTTAGCACGGTATCCCTTATTTTTGTCGTGTAAATGAATATTCTCCGGTTACGCGTGCCCGAAAATCGGGGGTGCTGATAGTCTCGATTCGCATGTTTGGAGTGCTGTGCGCAAGTTAGGAGTGCCGTACCCAAGTTGGGAGTGCCGTACCCAAGTTAGGAGTGCCGTACCCAAGTTAGGAGTGCCGTGCCCAAGTTAGGAGTGCCGTGCCCAAGATAGGAGTGCCGAACCCAGGTTAGGAGTGCCGTACCCAAGTTAGGAGTGCCGTACCCAAGTTAGGAGTGCCGTACCCAAGTTAGGAGTGCCGTACCCAAGTTAATTAGGAGTGCCGTGCCCAAGTTAGGAGTGCCGTGCCCAAGTTAGGAGTGCCGTGCCCAAGTTAGGAGTGCTGTGCCCAAGTTAGGAGTGCTGTACCGAAGTTAGGAGTGCCGTACCGAAGTTAGGAGTGCCGTACCCAAGTTAATTAGGAGTGCCGTACCCAAGTTAGGAGTGCCGTACCCAAGTTAGGAGTGCCGTGCCCAAGTTAGGAGTGCCGTGCCCAAGTTAGGAGTGCCGTACCCAAAATGTTTGTCGTGTACACCAGGCTTAAATTAACTAAGTACGACTCGGCGTGAGTCATTGTTACTCAGTGCAACAACCTGCCCTCGTTTACAACACGTCATAGATAAAGACGTTATAATATCGCACCCTTCAGAATAACCGAGTTCTTCTGTCTTCGTAGCAGTCAGGTGTTAGTTAGTTTGAACATTTTTATATTGTTTGACAATTTTCGCTAGGGTAATCCTCTAACCAGTACAAGTTTGTTTTCGGTTCTTCGGTATTTTATCTTCGTAGTAAGCTTTGGTAGTAAAGAATATTTTGAATGTATAAAAAATCAATAATTGGATTCGGTTTCTCATATCTTAAATTGTCAAGATCTCGGCTTCGGCTTTGGCCTGTGGCTTCGTCTGATTACACAGGGTCTTGACAATTTGACATCATGCTCAACCTCATCCAATAATTGTTTATTATCGGCAACAATGTTCCCTAGTTTGCCCAGGCCGTTTTGCACCACAACCTATTTCCCAGTTGCAGGTTATGAACCATAGATAAACCGTTATTATTGATCCTGTATCAGGTCTAATGGCAGACAAGATGGGTTCGTATTCTTCGGCATTTTACATGGCTGGCACTGTCACTCTAGTTGGTGCTGCCGTGTTCTCCGTGCACATCTGTTCTTTAAACGCGTGTAAAGATAGACGTCAAGATCAACTTACGGTTGACGCACCGCTGGACAATATTGCTGCCTACTCAGGACCGGCATGTGATGATGTGGAGGACACTGCGCATGACACATCTTTATAAATTAACTGCATGAGCAGAAAAAGGACGCCCAGAGAGGCGCGTTAGGAACCCCGAGTGCTTTAAGGAAACCTCCATTGAAACACAATGTTCGTTCTTATATGTTCCTTATGGCTGCCTAAGTCTATTGTTATGTTTTTTCCCTTGTAATTGTACTTTAGATGTCACTGGTAGACTGATTTTCCTTTCCATAAAACTCATTTGAATTTCACCGCCATGTTGGATCTTATGACGTCAAACGGTTGCCCCTATTGTTATACAACAAAAGACGCAACCACTATTGATTTCTGACAATAACAAATTTAAGGTACGACGATTACGGACTACTGACGACTACGGCTGAACGTTCCTAGCGGTCGGCTAAAGTACGGGCCGAGTACGCAACGAATGGCGCAAAAGTTTCAATATTTTGGTTAGACTGAGCAGAAGCCATCGCATTGCCGACCGAATTCACCAAAAATTCCCACATAAGCTATGCCCAGAAACGCTGTAAACTCGAACAGAAAGCCAGGCTCAAGATTGAATTTTGTGCCGAGCTACAGTAGATTTCAGTAAAGATTTCACAATATTTGTGTTGCTTTTAGAATGGTGAAAGCTACATTGGCGTGTTAATCCAAAGCGAAAATTTCAAACAAAAACTTCCCTCGTCAGGGCTATACCTGAATATGTAAACCAAAAGGCGGTTCAATGGCTGACTAAATTTACACTGATATAGGCTCGATTTGTTTGTGAATAATAAAATAGTAATTAGAGTGTTAATCCAAAGCGAGAACTGGAATTCAAATTAGTCTGCAGGGCTAGTTTTTGGCGCTTTTTGCAAATATTACTCAACAATTAGAAAAATCCCCTCTTAATTCAAACACTAATATATATATTTAGGCAAGCTCCCAATTATCTGAACTGAAGTAACGACCCGAAAATAACGATAAATTATATAAAGAAAACAAAGATAAAAACACAAAGAATAACTTGAATAAATTGAAATCAGTGCACTGAAAAGATTGAGAAGAAGAAAAAGAAGATAACGGAAAATGAAAAATCATTGAAACTTTGAGCTCCGCTTATAGGCTTGTCTACCTTAATCGACTTTCAGTTGATCATATACCAGTGTTTCTATTCTCCGCCGACGCAGATCGATACTAGTTTTTACAGGAACTAGTCACCCATCGTAAGAATAGACCCTTCCACGGTTGTTGTGAACTTTTGATATATTTTCGTATAACAGCAAAAAAGATACAAGTCCGCAAACATACAAACAAACATACAAACGTCTGTAAACTTTTCCGAGTCCGGTAACCTTCCTCCTATTCAAGATATAACTCTCAAATTTGGGATTTTGACTAACTTCGTGGTGCTCTTTTCAGCAGTATCGCCGGTTTTGCTGTTATACGTCATATGAAAAGTTAAAAAAAAACGTGTAAGTGTCTATTTCAGTGAGATGTCAGTCGAAACAGGATTAGATATAAGCGAAGTGTATTATTCTGTAGGTAAATTAAAAGTCTAGACCTGATTAGTACATTCAAGGTGAAAACAAAATGTTCGAAAAATTGTTCGTTTCTGAGTTTATAGTCATAAATGTGACCAAGGTAAACTGAAATACGATAGAGCCTAATGTTATAAACAGTGCCTTTCATGTGTAATGGAAATAAAAATGTTACTGGTATTAAAATGGTAACTGTCTTTTGTTTATTAGACTGTGAGCACACAACATTTTTTACCCCTCTCTCCCTCATGATGACGCTGTCTGAAACTGAGGACTGTCTGACGCGATACTTTTAGTAGTATATCCGGAGTTAAAATGATACCACTTTTTTTGTTGCACAAGAAAGTCAAAAAGCGAATTCAGAAATCCACTTTTTGACTTCCTTGCACAACAAAAAGTGGTATCAGTTTTAACTCCGGATATACTACTGGGGTCCTAAGGGTCTCTCGCAACATCCAAATCGTCCCTAGACATCCTTGCACCTAAAAAATCCAAGAGTGTGAAACCTATTTAGAGATAATGTTAACATATAGTATGTCGACACCGATTTGTGCGTTCTTCGCCCGCGACATCGACAGGCAAGGTAGAAGATGGTCACCCTAGGAGAACTGCGCGCACAAGCGAAGCAATTTGGGTTGCGAGGTACTTCGGGGTTCAACAAAGCCAAGCTCGCCCAGGCAATAGCTGAGGCTCGCGCTCTCGAATGGGAGAATAGAATCGAACGAGCCGATCGAACAGGTAGGCTCCCAGCTCTTCGTGGCGATCCTGAAAATCTACACAAACGAGCTCAACGTGCCCGCGAAACCAAACAGTTGGATGAGGAGGTTGCGGCAAGCCTTAGGGCAAAAGCTGTCGAAGAACGGGCTATAGCAAACCCTCGAAGCCGTGTGCCTCATAGGCAACGAGTTATCCGACGGTTCCTGCAAGAGCCTCGTAGTGAGCCACTTCCACAGAGTCTAGCTCGAGAGGCAGGTGCTATTCTCGATGAGAGAGATGGAACGCTCGAGGGAGTGGAGATAGGTCGCCGTACTATCCAGTGGCGCTTCTTCCAAGGTGTGGCAGGAGATTTAACCCCTAGGATCATGGAAAAGTTAGTTGCAAAGGTAACCACCAGCTTCTACCTGCGCTACAGCTACACCTATCGCATTCGCAATGTCAACGATGAACGTGTGATGCTATTCTCCAAGACTGTCCCCGGCTCTCCATGGTTGAGTGTCCTAGGCAATGCAGAGGAGTGGATCGATAGCAAAGAGACAGCTCGTTTGAATCCCGACAACATCAAGCGTCCAAATACCCAATGGGCCTTCGTGCGTTGGATCTACGTGGATGTCAAAGTCGTGATCGATCGTCAGCCTCTGTTGGGAACAGGCCCACTACCCCAATGGCTTCGCCAGAAAAAAGGAATGATTGCCCTTGATCGATATGGTGACAACTTATGTCTTTGGCGTTGCCTTGCCATGCACGAAGGAGCACGAGTAGATAGGTGTTGCGTCAAGGCTCGGGAACTTGCCCAGGACTTCTATCGCCTGACAGCACCCACGCAAGACGTTCCCAGAACTTCCTTAGACCAGCTGGAGGAAGTCGAGTTGCACTTCGGGATTGGCATTCGGGTGTACGAGCCTACGGAGGCTGGCGCTTGGCATCTGACGCGGCATGCGCCCCACTACAATCACATAATGACAATAGGGGTGTACAACGGGCATGCCTTCTACGTCAAAAACATCGCCAAGATAGGGAGCGTCTACGTATGCAATGATTGTAAGCAACGGTTCACAAATGCCTCAAACCTTCAACGCCATGCAGATCGTTGCAGTCGTGGCGAGACGAAGATTGTTTGCCCTGGAAAAGCAATCACAGTATCCCAGTCGGCATACGAAAAAGCCTTCTGGCAAGAGAGCGATTCTAACAAAGCCAGCAAAGCCGCTCTACGCTGGTTGGAACGCGAATCAGAAAGAATCCAACAGCATATTCATCACGCAGCTTGTGGGCATGGTGGAGAACGATGGATCGAAGGAGCGCCGGTCGACGGCTACGAACCTCTTTCCAAAACCATCTTCCAATTTCATGGATGTTACTACCACGGCTGCCCAAAATGCTTCCCTCGAGATAGATTTTCATACCGTAAGACCTGCGAAAGAACAGCGAAGCTACGAGAAGCTAGCTATACAGTAGTGGAGGCTTGGGGCTGCTCCACAAAGAAGACAAATGAGCAGGTTCCAACCCCAATACAAACTGCCTATCCACACGCTATAGTATACGACTTTGAAGCCTATCTCGACACAACGAAGGGGCGACAACCAACAGACCACCTGACCATCGAAAACGTACACGTTCCCATATCAGTATCAATTGCCGACACATACGATCGCACTCCAACTCACATCTGTCGACGCGATCCAGAAGAACTTATATCTGCCTTCGTCGAAGAACTCCAGCTAAGAGCGAAGGTAATCCAAGAAGTCGTCGCAGAACGGTTCTGTCCTAGGACACCCGAATTCTCTTTCGACACCCTATCAAAAGAACAACGAACTAAGATCAACGAATGGACCAACCAAGTTCCTGTACTAGGATTCAACTCCGGTCGATACGATCTCAATCTGATTAGGAACTACTTCGTAGGAACTATTGCTGACACCTGCAAGAAGGTCTTGGTTGCAAAGAAAGCCAACACCACTATGTTTCTCTTGACTCCCGAGTTCCGTTTCCTCGACGTGACGAACTACCTTGGACCTGGAACTTCTTACGAACGTTGGATCACTGCTTACGGATGTGAATCGCAAAAGAGTTTCTTCCCATATGAGTGGTTCGACTCTCCCGACAAGTTGGATCACGTTGGATTACCAGATTATCAAGAGTGGGGTTCGAAGTTGAAAGGTCAACACCTACTATCTAGGTCAGAGTTCGAAGACTGCAAGCGCACCTTTCTCGACAAGGGAATGGAGACCTTTGCAGACTGGCTACGATACTACAACGACCTAGACGTAGTCCCATTCCTAGAGGCACTCGAAAAGATGCGAGATTTCTATCACGAGAAGGGAGTAGACATGCTGAAAGACGCAGTGTCCATCCCAGGAGTCTCGCTACAGTTCCTGCTTCGAGGTAGTGTAGAAAGGGGAGCTGAGATGTACGCTCCAAGTAAGGAAGCCTACCACATGCTGAAAGGCGCTGTCGTGGGAGGTCCAAGCATAGTGTTCACCAGACGCCACGAAGCAGGAGTGACTAAGATTCGTAGTCATCAGGGAGGAACTAAGATTTGTCGCAAGATTCTTGGATACGATGCCAATGCTCTATATCTTTCTACGATGGCTCTAGAAATGCCTTGTGGAAAAGAAACGATCGTTCACTATGATGAGCCAGATCTAGATGTCGAAGGCCTTGTCGAACGTCTACGAAACGATGCGTGGTTTGGATATGCGGAGGTAGACATCGAGATACCAAAAGAATTGTGGAAGAAATTTGAGGAGATGCCCCCCTTCTTCTACAACAAGAAAATCCCCAAGGAAGCAATTCCTCCACAAATGTTGGCCTACCTTGAGAAGACGGGTAGAAAGCGCAGCGAGGAAAAGAAGCTAGTTGGGAGTCTCTCTGGAAAGAGGTTGCTACTCTACGAGCCCCTACTACGTTGGTATCTCGATCATGGCGCGATCGTAACTGCTGTCTACCGTACGATAGACTACTTACCCGAAGAAATCTTCGAATGGTTCGTTACCCAAGTCACTGAAGCGCGAAGGACAGGAGATGTAGACAAAAGTAAAGCTTTGCTGGCAGATGTGTTCAAGCTACTCGGCAATAGCGCCTACGGAAAGATGATCGAAGATTTGGAGCGACAAACTAATGTCGCCTATACCAAGGACGAGAAAGTTGTGGACAAAGCATTGCGAAGTGTTTGGTTCGAAGACCTGGAAGAGGTTGGCGATGCGTATGAGCTCGAGAGTCGAAAGAATCAGATCCGGATAAAACGACCGTTCCAAGTTGGTATCGCTGTGTACCAGCTCGCCAAACTGCGTATGCTCGAGTTCTACTACGACTTCCTCGACAAGTACATCGATCGACAGGATTTTGAATATATACAGATGGATACGGACAGCGCGTACATTGCCATCTCTGGAAACAGCATCGACGAAGTTGTAAGATCAGACCTACGAGAGGATTTCGCAGCCCACAGAAAAGAATGGCTAGCTTGGGACGAATGGAGCAGTCGTAAACCAGGACTCTTCAAACTAGAATTCGAAGGTCAACGCGCTATTGCACTATGTTCTAAAGCTTGGTATGTCGATGTGGGCGGTAGCAGGAAATATTCCACCAAAGGTATGTCTAGGCGGCACAATGACGTTTCGTGGGCTCGATTCGAAGCAGCACTCCAGGGTAGTATTGACATGGCGAAAAACCGAGGCTTCCGTCTAGTGCCAGAAGGTATGGCAACCTACGAACAGCAGAAACTTGGGCTATCGGCTTACTACGACAAAAGACGCGTTCTGCCTGATGGTATCCACACTGAGCCAATAGAGTACGCTGTCTAGCGCTTGGATACGAACAGAACATCTTTCGGTGGTAGTTCCGTATCCCTAGGAACGACTTGTAGCTCTTCACGAACGAATCCACGTTTGGGTGCATCTTTCCCTCCTTCTTGCTTCGCGAGGTAGTACAGCACAGGCTGCCCCGAAGATACTACACTTCGCGAAATAACGTATATCTGTAAACTCCATACGGGATCAGTAGCTCTACGTTTTTCACCCCCTTCCAATTCTCCTGGTGCGTAGAGATATCGAACTAAGACGTCGAATGGTAGGCGCTCTTCTCTCAAGCCAACAGTGCGTGAATATGTAGGAGTCTTTAGATCTACTTTCTGCGTCACTACGGAATTCGAAGGCTCCTTTCCTGTAAGTCGAGTCACCTCACTGTTCAGGGCTTTGATAACCATTGGTAAACGAACTACCCATTCTCTACTACGCGCATCCGAGCCTTCCGAAGTAAGTACCATCTCTTGTGCATATTGATATCCAAACAATCTCTCAGCTAGAGTTCTATTCGCTCGTTCGACGAAGCCTTGCGCTCTATGATTACCAGCCTCACCTCGTTGAACTTTCGTACCATATAGTTCTAGCGTTTCAGACATACGTCCCATGAATTCTCTACCAGGGTCTACTTGCAACGTCTTTGGCCATTCGAGTGGACTACGTTTATAGATTCGTTCGAATGCCGCAGCAACTTCACCACTATCTTTAGATGCTAAAGGTTCGGCTTCTTTGTATCGAGAAGCCACATCGATTACCACCAATGCGTACTTGTATAGCTTTCGTCCCCGCCCAGGTCGATCGTGAGGTAGAAATATCAAATCAGCTTGGTGGACTTCATTTGGTTTCGATACAGTCCAATGCGGACGTGGAATGTGTTTTGGTGGTGGTAGATATATTTGCCACATGGATTGTTTTTCCAACCAACTCCTAGCTACGTCTTCCGACACTTTCGCTGCTACCGATAGCTTGTCAATTGCAGCGTGACCTTTCCAATAGCCCATAGGACCATAGAAGACATTCGCAAGTTTAGAATCCATCATACATCTATACATTCTAACCTTCAACGTGAGTCGGAAAAAATAAAAAAAAAGGAATAAGAACCCATCCAACCTGTCCTTATTCCTTTTTTTTTTTTTTTTTAAGTAGGTCTATAGCCAATAGGGGACGTTCCACTACCTACACGCATTGGTTCACTGAGCATAAACATCGTCTAGAGTGTGTAGCTCCTTCTTCTGTGGCTGTTGGACTACGTCAATGTCGACATCCAAGAGATAGGAAATCCCCATTCCACTTATACAAACACTGCTAGCATTGCAAATGCCGTCGTGTATGGATCCTGGCAGTATAAGGTTACTTATGTTCCTAATGTTGACTCCGGTAGAGTTTGCATCGACGAGAGGTTCGTACTTGGTGCGGTCCCCATCGGAGTACGACTTGCCCTTGTCGAAGAATTGCCCCTTGGATACTCCGGTGTCGAATGCACATTTCATACGCATTCGACACAGGGGGTTGGCTAAATGCTTACCCGCGTTAGTAGTAGCATTCATAGAAATGACTCGTTGGAGCATTGGCGTTACCTTCGTATTTGTAACCATAATTACGCCCTTTTCTGGTGGACTGCGGTTACGCAGCTTGCGTAAACATATTTTTTTCTCCGCGATAAGTCCGTCTACTTCGTGGACAAATGCCTCCTCTAGCCATTCCACTAGTTGGAACGTGGGGCTTAAGGAGTCATCTGATGGGAGATCCAGTTCCCCATCGTCTCGTTCTTTTATAGTGAACCCATCCTCCTGGGTTGGCACTGGGACGCTCCACTTTTGAAATTGTAGGCAAGGATGGCGGTCGCGCTTCTTGTACTTATCCTTTTGTCCCGATGCGAGGTTTAGTCGGGCAATGTCTTCTTGCTCATGTGGACATATTTGACCAACATGTTTTTCGTTTTCAAAGCGAAAGACCGCGGGCCTAGGACCGTTTCCGATGTCGAAATTCACGGATACATATTTACACCCATTGGGGCCGTTTCTGGCGTTGGCCCAATCGAATGATATGACTGACCCGTAAGGTCGGCCATCTTCTTTTGCCCTTTGAAACGCTTCGACCACGTCGCTTGCATCGAAAACTTGGCTAGCCATCGTCTTCGATATATATACATGTGGCTTTATCTAATAGGGTTATTGGATTCGTTTTTTTTACAACCCTTACTAACGTGCCAAACTACTACTCATTGCACGTTCGGATCCGTTAGGTGTTGCATTTGGTTGGGTAGTTGTGCTACTCTCGTGTTTGGTTCTAAGTCTTCTAATTTAAATAGTAAATCATTTTCCCTTACTTTGAGGATACCGTCATAGACGAGGCTCGCCGCTGCCATACCCATTCCGATGCCCCAAACTAAACTAGAGACCATCCTGTTCTTGTCCACGAGATCCAACTTTTCTAGTATGTCGCGCGAATCCGCGTTTTCGTAGTGGGGCTTCGACATCTTGCTGTATGTCGGCATTACTTCAGTTGTTGTATCGGATGGAACGACGCCTTGTCGACTTCTACATGGTGGTCAGCTTTGCCGCGTATTTCTTCGGAATTAGTCTTGTGATTTTTAAAGCAACCGACTAGCAATGTATCCTATAGCGAGCGTCCCACCACCTACGATTGCCAATTCCGTAGTTCTCTGCGAACTCGAAGGTCTATAGTAGTCGGAAAAGTGAGGCTTCTTCATGTCCATGCGGTGTAGTCCAACGTGTGCCGTATTGTATAGTACGAGGGCGCGGTCCGCATTGGTTAGATCCTTGGCAGCGTAGTATTTCTTACGTTCCTGCTCTTGAACCCAATCGGATAGTTTTTCTCGTCGTTCTTCGTAAGCGGCCACGTCAGCCTTGTATTTCTCAAGGGCTCTATCGTGCCTTTCGATCTCTATATTAGTCTCCTCTGGGTCTCTTCCAGAAATATATCGGTCGAGGTATTTAGCACCAAGGCTTGCTGCCGCAAAGGCAACCGCTGCGATAATCGTTACCATTGTTTACGAATTTTTGGGTACGATCCCTTGGTCTTCGAGATACTTTTTGGCGGCAATGCTACCAGCCAATACGACCGTCCACTTTACGTAATTCAAGATGCTTGATGAAGGATCGCCAAGCATAGACTCCTTTGTCGCCTTTTTTACGACCCAACCAATACCGGTTGCTATTCCAGTCAATGTGGCGGCGTTAATTACTATTTCTACCACTTTGCCTTTTTCTGCCATCGAACGTATCTGTATTGTCGATATGTTCAAATGTTATTTTCCATGGAAGGCAACTTTTTGCTTCTAACTTCGTGTATTTCTTCGGAATGAGTGTGGGGTGTCGTAGCGTTGCGGCCCTTATACTGATAGTACAGCCCAACTAACGCGATGCCTACACCAATGGCCGATAGTGTAGTGTTGGCAGACACTTTATCGTACCAGCTTCCGTCGTCCCGAACTTCGGGTGCCTCTTCGCGCTCACTTTCACGACTTAATGCCTCTCTAGCGCGGCGATTGCTTTCTGCCAGTGCTTTCCCAGCAGCAACGCGCTTTGGATCTTTGGTCTTTTTTTCAGGCGCAGTCTTCGGCGGATCTGCAGTTATCCGATCTTGTTGTTCCTCCATCGTGCATGTCAGTAGACTTTGAGTCTTCAAATGGTTGACTGCTTGGTGTACTAGGTGGAACTATGTGGTCAGCTACATGGAACAAGGCACTAGCTAGAGCCACAAAGCGACCTGCTTTAAGAGACAACAAGGCGGCCACAGCAGATATTTCGTTGCGAACTAGGTGGTCTTCTTGTAGATCTAGGAGAAGTGCTTGTTCGCTGTCTAGTCGTACTACGTACCCAACTGCACGAGTTGCTAGACGCAGTGCTCCGTCTACTAGACAACCTGTTATTTGCTTTGCTACTACGGCCTGGTACCTACTATGTAAACGTATAACGTCCTTCTCAGGTAGTTTAGATATATCTCCTAGAGAAAAGTCCCGCCCTAGGTATTCTTTCGTCGTACCCATTGCGGCTAGAATTTTAAGCGCCTCCCTACGATCTTCGACATCCTCTGATTTGGATGGATGTTCCAGTACGACCGGCGGACAAACGACGGCGCACTCGCCTAGTAATTCTTTGATTTCTTCATCCATGGTATACCATTGAAGTATGCTTCGGGTGCGGGAATCTCTAATACTATCTCGAAAGGATGGCGGAGACAGAAACATGTGCGAGCGAACTTGTGGGCCTTGAGCTCCGAGGTCAACATTTTCCTCTCATCCACCTTCAACCCACCACCGTAGTCCTCAAATAGTGCTTTGGCATCAAGAGCTGACGCCGTATGAAAGGCCACGACCACCGCCACGTTTTCTCGAAAAGGTTTGCATATGCTTGTCAACTGTTGAGTTAACACCCAAATAGAAATGCCTATGTGACGAGCGGAAAAGGCCATCTCCACGAGCTTATCGGTTCTCAGCTTTACATCCTTCGATGCAGCGCAATCGTCGAGTATCAAAAGAGTATTGGTTCCTGCCCAAAAGGTGGAACAAATTCGTAGCGCGGCATTGATGGCATCTTGTGAGGGGCACATCACGAAGAAGTGAGGATCTAGATGGGCGAATCCACGATAGGTAGTGTTGTGGGCATACGTGGGGCATATGAGTACTACGTAGTCAAACTTACCACGAAATGCTCCACGAAGCTGTTCTACAAGAAGGGCCGTTTTTCCACAATTCGTTGGTCCCACTATGAGAGCGTTGAATGGGATTTCAGTTACTAAAGCGTCCATGCTAGTACGATACGTTTTCCAGTGCTCCGTTCAATATCGTGATCTGAGCATCGGCAAGTACGAAGATGTGCATGTTCACGGTTCCACTGCCTCCAGTCCTATGGATGCGGATCTGGAGGTTCTTTCCACTGCCTGTTTGATTCAAGCCATTGCCATGGACAACTGGATCATTTACTGTGCGACAGTCAACCAGGATGGCGAATTTATTATTGTAGAACTTGATCGGGGTCATAGACGTTTTGCCAGCGCCGAACCATCCATTGGCAGACTCCCAAAAGTCTGATGGTAACATGCCTCCAGGAAAGAACCTGTTTGGCCTTCCATTGATATCGATCTCGACCTTCGTGATTCCTGGATAGTCAAACGCCTCGCTGTCTCGTGTGCCGTAGGCGTGTTGTGCCACGAAGAGGAGGAGCAGTCCAGTGAAGGACAACCTTGGAACGTCGACTTGCTGGGATATCAGAGTGTCGGACGCTTTGTTGATAGGTACGGTTTTGAAGTGAACAGCGTGCCTGAACAGGAAGACGGCGCCACTGACATATTCGTCTTTCGCTTGCTTGGCGATAATTTCACTCTCAACAACTTCGTACTCTAGCTGAATGTTGCTTAGCTTGTATGTGCCTATCTTGGTAATGTCTGATCCTACCACCACGTCCGTAGCAGGTGATAGAGTCAACTCGAGCGAAATGTTTTGTGAAGAGCAAAGGGATAAAGAGCTCCATGTTGCGTCAGGACGTCTACGTCTAGTGGGATTCGGTATTTCGAACCATACACAGCTAGGAGCAACTTTTTTACAGTATCCGAAGTGCCTTTGTCACCAGCATTCGAGCGTAGCTTGTTCGTATTCTCTGTTTGAATACCTTGTCCCACGCGCGCATCTCGCTCTATAGTGGGCAAATAGAGATCGGAATACGTCTGTAGAATATCTGGTCGGGCAAGGTCTTCTATTGTTTCAGCTCCTATTTTGAGAACTCTACGTGAGACCAGACAACGCCCGACATTAGCCACCACGCGATTGTTAGCATGTCCACCAGACAACGTAAGGTCGGCCAAGAGCGCGAGACTACCCGGGACGAGGACGACGTTTTCCCCTAGTATTGGTATTTTCACATAGAGAGTCTCTCCTGGATTGGCTTCCGATGGAGTGAAGGTGATTCTATCTACGTTGTGTAGAGCTTTCAATCCCTGAGGCTCCCTGTGCGATTTCGCAGGAACTAACGTCGACGGGATCATGTTGAATATTTAGACATACATAGTTATTGTTCAACATGGCTGAAAATACAGACTTCGATCCTTTGACTGAGGAAGGTCAAGCTGATATAGAAAATCTTTCCGCCAAAGAATGGAACGAGCTTGGTCCAGGTAAGACTGAAGGCCAAAGTACTTGGTGGGGTAGAGTTAAGGCCAAAATAGGAGAAAGATCCAAAAGCTTTCAGGATAAGCTTTGGAGCAAACGGAATAAATGGGGGTACAGCCCATCTGAGTACATCAAATTGGTGAATCTAGGTGATGAGGGTGCAGTACCAAGCGGCAATACCGCGGAAACATCGTTCACTGAGGTGAAATATATATTAGCTGAAAAAATCGGTCAACGCGATGAGGCCTGGGAACGCATCCATGCCAAGTATCCAAATGTAGACACTACCAAGTTCACTACTACCTTGAATGCGTACGACGAGGTCGTGGTGCGACTGAACAAAATTACTTCCAAATACCACAATCTGTACGACGCCGAAGGTAATGTTAATGGAAAATTACCTAAAACGCTCACAGACGCTCTAGGGCCTCGCGTAGAGGTGGTCGTTAGCGAAGGAGAAGCTGAGGTCGACCAACTTAAGATAGAAAGAGCTAAGGAAATGGAAAACGTGAAATCATCCAAGCAGGGGTCGACAGAACATACGGCAGCGAAGGAAGAAGTGGCGAAAATAGACGACCAAATACAGGAGATTGAGTCAAATATTGAAAACATCGAAGAGCGTATGTCCATGCGAGACCGCGTGAAGGCCATCTTCAAAAAGTATGGCGTTGGAGTGCTTGGAATTGCGATTGCGGCAGGCACTGTGATTGGCGTCGTGGCTTCCATGCTATCTAGAGGACTTGCTAATGTTGCCAG